>VZTI01005126.1:72907-95592 GCA_013397865.1 Struthidea cinerea
AAGGAGTAAGTAACAAAAACCCCACAACAAGCTGTAGGATAATGTGGGACTAAGTCATCCCAAGAGAACACACTTCTTAAAATACTTGAACTGTGGTTATGGACTTCTTTAGCTATTTTCAGTTCAGAGTAAAACACTGTTCTCAGTTTGACTAGACTTAAAGCATAATTTGGATGCTTTCCTATTAAGAGGCAATTACAAAGGTGATATAATTACTTACCAGCTTAGAAGCCTCCAAACCATTTTATTCTCTTACCTAGGATATACAAAAGTGTTTGAATGTTGTTTCAAATGACAAATTTACAAAAAAATTCCACTTTAAAAGGCAACTCCCAAAAAAACCTCTACAGTACAAGGTATATGAAATATTATGTTAATTAATTAATATATCAGCTACTGTAATGTAAAAAAAAAAATGGATAAAATTTGTCACTTTAGAATTTTGTCACTGTAGAATAGCTGAGGGTTAACTGACCTTATCATCAGACACAGTGACAATACTCACAGAGTAACTGCAGAAGAAATCTGCTATAGATTCCTATCCAAATATATTCAGCCCCTAGCAGTTCAATTATTTTATCCAACAGCAGTCCTTATATTTTGGAAAAAAAAAAAAAAAAACAGGAATAAGTCATAGTTTAACTACGCTACAGTCTGTTAAAAGTCTTAAAATATAAAGCATAAGCCATGAGAACTTGCATATCCAATTAAATACATTAAATAGATGGTGAGTTTTGGGTTTCTTTTCCTGAAACTGAATTCTGAATTTAGCTTTGGTCACCCAAGTAATATTTATGAACATCCTGAAATCTTTATATAGAGAGAGTTTAAGAAGATTTATTTGTATGAAATGGAGGCAGAGAGATAAAATATTTTCATAGTTTTTTAACTTCAGTTGTTATTTTCAATTGATAAAAAATCCCCCTTGAAGAACCTAAACAGCATTTTTCTAGTTGTTATATGTTCAGTAAATACAGCAGTCTTAACACAGAAATGGACCCAAAGAGCATACAAACTAAATTTATTCTTAAGAAATATCCTGGCTACACAGAGTCACTTTGTCCCAAGTATGATCTTAAATCAGAGAGATTATAGCAAAGGGCATTCCACTGCTACTTGCTGTAAGCCCCTTCAAAAAAAAAAAAAAATTTAAAAGTGCATTTATTCTCAAATGAAAAGAAGAATGATTCAAAAAATCCTGATGTCTGGTGAGGTTACTGCTTTCTTAGAGGCATGAAGGAATTGAACTGGATATCAAATGCTTTCTATACTTCCAAAAATCATAGTCATCTATCAGACACTGAAATGTATAAAAAACAATTAAAGCACTCATCTATTTTACTGTAACGTGGAATGAAGAAACCATGAGTAAAAATCCATAGTACTACCTTTAAGAGATAAAAGAATATTTTAATGCAGTATACAAACAGCCAAAAGAAATCTGTGTTTGTAAGAAGAAAAACATTGATTAAAAAAAAAAAAAAAAAGAAAGAGAAGTGGATCTGAAGGAACGATTCTCTATTTATTATGTAGAAATAAAGTCCTTTAATATCTACTGTGAATTTTTAATTCTGTGGATATAAAGTAATAATTATTGTAAACAGTGAATATGTAGACCTCTCAACCTTATGGCTGGCTGGAATGAGCATTACAGCTGAAAATGTGTGCTACAACCATGATTCCTAAAACTAATTTTAACTATGTGGAACACTGGACTGATTTGTTAAACGTGAACATAACTCTATCCCTAGCAAAGCTGTTCATACTTAGATGAGCTCACTGACAGCAAGAGTGTCGATACTGTAAGATTTACGGGTTCATGAAGATGTAGATGGTACTTCATTTCTTAAAAATACCTTGTTCATTCTACCTTTAGTTCTTACAGTAGATTCTATATGTCTGGGGAATATATTGAGAACATTGCTATCAAAGTCTGGAATGTAAATACACACTGAAAATTAGGAATGTAAGAATATGAAAAATTCAGTCAGTTGCTTGGTCATCACCAGTAGTTCTGAGATGTAATCAGAAAATAAAATGTAAAGTCACTTTTCAAGTCAATTTACTTAGTTTAGAAGAAAAAATGCATCAAACTGCTCTGCTGGGACATTACAAGTTAAATCAATAACCCTACACTTTAGAATTAATGTAGACGCTGAATCAACACAAGGCCTATTAAAATGAGTGTAAAAGGGTTAAATTGAAATTCATTATATATATCTACATGCATTCACTAGTCTGCACATATAGCTTCTCAAATGAATGAGTGGTATGCAATTTGTAGACTGAAACAACTCTGCAAACAATGCAAGTCCTCTGAAATCATACTGTTTTTAATTGTAGGGCATCTAAATTTAGACATTGAATGTTTCAAATTTCTTTTTATATTTTGGAACATTAACTTCTCTTTCCTGTCTAGAGAGACCCTCTGCTTCACTCTGGGTAGTTGTTCGTGTAACTGATGAACAGTCTCTCAAAACATAAAATGTTCTTCTGGGCAGAGATCCCAGGTAAGGAATCACAGGAACTGAAGGATCCAATGACTAATAGAACTGTGTTTCAAGTCATTCATGGGGTCAGTTGTCTGTGGCACAGCACCGAAGATTGATACAAATAAAACGTATTCTCCACTCAGCTCTCATTTGCTTGAGCCTGAGAATCAGGATTTCAGCGCCATAAATTTATTGACTCTCCTCTTCAAAAAGAATTACATAAGCTGCATTTAACCTGGCCTTGGTTTTCTTTAGAGATTGCTCAATAACTGATTTGCCCTCCACTTTTGTTTTGACCTCTATTTCATGTTGATTTGGGGGCATTCTGCTGACAAATTCGCAGCAACACTTTCTTTGCAGCAGCTTGCCCTGTAGCTGAACTCGGTGAAGTGACAGAACAAGGTATAGGGCTGATATTCTCTTTTAAAGTGTGTGTAAATGGCTTTGAAATAGATTTAAAACCCTTGCCACAATTTCTTGGACACCTTAACCAGGACCACCCTTGCTTATGTGAAATATAAATGGCAACAAAAAGAAGTGTCGAAAAAGCAGAACATCCCATTTCCCCCCCGAAAAAAGTGTCAAGAAAATCTCCCCAAGAAATATTAGCTTTGGTAGAATATTACTTACCTTAGTTTCCACCATACCCTCAAAAGAGATTCCTGGAGTAAGAGACGTTGCATCACTGGGCACAACGCAGGTGTATTGGGTTTGCATGGCCAGGTTTTGGTAGTGGGGAGGCTACAGGGTGGCATCTGTGAGAAGCTGCCAGAAGCTTCCTCCATGTCCAGCAGGGGCAATGCCAGCTGGCTTCAAGATGGATGTGCCACTGGCCACGGCTAGAACAATTAGAAATGGTGGTAATGCCTCCGTGATAACAGATTTCAGAAAAAGAAAAGAATAAAAAAGTTATTGCGCAGATCTAACTGTGGCCAGAGAAGAGCGGAGTAAGAACATGTGAAAGGAACAACTGTATAGACACCAAGGTCAGTGCAGAAGGAAGGGCAGGATCTGAGATTCCCCTGCAGCTTGTGTGACAGACCATGGTGAAGCAGCTGAGCCCCTGCAGCCCATGGAGGACCATGGGGATGCAGAGATCCACCTGTAGTCCCTGGAGGAGACCCATGCTGGAGCAGCGGAAGCCTTGAGAGGAGGCTGTGAATCTGTGGGAGGCCCGTGTTGGAGCAGGTTCCTGGCAGGGACCTGCAGACCCGTGGAAGGAGAGAAGAGCCCACACCGGAGCAGGTTTCCTGGTAGTAATTGTGACCCTCAGGAGGGCCCACACTGGATCAGGTTGTGCCTGAAGGACTGCACCCCCTGGAAGAGTGACTTACATCTCAGCAGTCCAGGAAGAAGTCTTGCCCATGGGATAAACTCATGTTGGAATTCATGGAAAACTATATCCCATGGGAGGGACCCCACGCTGGAGCAGCAGAAAGATTCCTCTCACTGAGCAGAGGCAGAAACTATGTCTCATGAACTGACTATAATTCCCATTCCCTGTCTCCCTCCACTGCTGGGGGAAGAGACAGAGCCAGAAAGGAAGGAGGGGCGGGGGAAAGGTGGTTTTAAGGTCTTATTTTACTTCTCATTATCTTGCTTTGATTTTGTTAGTAATAAATTCAATTACTATCCCTGATTTGAGTCTGTTTTGCCCATGGTATTTGGTGAGTGATCTCTTAGTTCTTATCTCAATCTCTGAACCCTCTGTTAAATTTCCTCTCCCCTCTCCACTTACAGAGGGGAATAATAGACAAGGTTTGGTGGGTGCCTGGCATTCAGCCAGGGTAAACCCCCTGCAGCAGGGAAAGCCCAACTGAGTATCAACAGTTATTTCTGAAGTTCATTATGTTCCTCTAGTTTGTTATGCCTTTAGACCAGTCTGGCTGTCATTTAGGTCTCTTTTTTTGAAAGTTTTACCAAAGAAAAGTTTTAGGAAATAATATCTAAAGAAGCCTGAGCAACTTTCTCCACTGTGGTGGCCGGTGAACATATCTTTATGGTAAGGCAACCAAAAGGCTTTCCTTAGGGTGCATGGTTCTGTTAAATTAATCTATTCCAGTTTGAATTCCCTGGTTGGCTGCTGGCCTTGGCCCCTTCGTCACTCCCCCGGGGCTCTCCCATTGGTCCCCGCTCCCTGATCCCGCCTTTTCCCCAGCCCCAGGAAAAACCCAAAGTTAGCCATTGTCCTCGTATTTGCCCCTGCGACCTTCGACAGTGAAGATGCAATAAATGCTCCTGCTGGGATGCAAGCAAATGCCCTTCCTGACTCTTTGCTACTGACTTAATAGTGAACCTGCCCAGGCACCTGTGGGGGCATGCGGGACCCCACGGAGCCAGGAAGGAACGGTATTACTCCACATCATCAAAATCAAATCAGTTTCACTGTGTGGGTCTAGGGGTGAGATATTGATGCAATCCTTTATTCCAGAAAAAGAATTTCAACCTATAAAATGTCCTTCATTTGAAGTTTGTATTTTAGCAAGTTTGTTTAAAATCAAGAGTATACCTGAGTGTTTGTCTTCTCTGGGCTGCCAAACATGTTGTTACATTTCTCTCTTAGAAACATTTTCTATTGAATATGTGATTAACCCTAGAAACTTCATGCACTGTCTCTCTAAGTCATCTAAATATTAAAAGGATGACTACCCTTTTTCCCACAAGTGTTCTTTTTGAGATACAGTGGCTACAGTCTTGTCAGAGGGGACCCTCTTTAAGAGCGATCATTAGTCATTTAACAAAATACTTGAAAATCAGTACTGATTTAAAAACCAAGAAAAAGTCGTGCTTAATATTAATTATGAATATTAACATGATTCCATTCAGTAATTCCTCCCACATAAAAATTTCTGGAATTCAATTAGCTGTACTTGAAGAACACAACTTTCTCAATAGAACTTGTCTTATGTAGGACCATGTGACATATTTTGCCACAAAGAATTGCTTTTCACAAGCTTGCTCTGAGCTGCAGAATCATTTATAGACTTCAGAAAATAAAAAGATGCTTTCCGCTTGTGTGAAACTTTATACCTGAGGCTCAGAAACTGCTTCCTGACACTTTTATTTCACAATCTTTGCAATACAGAATAGTACCATTATAATCTTACAGATAGGAAAATATAGGGAAAAAAATCTCAGATGACTTATATGCTAGAAGTCCTTAGCAGAAATATACACTGGACAATGGAGTAGATTACTAACATACATATAAGCTAGGTGGCCATGCAGGTAGATTTCCATGTACTTATTAACAAAACTTACAGGTTTTTTATGCTTGTCAGGAAAATTTGGACATATCTTTGAGCATACAAAAAATACTTGTCTGGACCCAGTGTTACAGCTAATATTACACAATATTTCTCTCTTCATCTTCCCAGACAGAGACACAGCAACCAGGGCAGGGTCCCAGGAGGGCCAGTGGGCATCTCCTGGGAGTTCCCACTTATTTTAGATCCAAGAAATGGCTAGCTAGTGCATTGATCGCTTTGTTGCTATATGTTGTCAAACAACAGTAGCCTTGTTGTTTAGAGCATGTTGTGGTCAAGTTGTGCTGAACCTTAGTAAGAAACCAGAGGAGGAAAAGATGTCTCAGGCTGCATTTTCACTCATTGTGTTCAGAGGATTGCACGCTGAGCCATAGTGGATCAGAGCAGGCTAACACATGTGGCATAATCCAGACAATTTATCCAGTTGCGTGGGTTAAAATGTAAATTTGGACATTATTTTGAAATATGTGTCCTAGATTGACAGATTAACAGATTGTGAAACGTTTTCTTTATTTTGCCTCAAGAAAGAAAAATACTGCAGTGAAGGCATGCCAAAGGAGGGAACTTTGTGCTAACATAAGATTTCAAACATGTTGGTATCTATTCAGGAAAATTCCAGTGAAGTCAATACATTATCCAGCTTTCATGCAATCTATTTGAGTCCAGTGTTCTTCTTGAATTTCTCTGGTATCACCCCAAAAAAAAGAAAGCTTAAAATATTTGGCAGTGTTCTTTAAGAGAAATATACTACAATGTATTTTCCCTACTACAGAAAGGACTAATTCACATGCAATGCTATATTCACCAGCACGCTATATTTCACATTCCCACTCAGAAATATACACATGTACTCACTCTCACAAGAGTATACAGTAGCTGCAGTCAGATTTATGTCTCTGTGGAGCAATTTGAAAGAGTGTGATCCAGAAACTAAGCTGAACATTAAGCCTGGAGGAGCTGTTAAGCAACAAGGCTTTGCTGATTAAAACATGAACTTTATTTTAGTTTTTTAATTCATTTTGCATTTGGCTGTTTTATGTTAATTAACTCTTATGCAATTTTTATTAAATTTACTTTAGGCCCTAAATGAATATTTCAAGTTGCTATTGATAATTGTTTATTGACTATGGAGCCCACATTTAATGTATTGCCACATTTAATTCCCAACACATTTATGAAAAAGAAAGGTTTCTCAGTGGTCAAAGACAAGGATCGAAATTCAGGAGGTATAAATATAAATGGAAATCTGCAGTGTACTCTCTGCGTAGGCTGGAAAGTTACAACTACTTTAGGCGGGGATGATGACTGGGTTTTTGGAAGAGTAGCAAGTCATAACCTTTCAATGCTTAGAAGAAGATACCTTGGAAGACCTAGTTAGAGTATGGTCAAGCCAATAGTAGGCCCCCAAAATGAAATAATTTGAAAGACTCTGCTTTGCACTGTAGTGGAGGATATGGAGAGTTACCCAGAGGAAAAGCCAAAACTTGCATTTCAATCTCCTCATTTGTATTTGGTCATGGTTGCCTGCATGTTTGAAGTGCTTCAAATTTTATAATGCCTTACGAAACAGATTCAGTTCTGCTATAAGCAGATACAGTTTGACTGGCAGTTGTACTACAACACTGGGTAATCTTTTAAGTAATAAGTACTATCAGTAATGACATTATTAAAAAGCATTACTATCTTAGCTTTGCAGTGAAAGGCAGAGTGGAAAGATGATCTTCTTGTTACAGGACAGAAGTTATGAGTTCAATATCCAATATCCAGGTTTATTATACACTTGCTTAGCAAGCCAGGGGTAGTGTCTTCACATTTCAGTAAACCCCCTTTCTGCAAAACGACATAAATTGTTGAGATAATTTTTTTTCTGTTTCTATGTCTAGCACCACCGCAACAGGACAATTAAAAGGTATTCTGAGACATTAGCAGAGTTTTTTTGTTTGCCCTGCTAAAACTCTCTGAGATAGTCTATGCAGTTTAAGCAGTGTTATCTGATATCACATATCTATATGTGACTATGCTTGCGTTCCCTCAAGTTATTTTTTAATATTTTGAAAAATGTCAAGCTGGCAACAATGGACAATAAAATTCATTTATCCACAGGCCAGGAACCTTAAGAAAGTGATGTGCATTGAACCCTTTCACATCTGCAAGATAGTTCAGCTCTTCAGTGTCTTCTCTCTTAAAGCCACTTAAAGATAGTAACATCTGTTCTAATGGTTTTTGCTGATTGGTATGCCTGATGAACAGGAAATGGGCTGAAATCAGCAGTTTGTTTGTAGGCCAAGCACTGCAAGTAGAAATATGTTCAGGCAGTCAGCTTCTCTAAAAAGAATCAGGTGAAATGGTCCTCTCAGGGGCAGAAGGACTTGCAGCCCCAGCAAATGGCTGCTTTACTCACAGGAAGTAGCTCTAATCAGGATGTTTGTAGAAAAATGTGAGCTCAATGAAAAATGGTGCCAGCCATTCAGTTAAATGACTGAGGATGTATAATGGCTTTTATCGCCTTGCTTCAGTCTTTTTGCTAAAAATAAGAGATGGTGTTCTTTTCTCCCTGCAGAAAATGGCGCTGTATTATAAGCTGTCCTGTCCACTGACCCTATGATAACAGTTGATAACAGTTACTGAGTTCATAAATGTGAGAGGTCTTCTGGAGTTATAGATGGATACAGCCATGAAAATGTAGGAAGATGAAAAGGAAAAAAATAAATGCGTTTTTATGGCCTTCTCTGAAGAGAAGGTGCAATATTCCATCTTGGAGTTAGTGCTTCAACACCTACATGCAGAACAGTTCTTTTGGCTAATTTAGAAAATGGCAGTAGTGTTATAAATACAATGGGGATTCTTTTGGTATTTTTTATCTGACCAGTCTTCAGGAACTCACCTGGGAAAAAATTTTTTAGAAAACTCTGTAATACTTCCTCCCTTCTGCCTTATGTCTTCCTTTTTAGGGGCTTGCTGAAAGCAGGCCAACAGTTTTGCTTCCCACAGAAAAACACGAATAGAATAGTGGTGCTTCAGGAAGAAACCTTTTCAAGGACCTTCAGCAGAGCAATTACATTATGGCAGAAAACAGATGGCAGATCTGAGTACTGGTAAAAGGATATACAAGAAGTTAAGCTCATACAGAGTGTGATTTTTTTTCACTCAGCTACTGGCTTCTCTCCTGTGTTTCTGGTACACTGGCTGAACATGGATGACTGATGACATGGATAACCTGAGTTCCATTCCCTCATTAGTGTTGCTAACTGCAAGAAGAAAAACTGCTGGTTTGTGCTAAATCATGTTAATCATTAAAAATTTGTAATTTTTTTCATACGATCTCAAGCTATTAAACTGAGAAATAGGACAAATGCAATTTGTTAAAGTATCACAGTGAAAAATAGTGCTAAATTCCTACTTAACATTGTTATCTGATAAGGCTTTCCTCTTCTGATTATGCCACACAAAGGCAAAAGATAAACATCATGTACTTTAGATGCTTGCATCTTTCTCTGGAAGAAAGGGCCTTTGCCATTCTACAGTAGGGCTTTAAATGTTTATTTTATGTGTGAGTGTAAATCCCCCTGGAAAAAGCACTGGGGATGATGGAAGATTATAGGGTGCGATTTACTCACATCCATATCCTGAGAGACAAAATGCCTTGAAATGGTCCCCCATGCAATCTGATGTAAATTATCATGGGAGTAATAAAGTAATGAAGAATATGTACTGTTTCATATGTAGAGACTGTTAGTTTGCATATTTGAGAATCTACTGGCAAAAAAGTCATATTTTGATTGAAACTGTTATTTCCGACAAATCATCCACGGGTTTTTTGTTTTGTTTTGGGTTTTTTGTTGTTGTGTTGTGTTTGTTTGTTTTTAATGATGTGCACTTTTACCCCACCCAGTGGCCTTTACCTAAATTGCCAGCTCGGCTTGTTTTTTAGAGGTGTTTTCTCCCCTCCACCCCAGTCTGCAGGGCGGATCTGCCACTGAAAACTGAACAAAAGCAGCATCTGTCCCCTGTTGCTACCCTGAGTATATTAGGCTATCATTATCTGCAATGACACTACCATCTGTAATGTGCTCTGGGGCAAACACAGGCACTGCCAGTAGCTTCAGCACCACAGGCAGATGCTTCATCATGCAAGAAGATACATGAAGCAAAAATATGCTGTACAGGAATTCAAGTACTTGAGAAGAGAGAGGGAAGGAGAGGGAAGCCAGGAAATAAATGCTTTTCATGTGTCTCATCAACAAAGACAGAAACAAGGAAGCATAGGCTAGGTCAGGTACATTACTGAATCTAAAGAAATTACAGGTATAAAAAAGAGACTCATTTTATTGCACTAGGAAATCTGAGAGTCTATAACTTTTTATGGACTTTTACGTCTTCCCCTTTTTCACAAAGAACTTACAAAAAATGGTTTCAAATTTAAGTAATAAATAGAAGTTTGGAGGTTTTTACCTCAAAATTCCTTCCTTCGCTCATCTGTAACAGAAAACAAAACACACATACATTGAGATAGAAAATAAAGACACAGGAAGGACTTTCTTTCTTTTTTTTTTCCTTGTATTTTTTGTGATTTTCTTCTCTCTAAATCTCAGAACTTTTACGTAGGACTCCATCTTCCTCTCTCTGCACCAATGACTCTGTCATTAAGTTCTCAAGGAAACAACTCTCTCCCTGGACCTTGTTGTCACATGTGAAGGCACAAGTGCAAAACAGAGCAGAATAAATCTTTTCAGAAGCCACACACATTCTAGCCAATACTCTTTTATACTTTCTTTTTAGGTTGGAATGCAAAACCATGTATTTGAACCAATCTCCTGATTAGTCTACCTGCAAGATAAACATTCAAAGAACACAGTTCTCTTTTGGGTATAAACTAGATGCTTACTGAATATGTGCATTGTATGTCTATTACAACATTTGCTAGGTCTCTTGGCCAAGACTTTGCCTTCAGCATCATCTATCTTGTATTCATACAGCAAAAGAGACCCAGTATCAATAAAAAATGTACTTTCCTTCCAGAATGAAATGCCTCTACAAAAGCTACTCCAGTACTCTGTAAAGATGTTAACAACATCAGTTTCCAGAAGTCCCCTAATACATGAGGCGCATCAGATCTGCATTTTGGTATCATTTTATTCCTCCCTCTCTGTCTCCCTTCCCCCAAGTGTGGTCTCAGGAATTTACGCTGGACATTCCAGAAATGGACTGCATTGCCACAGGCAAAAATCCATCTCCTGAAATATGCAAAGTGCACATGCTCTTACATGACTGTACACAGCACATACATAAATCAGCAATGTTTTCCCCACTATTTCATCCGCTCCATAAAAAAAAAAAAAAAAAATTAGTTATTAAGGCCTGAACTATTTTCACAGAAGTAGAGAAAAATATTTTTCTATTAATATGTTGAATTACACAACCAGCTTTAATCACAGTTAGGTATGGAAGAGAGGACTGTGATAATTCAGTGTTGAACAGGAAAAAAACCTGAAGGATTCTGGCTTCCTAATCCACAAATTGTTGTACATCACCCTCCAGTCACTCTTTTATTGAAGCACAAGGACGCCGTCTCGTTGCGGGAGGGAAGGTATGAAACGTTGCCTTTGTATAAGGTGGTCCAGTGCTGCCTCTATCAAGATTAAGTAGGTCATTTATAAGAGCCCAAGCACACACCGTATTTTGCAGAAGGAGTTTGGAGTTTAACAGACAAGCAGCCATCCAGGCAGCAGCAGTGATCACATTGTATATGAGACAATATTTTTCTCAGAGACTCTGCTTCCAAATGAGAACAAAGTATCTTTAACGTCTAGAGGGAAAATGGTGCTTTCACTATGTTTTCTCCTATGCTAAAGGTTCTGTAGGCACTGTTTACACATCATCACAAGAAATCTATTTTCTGGGCATTTTTACAGGCTTGTTATAGTATTCCATACATTATTGTTTCTTTTCTAAAAAGACCCTACGTGAAAATACAGTCCCAAAGAGTTAAACCAATTGAAGCTATTCTAAACTTGCCACATTTGTCTAGGGGAAGTTTCAGGGGGTTTGTCAATTTTAATTAGAAATGGCAAATGATTGTGCACAATGCAGCAGATTATCAGGGCTACTTGTTAAATTATAAAAGGCTGGCTAAGCTTCAGAGTGAAGCTAGTGTCCAAATTAGCAAATCTGATAGTTTATAGTTTATGCTCACAAAAATAATTGCTTTTTCCTCCTTTCTTTTGCAGATTGTGTTCTTTGTCTGAAAAAAAAAAAAAAAAACAAGCTTATAGATGTCTAGCCAATTTCTGTGAATTAAACCTGTGTTCACAATAATAAAACCAAGTAAAATGCCATGCCCTTTCATAAACTATCTGGTTTTAACATTTCTTATTTTTTATGTTAAACCCATAATTCACTCTTTGCTGGAGTATAGCATTTTTTCACCTCAGAAGGTAATTTATGGTGAATTCTGAAAACACATTGAACTAAAAAAGCCACAAAACTCTATGTCTAAGAGATGACATGCAAGGATGGAAAGAGGGAGGAGTAGTCCACCATAAACCTTTTCTATTAGGACTGTCTTACATGAAAGACAGCTCCTCCTGCTCCAGCACTGAGGCAGAAGCCATGTCTTCCTCTACCAATGCGGCCTGAAGAAAACTAACCTGGCACTGGACACACACACAGAGTTGAAACTTGGGCTTCTGCATCATCCCCCATCATCCTTGGATGATTTGCAGTGTTGTTTGCACTTGACTTGGGGGACAATTCTGATTTCATCCCCAGGGTAATGGGCTGATTTTCTTTCCTGTAGAGCTAACTCTGAAGACAATACAAAGTCTTTATGAAAGTTAATCAAAAGAAAGATAGGGATCAAATTCTCCAATTATAGAAGTCTCAAATGTTAATCCATGACACACCAGCCATTTAATAACACTGCTGGTGGTCACTGGAAAGTTATAAGACAATTCTTCTTTTAATCTTCAGGCATCAGCTTATGTTCAAACAGTTAAGAAAACACTGGGTAGAAAGTAAACTATATTTGCAAATAAACCAAAATAGATTTCAGGGAAATCTATCAGAAATGTATGATCTGAAGCTTGACTAGAAGTAGTCCTTAAGGTGTTGTAAGCAGTTATAACTATCCAAAATCTTGGATTCATTAATGTATTTTTGTTGCTTATGAAACAAAGGTTTTCCTAGTTGCATAATTGCATGTAACCTCAAGCTCAATAGATAGTGCACTATTAAAAAAAAAGAGAAATGAAAGAAGTTCCAACTCCAATACTCTGAAAACACAAGTCAACCAATGACACTCTGATTCTGAAAAAAAGAAATTCTCAAGGATAAAATGGGAACAGGAGCTAGAGTCCAATTTCTCTGTATCGAGTCCAGCCTCTCTACTGATTATCTGAGTTGCATTGACACCTGAGGGGCACAATAAGACAGCTCGAAAATGTACCAACCATACATCTTCCCTCTTTGCAGTCACGTAGTCATCTTCCCTCTATCACATGATCAACAACCAGATGGTTTACTGAGGTCAAATGATTCCCAGTACATGTCAAGAGGGTCAGAGAAAGGTATGGTGAAGAGCTGTTTTTAATTCTCTCCCTGTTTTCCTCCTCCCCTCCCTCCCTCCTTCCTGCCTTCTTTTCTCCTACTCTTTCTCATAGAGTGTGCTGACTGTCAAAACACCATATCTGCACTAATATATTCCATCTAGAATAATCTCTTACAAAGTACCTTATTAAAGAGTAAACCCGTATAATGATTAATTTCATTAAGCAACATTCTTCCCTGAAGGCTCCTGTTTGTAATGAAATCTTCAGACAATCACCACCTAGGGAAGCAATATGTCTGCTAAGAGCATTGCAAAATAATTACCAAACAACAAAATATGACATACCAACCTTTTTAGATGATTGAGTAATAATACTCTAAAGAACACCACCCCACCTCCTCACCCTCCTTTTTTTTCATCTACATTCAAGCTGTTTACACTGCACAGTGCAAAACGACCGACCGCTAACTTAACTAAAACTTTACAATACCAAACCTCTCTCACTACAGCACACTGACAACATGCCAAATAAACACAGTGAACTAGAGAATCCTTAATTTTAAACTATTGCCACACATTGTATATCCCAGAACTGAGTATGTTCAGTGGGGATATTTATTTACTGTATCTCTATATGTTACAGTAATTTAATGAAAACCTGAATTTTTTGTTTAAAGATTTTACCAAATGTAGGAAATACGAAAACTGCGCAACATACAAAAAAATAGGATTTTCTTAAAGCCATAATTTAGAGACCTGATTAAAGCTCTTTGTGGAATCTGTAATAAGGAGCTTGTTTATACATATTAATTGAATTAAAACATCTTGATGCCAAGACTCTAGAAATACTTGTTTCAAATTAGAATAAGCTTCATTTTGGAGCAAGAGATTAAGTTTGCAGTGGACAACGTGTTTTTTCTTTTCTCTACACAGACAGCTCTCTTGTATTGACAATAAGCTATACTGAAGAGGCCTTGCTCTGAAGGAATAAAGAATATCTGCATTGTGCACACATTCTTGTGCTGAATATTTACATTTGCCTACAAGAGTTTAGACTCCAGTAAATAAGGATTATGCGGTGGATCTGCCCTTACGAAGGTTTGCTTACTGTGTGAAAAAGCTAGCTTCCTCTATTGCTCCCTTTATTGCTGATTTTCTTTTCAGTCCTCAGGAATCTGGAGATAAAACATGTTTTGAACCCTTTCTCGATAAAGTTGCCTCATGCACAATTCACCCTGTATCTCAACCTCTGCATTTTGCTAGTTTGCTCTAATTTATTTAAATGCAAGCGTCTTTCAGCACAGCTTTGTTCTGTTCTATATTAAAATTATTGCGAAGATATTAAATTTTCAGAATAGTGTATTAGCTCAGACTACAGAATGGGCATTCTAGTAGAAAAATTCTGATTATTCAGCAATGCAACTCATACTTTTAGTGTTCTGCACAGAACAGATGATGTAATCCCAATTGCCCTACTGTTGCAACTACCTGAGCTAGGAATTGAAAATAAGGAAGAAGATAAGCAGGAGGAAAGTGTGTCTATCGTGATATGTATTTTTTTCCAATTATCTTGTTTCATGTTTTAAATAAAATTATCAACTTCAGGAAAGTACTGGTTTTCATTATTTTTTCATGGTTTTGAGAAAACAGGATTCTTTTTTCTCAGTAGATAGTGGGTTTTAGCATTTAAAAAGTTGCAAAGTGTTTGCAATTTACTGTCTATTATATGCAACATAATTTATTCAATAATTAAAATGCAGTAATTGCCACTATGAGTTCAATATTTGCTCACAACTGCTGCATGTTGATATCAGAAACAATCTGAAATTACACTTTCCTTACCATGGGAAGGTATGGCCTCATTCATATCCCATGCAGAGCACTGCATTAACCACCACTGACACTCTCATTAACTCCTGGATCTTTAGAGCTATATTTGGTATGCTGTGTAGGATCATCTTTCATGCGTACTCTCACCATTCTGTGTAGATACATTTATCTTTTACCTTTCATTTTCCCTTTTTCATCATCTCCAAATGATGGGGCTAAA
The DNA here is from genome assembly GCA_013397865.1 of Struthidea cinerea. Taxonomy (NCBI): domain Eukaryota; kingdom Metazoa; phylum Chordata; class Aves; order Passeriformes; family Corcoracidae; genus Struthidea; species Struthidea cinerea. Next base: position 88,262 of record VZTI01005126.1, read on the forward strand.
TGGAAGCCATTTCAATGAAGAATACAGTTATCACTCCTTAGCACTGCCTCAAGTACCTGAGATTTTCACGTGATTTCTGCAATCCTTGGGTGGATACAGAACAGATTTGTTTCCAGGTTCACACTCCTGCCATTACAGCAGAGACAGTACTTAATTGCTAAGGTAATTTATTTCCTCACTTTTAGCATATAGCAGAGTGTTCCAAAAGTCTTCCCTAATCTGTTTCAGGCACTGTTTTCTGCTTTGAAATCTGTCTTGCATGTGTCCTTCCCAGGGATTCAGAGGTGTGTCAGTTGTTGGTGATGACCTCACTCCAGCCCAGGCCAGACCCCTGGGGTGGGAAGACCCTGGAACAGGCTGGACTTGCAGAACCTGCAGCAGCCTCAGGTTCTCTAGCATAGTGAGGCTGTGGGCTTGCTTGGGCTTCTGATCAAAACTGCAGTGCAGCAGCATGGGGAAGGAGAAAAGGTGGCCTTACAAGCAGGTCTTTTTCCTAGCTTTCTAAGGAAATAGGTAGTTAAAACAACTTTTGTTAAAACTGTGTGTACTGAGTTTGCATGGCAAGGTTTTGGTAATGGTATCAGGGTGCTACTACAGTGGTGGCTCCCATGGGAAATCTGCTAGAAGCTTCCCTCATGACAGACAATTCCCTCAGAGCCAGTGCCAGCTGGATCCACCACTTGCCAAAGCCAAGCCCATCAGCGACGATGGTAGCGCCTGTGAGATAACATAGTTAAGAGGGGAGGAAAAAACCGCTTCAACAATTTCATTCAGAAGGAGGAGTGAGAATATGTGAGAGAAAGGCAGGAAGGCCAGTGAAGAAGGAGAGGGAGGAGGTGCTGTATCTTGAAAGTAAAGTATATTGCAATAGTCTGAACTGAGCATGGAAGGAGAAACCCAGCTCCCTGAATGTGAGTCCTGCTGCAAACAGCAGCACTCCACACTCCGAACCCACTGACTGTGCTCTCCCTGCCCATTCACCCTCCTCTCTGCTCCATTAAATTCAATTTCAGCCTATTAAGCTCAAGAGTCAAGAAAAAGAACTTTAAAGAAAGTTACTTAATATTAATTTGAACTCCAAAGTATTCCAGTAAAGGAAAAAAATCTCAATGTTGTTAAGATGTGCAATATTTTACATAACAGGGCTGCAGGAATAATGAAAAAAAGTTAAATATCTTATTCTGAAAACCTGTAAAATCTATTAAATGAACCACTTGGTAAATATATTCATAGCTCTTCCAAACAAGCCCACAAAATAATGTACTCAAGATATTTTAAAATACTGCATACAAAATGTGAGAAAATATATTACATTTATAATTTGATGAACAGTATAATGAGACATCAACAGAAGCTATTGTTCTTCTTGCACATTGAGAATTATGGGTTGTTACTAATTAGATTTCATGGCTACATGGTTACATGATTACATGGTTAATGTAGAGTTTATCTCCTTTGCATACTACTAAGTGCAACTTCACAACTTCTTGTTTTTCAAGGTATTTAAAAGGAGAATAGTTATTTAATTTTCTTTGAACTTGATGAACTCTGACATCAAAATAATAAAAAAATCTTTTAGTAAATGCTATTTAGAGATGATAAATTTGGCCCATCAAAATGATTAAATTTTATTCTTCCTGCTGCATTTTTTTAAAATTAAAACTTGCTCATATGAAAGTTCATATAATTATAAGATACATGATTAAAGTATGATCAGGATTGGTTGGATCCTTTGAACTTGATATTAATGTGTCAAGATGGCTCTTCTCCATGTTGGATGCTGGGTTTTTTGATAAACTTAGCACCTAGCAAGTGCATTCACCATACAAATGTATGAGAAATTCAATAGCCAAATTATCCACTGAAGCATCCTCACTACTTTCCATCAGGTTATACCAGGAGAAAATTAGACTTGTCAAGTGTAGTGTAATTAATCTTGGACTCAGTGTGGTCAAGGGCAGAAATCACCGAATGTGATCCAAAGAATTCTGTAGTGGTGTTTTATTCATCAACACCTTTCCCAGACCATTAGAGGTTTCAGAATATCACTTAAAACTGGGGAATAATTCTGACTCTTTGAATGATGTATGTAGTCAGACAGTATAGAATGGGGAAGACAGAATTGTTTCAGTATACTTCAGTGAAGTATTCATGGAATCATAGAACCATTTAGGTTGGAAAAGGCCTCTAAGACTGAGTCCAGTCATGATGGACTCAATTCAGTGGACCAAGGCCTTTTTCTGTGTTACAAATCAGTGGGAAAACAATACTCGTGATCATTCTTGAAAGAGAAAGCAAAATTTTTTCCGATACTCTAGCTTTTCACACCACCTACCCATATCATGGAGTAGTTGAGACTGGAATCCCAGCCTGCTGGTTAGTTATTTGGCTGGTATTGTACTCTGTAGCACTGGCTCTTTGTAATGGCAAGGTTACAAATAAAGCTTCCTGAGAAGCAGGTTGTTTTCTATGTAAAATATTTGAGTTTCAAAAGCACTTAATTTTTTCAATAATAGTTTCAACTTTTAGCAAATAGATTTATTTTTCCCCTGGGAGATGAAAACTCAGTGCATTAAAAAAATAGTCATGTTACATGTTGGCCAAAAGTGCATCAAGGGGAAAAATCTTTGCTAATGAACCAAACCTATTGAGAGTAGTGTCATGAGACTTCTGAATGCCCATGGGGCATTATTATCAGCAGATGTGTATAAAATGTTTCAGCTGAGTATTTTTGATGTTCAGGTGTTTTGGTTTTGTTGAACCAGATGCAATTTTCTGCAGAGGGCAGACACATCTTTCTAATTTTTATTTTAGTCAAAATCTATTAAATATGCTTTAAGAAAATATTTTCATGAGGTATTTGTGTATTTGCATCTCTTTCTTCTACCCTGTAGCCTACCACAAAACCAAGAATTATTTCATTACCGTTGGATTTGTTTTGCTTCCTTGCTCTCAGAGAGACAGCGTGCTTGAGAGAGAGCATCTTTTCAAACAGAATATGCACTTTGATATTAACAAAAATAGTAAGAAAATAGAATAAAAACAAAAATGTAATTGCTTTTGCTGCATGACTGATTGCGTCCACAACACAATTAAGCAGAAGGGAAAAATTATTGCATCTTTGGCAGTAATTCAGGGTGCAGCACACCACTAGTCCTCAGAGAACTTAGTTTTCTGCCAAAACTAAAGAAAGTATATTAAAAAAATATCTGATCACCAGAAAAGGTGATTCAAGCAATTGTTTCTAGGTTTTCGGGCCAGCACTGCTTAACATCTTTGTCAGCAACAGGAATATGGGATAGGGTGCATCCTCAGCAAGTCTGCCAATGACACCAAATTGTGTGGTGCAGTTGATGTGCTGGAGGTAAGGGATGTTACCCAAAGGAACCTTGACAGGTTTGAGAAGTGGTATCTAAGAAATTCATGAGGTTCAACAAGGCCAAGTGCAAGGTCCTACACATGGGTTAGGGCAATCTCAAGTACAAATACAGACTGGGAGGAGAATGGCTTGAGAACAACCCTGAGGAGAAGGACTTGAGGGTGTTGTCTGATAACAGACATGGTTAGCATGACCCAGCAATTCTTGCAGCCCAGAAAGCAAATTGTGTCCTGGGCTGCATCCAAAGCAGCTTGGGCAGCAGGGCGAGGGAGGGGATTCTGCCCCTCTGCTCTGCTCTGGTGAGACTCCGCCTGGAACACTTCATCCAGCTCTGGGGTCCCCAGCACAGGAAGGACATGGACCTGTTGGAGCGAGTCCAGATAAGGACTATGAAACTGATCAGAGGGCTGGAGCACATCTTCCATGAAGACAGGCTGCGACAGCTGGGCTTACTGAGTGGGGAAGAGACTGCTCCAGGGCCACCTTATTACCTCCTTCCAATACCTAAAAGGAGCCTCCAAGAAAACTGAGAGGAGTTTTTACAAGGGCATGTAGTGATAGGACATGGGGGAATGGCTTCAAACAGAAAGAGGGTAGATTTAGCATAGATATTAGGAAGAAACTCAGTACTGTGAGTGTGGTGTGGCACTGGAACAGGTTGCCCAGAGAAGTTGTGGAGGCCCCATCCCTGGAAGTGTTCAAGGCCAGGTTGGACAGGGTTTTGACTAACTTGGTATAGTGGAAGGTGTCTCTATCCATAGTGGGGATTGGAATTTGAACTAGATGATATTTAAGGTCCCTTCCCACCCAAACCATTCTATGATTCCATGATTCTGTGAAGAAAATTAAGCTGCACATCACAAATCAGTGTCAGACCACAAACACTGTTTTAACTAAAGTCATTCCTGCCTTGAATTGAAGTGCTTTACTTACAGAAAACAGTTCTGCCTTCAACAGAGTTTTTTCCTGCTAAACCATCATTATATCATGCCACAAAACTTCATTTCTTCATTGTTGTGGAAAAACAGCTTTGACAAACCTAAATATTTAAGAGAAAAGAATGGTATTGGGTTTATGAAATGGGGAAACTCATCTGTATGATAAAAGCATATCTCTATTTTCATATCTTTATATATAAACAGGTATGTTTACACACATACTTACCTATATATATGTGTATATATATATATATATATATACATATATATATAATACACATATAAAGTCATTTGGCTCATGCCAATCTACTGTTGCTCTTTAAGTGGCAACAGTTTTATTCACCTATGAATGCAGTATTACCTAGGTGCACTCTATAGTGATTTTACTCACAATTTAAAGGTATTCTAACACATTTTTGAGGCACAAATCAGCATCAGATGATGGTGATATTTTACAGGATTAACGCTGACATTTTAACTTCAGTCAGTTTCCTTTTTTTGACTTGAAATTATATGATCTGTTTCAGTAGCACATGGTTAAGGTTTGTGCTCTCTGTAAAAGAAGTAATTTTCCTTTTAGTTTTGTTTGCTTTCGATTTGTAGAAATTTATAAACAGCGTGATAAGTCACTTTTACAAATCTGTTTAATAGGAGTAGTAGCAGTAGTAGTAGTAGTAGAGGAAGGAGAAGTAGAAGTAATAATAATCATAATGATAGTAACTGTAAAGTCTTACAAAATCTGCTTCCTCCAGGTGGCAGAGGTGAAATCAAATTGGCATTTCTGTATGCTCAGAACAATAAGATTTTTGAGAGTGTTCTGATATTTCTGTTTTCATATCTTATCCTCTTATCATATCTTATTTTGTTATAAAAAAGATCAATTTTAAAGCCATTTGCAGTTACAAGTGAGGAAAACCATGCACTTCTGCAGGTAAAGCCCCAGCTCTGCAACTATAAGTGCAGTGGAAAAAGTCTGAGACACTGAGTAGAGCAAATATGTAATTACTGCTACTAAATAAACCTTATTTATTTACGGTTAATGCAGGCTTTTGAAAGCAAGTGCTTCGTGTGTTCATTTATTTATCTATCTAATTCACAGTTACTTATAGCAGTCTGGCAGCAGATACTTGAGCAATTAATAAAGGCATTATAACTGGCTCACCTGTTCTGTCCTGTATTTCTTTTGATAAAGGAGAAAATACTAATTCAACCTCAAAAATGTGCCTGTCTTCTACGTTTCCTGACAATGCACGCATCCTTCCAGTAACTGTGTCAGGCTCCGAGCCTCTTCTTAATAAGAAAATTACTCATAGCACGCTCTAAACTATAATACTAACTATATTAATTCAATTTTTTCTTTTCAGTTCTCTCCACTGATTCAGTTGGAGACAGGTTTTGAAAGTATTTTTGCAGTCTGCTGTCTGAGGATCCTCTTTACCATAGCAAGAGAAGAAAGAATGCCGCAGGATCTTAATCAATCCTCTTAAATACAATGTGAGAGAAACAGAACAAGAATAGAAAATGTATCCAGCTGTCCTCTCTGTTCTGTTTTTTCTAATTTTGCTTATTATCCAAAGAAAAAAGTGCCTAAGCTTTGACTGTACCTAAAAAATTCCCAAACAAGTAGTTCTGTATAAAACTTAGTGGAAAAAGAATTCTGATGCAGTTGCCAAATCAGAGAACTCCATTATTACAATTTTGGCTTTTTTAAATCAATGATATTGACAAGAGATTTAGTGGACATTTTATGTTGAGAATTTATACAAAGACATCAGTGATTTCTCTCAAAATTTCCAACAAAAATTTAAGGCAATCATGTCCATGTGGTACAATACCCTGATGAATCACAAAAGAGAAAAAAGTGACTAAACACAAAAAATTATGGAGCATGACAGCAGCAGACAAGCTGGGTTAGGAATTAAGCAAATAAGCTCACGACACGCTAATTCATAATTTTATGTGGGTGCCTGAATATAGGAATGAACTACTATAGGCAAATGTACTTGGGGCCAAACTGAGATGTAAATCTACGTAATTGAGCAAGCAGTAAAGACAGGTATAGATAAGGAATAGATAGAATATAAACAGATGGGACGAATAAGGAATGCAACTTCTTGCAATAAATAACACTGAAATATTACCATGAAACAATATTTTTATCCTTGCATCTTTTTTTCCCCTCCTTGTCGAATAAAATATACATGGAAATGGAGTTACGATATCTACTTAAAAGAATAGCCACTAAAAATAACAATGATTTTACATATACTGATGGGAGGTGACTTGATGAATGTGTGTTTTCCATGTAAAAAGGATAAACTAATTCCATAGAACCAGCTTAACAAATATATATTTTTAACATCAAATTGACTACCTTCTTAAAAAGAAAAAAAAAGAAAAAAAAAGTAAATTACAAAAAAGTAAAAAATGTTTAAATCTTTCTTTTTAATTTGCTTATGGTTTTGTTTGTATTTTAAATAATTTAAGTCTACTAGCATCTGCATTGTAACCCTCAATAGCAGGAATTCCCCACTGAAGGCATTGGGAAATGTGAGAAAGCTGAAAGGAGCCTCACAATTTTCAAAACTGCGATGATTTTTATTATTTCAACATCTACCACAGGTCTCATCCCTAAGGCACTTACATGGTAAACTATCATTAGACAGAGAAAGAAATAAGCTAACATACACCAGCAGAACGTATCAGCAATTTCCATACTGGGACCATGATTTTCTGCAGGACGGAGACAGGATAGAAAAGGCTTATGAAGACATTTGTACCAACATAGCACACTGGTATTTCACAGCCCAAACATTCTCAATATGCACACACACAAACCCTCAGTGAAACCAGCAGCTCAGTGAGATTTAGATCGAAATTTTATCTAAGTCTGCTACCTTTTGATCAAGAGTTTTGGTGTGGATAAGTCACTAACACTGCTCAAAACAAGCCTGTGCTTTGAAAGGTTTTTCTAGTAACCAGACAGAGGGGAATTCAGCAATTTTTTTTTTTTT
>VZTI01005126.1:95627-115460 GCA_013397865.1 Struthidea cinerea
TTTTTTTAAGCTCTGGGTGCATGCATGTTGGTATCCATTCTGATTTTGCAAAAAGGACCAGATTTTACAATCTGAAAATGAACACAAATCAATTTGCATAACATCTGCACTGCTGGGAGGGTTGGAACACTACAGCAATTAGATCCATGCTCTATTCACTTGCATTTCAGACTACTGCTATAGTTGAGCTAATTTAATGTTTAGTTAAAGGAGAAGACATATTTTTATCTTCTCTTAACGATTAATGCTGTATCGGAAACCATCGCGTAAACTATTTTACTTCTAAGCAGGTAGCTCTAAAAATATTTTCCATACATACTTTTAAAGTGAAAGAAATTTTGAAGGATACTAATTTAATCTGTTTAATATGTGACTGTTTTCATCTATAGTGTGTGTTTTAATTTGACTGATTTTACACAGCTGTCATTCTACAGCCTATAATCTGTATGCATACGATATAAGCATAACCTTTAATGAACAAGATTCACATGCAAAAGTTGCTAATATAATGCTAGCATAGCAGCACCTGCCAACACCTCTACAATTAGAAGACTGTGTCAGCATTTCAATTATAAAGCAACTTCTAATTTAGAGGATCATAACTTGACAGTAAAAATTCTTTCTGTGTTGCAAGTTGACATGCAAGGTCTCAGTTCAAAGCATTTTTATTAATACAGGTTTAAATTGGTTTAGATATTATGAAGTTATAGAAGACTACAGTGAAAAATGAAGACACTCTGTTGATGTTTTTTCACCACCACTGTAGCTCAAATGCTTTGAAAGGGAAATCCACAAACGTTACATTGTTTATGTATAACAAGGATCAGTGACTGTTTTTATTTTCGCTATTAATTTAGCAGTAAGATCTAAGTTTTAAAACTCTAAAGTGTTATGTTTCTTCCTGTTGTTTTGGGGATGCTTATTTATCATTAACATTAAGTATAATACATTAATTGCTTAAAATATTTATTTCTGAATGCATCAGTTCACTGCTAAAGCAGACCATGGCAGTACATGTGTGAACCTATGGACTAGAGGTCTCTACATAGTGACATATCATTTACTAATAGCATTTCCATGAATTACAAATTTCCCAAGTGTGTATTGACACAATTGTTCCAGCTGAGAAATTACCATGTACTGTGTCAATAAGCTACTTACAGAGTTGCCTATTGCTTTGCACTGACACAGTAACTACTAACTACTGCTCAGATATAGCACTATCTATTGTGGAAAGGAAATAATTTTCAGTTTGTGACAGGGTTAGGATCCACTGAGGGAGATAAATGACAAGGATTTCATTCTATTCTTAGATGGGTGGCTGTAAGAGGCAAAAATGTCAATAACAACTAGATCATTTTTGTGACCTTGCTGAGAATATTCCCCTCCACCCTATTTCTAGCCCTTTCATGCTGTTTTCAAAGCCCTAAAGGACTGAAAAGCATTGTGAGGAGCTCCTAGAGTCCAACAGTAACATGGAATAGTGTGCAGAGGTTCTCATTCCATTCTTTTGTTGCCTGATAGAAAAGTGCATCTGAGCTTGACAGGGAAAGTAAAGAGAATTACCTCTGAGGAAGGTCAGAACACTATGGGCAACCTGAGGTGCTGGAGGAAGGGGTAGCATGCAAGCCACCGCAGCAGCAGGGGAAGCTTCTCAGAAGCTGGCAGCCAGCTCATGGGGCCTGAGTTTCATACAGAGCAGCTTTTCATCTGCAGCACACCACTACACAAATATATACAGCTGCTGCTCCGTGGCAGAGGACGGGCCAAGAGAGCCCACATCTCCCTGAAAATGCCTGTGCAGTCAAAAAGACAGTTCCTGAAAATGTTTTCCAAGCAACGTGTTAAATCTGTGCACTTCACAACTATGTTAGCCCTCTCGTGGGCAAGGTGGCTCTTTCCTTGCTGAGAGACACTGCTCCCACAGGTGGAAACCTTTGTGTCATGCTTCCAGCAGCACTGAAGGGTTGCAAGCAGGGACAGTAGCTTGCACTGCTGTGCCAGCAGCAGGTCCTGGGGATTTATAGGTCTTCAAATACATTATGGAGTCTTGTACTAGTCTCTGTAAGTTCAAAAACAATATCTGTAAACATAGTTTGTTACTGGGCAACATAATAAATGGTTTGTAAATGCACTGGAAATTAATTTTAATAAAGCTATCACAAGTAAGGGAAAGCTAGGGGAACAAAGTTATCAAACAAAAGCAAAGAGGATGTACATGAATAAGATGGGCTTCTTTTATAATCCTTCACCACCATGTACTGCTATCACATCTGAACTGCATTTGGCTGAAATTGTGACACCCATACTAATACATTAATCGCACGTACTCCTGTATCACTCTTCAGTGCTCATTATCTTACCTTTTTGTTTTAACTGGAGACTTTTAATTGGCAGCTGTTTTCTCTATTATTTCTCACAGTGTCTTAAATCTGCCAGAAGCCTAGATATTGCAGGTGCCCCTCACTGTAATTTAGTGATTTGGTAAAGTCACAATGTTTTCCACCATCTTTTAGAGGTCATAAGTACTCACGATAGTTCAGAAGTGTAGGCTGTGATTTGTATTATTTATACACAATTCAGCCAACACCGTACCACACACTATTTCTTCTATTGGGTTGTTGTTTCCATTTAAAGTCTTTGTAACAACAATGGAAAAAAAAAAAAAAAAAAAGGCCTCGTCCTCATATTATATTAAAGAACAAAATTTTACTTCAGTCTTTCCAGAAAAGTACAGTACTTGCCTTCTTAATTAATCTTCTTGACTCTACATAATGGCGTGCTAATGGTCAGAAGACATGCTTGAAATAAATTTGAACTATTATAAAATTGTGCAAAGGTGTCCTAATCTAATGTCCCTTTCTAATGCATATAATGAAAACCTAAAATATACTATTATTCATTAACTTATGTTTTAGGTCCCTCGTTTAAACTTGAAATTTTTTCTACCTCTCTTGCAGATTATGACACTCAAGCCTATCAGCCAGTGATAGCTCATCAGTACTTCACAGAAATTTTCTATCCTGGTAGTTTGGACCTGTATTTTCTACAAATATTAAAATAAATACTAGTTATCTGTATAACACATCAGAAAACAACTTTGCAGCACCCTCTAGTGACACATTACCAAATCAGAATGTTCTGGAAAATGAAGTGACAAGTGAGACAGCCTTATTCTTAAGAAAACCACTTTTGACATTACCATGATGGTAGAAGGTGTTCCCTTTCACCATTCCAATTTCATAAGGTAAATTACAAAGACCTTACCTCTCCAAGGCACTTATAAACAAAAATGCATTTTCTTGACGGTAAATTATTACAGTAAAGGAAGTGGATTTATTTTCTGTTTGAAACCACTCTGGTAATATAAAATCAATTTTTTTTTGTATCTGTTAAGAAGCTAAATTGACACCTGTAGAATTCCTAAATCCCTTTTATTCCTTGTGACTTAGATCTGTCATTGTTCAGTGCTTCCTGTGTCAGCGTGTTCCTACTGCATGAAGATGTGACAGCAGACACCTGACAGCTGAAAGATCTGCTTCACTGCATGGAAGTATTTGAACACGACTTTTGGAATTTAGTATCATTTGGCTCCTAAGCATTTAAAATCAGCTAGAGATCAACTCATATCCAAAGCTTATAAATTTTTTTTCTCCCTTTAAAACCACCATAGCCCAGGTGCTAATACAAAACCATGCATGTGTCTGAAAATTGGGCTTTATCACTGATTTATATCCAACATTGTGGTAATCCAGTTCAGGAAACAGTACACTTCTTAATAACGGACAAAGATTTTTAGCAAGGTATTGGTGGGTTTTGGTGGGTTTGCTACTGCATTAATGTCTATGTTGCTATAAATGGAAATTGTGCATGTGACAGACTCATCTGTTTAAAAGGATAGCTCTTGATTTACCATATTGTGCAATTCAAAGTTTGGCTTAAGGGGTTTTGCATTTTTTTTTTTCTCTCCAAGAAAACAACATATACCTCTAATAAATTAATAAGGAGCATAATTTTTTTTAATGTGACTTTTTGCCTTCAGAATTAAACTGCTTAGAAACATTGACACAGAACTTCTCCTTCTGTTAAGTGATGCTTTGCCATGTGGGGTATGACACTTCTTTCTTTCTTAAATCTGGATATATAATTCCCAAAGAGGTATAATGGTATAATTTAAGTACAGGATCTAGCAGAAATCTTAAGGAGTTGTTTTGAGTTGTTTTGTTACATTTAGAAGTGTGCCATTTTAGTTTGTAGGGGAAAGTTTTCCCAGAAAAAGAAACATTGCTACTTTCTTTCATTCTCTCCGCTCTCTCCACTAAAATAAGGGTTGCCATACCGTCACATACACAGATAAAAATGACAATATAGAATAAGGACAATTTATTTTGTGTTGCTACACACTGTGTAAGTACACACCTAAGATCCTCCGGTCTTCTTTCATCTATTAATAAATACTGAATAAGATCATCTCTCCTTTCCCTATCCCAATTTGATAACAAAATAATTTTAAGAAAGATTTTCTTTGTAAAGGTTCCTTGAATTCAGCATTTCTTGTGTGACATATTGTTTACATACATCCCATATATTATTTACATAAACAATTATCAGGTAGAACAATGAATCATAGACCTTAGAAAAAATGTTTTATTCATTATCTCCTGCACCCTCACATACAGTTTGAAACCATCTGCAGTATTTATTGCTGGTATGTGTTTTCAAAGTATCCAGACATAAATGATATGTACAGAAAATTATTATCCCTTCTTTAAACATAAACAGCTATGGTCTGAAACATTAGAGCTGTGCAGCAAATTTGCAGAAAAAAAATTATAAAAAGAGCATTTCATAGAATAGCAAAAATATTTTATAGTACTATATACTATTGTACATAGTGTATAGTTAACTGTAACTTTCTTGAGGAAAGATGATTAAAACTAAAAAGGCATCAAAGCATTATTTTTAATATATTTATCAAGCGAATAGAAAATAATGGTATGCAGTATATATACATGTAGCACCAGCAGAGAGATCTCTTCAAGAAAAAGAACTGCTATTTTTTCCAACAGATTATATTTTCCCTTTGAAGACCTAGAAATAAAGTAAAAGGCCCACTTAAATCTCTGCCATTTCAGGTTTTGCTGCAAGTACTACATATTGGCAGTGCTAGAGACTGGTTTCTGTACCGAACTTGAACTTAAGAGCACTTATCATGTAAAATAAAGTGATTGCTATAAAAACTATGTTATGGAAATAGCAGTAAAAGGTGTATGAATGTCAACTGTAAGTGTCTAATACAAGTCTCTGTTTTCTTTATGGCCCAGTATGAGTGGTGCCTTTCATGACCATACCAGATCACTACTCATCTCTGCTTACTTTATAGTTGATTCAGACTAAAATTCTTCTTTGCTTTTCCTGTTCAACAGTTCTCTCTCGAGTAAGTTCACCTAACTCCAAAAGATGTGTATTCATGACGTAGAATAAGCCACTACAGAATCAGTCACATCATATGGGTAGGAATGAAAGACTGCATTAATCTTTAAAATTCTTTAATATACTGACAGACATAGGACCTTACCTATTCTGTAGAATCACTATTGTATCACCACTTGTTTGTGTCAAAAAAATTATTTCTGACTTGTGATAATTCACCTCAAAAAGCTTCTTTGCATCCATCTGCAGCTAAAACCAGATGTAGAAAGAAAGGCATCCTATTCTATCTTTGTCATTAATTTCTCCCTCCATTAAAAGTATAGTTTTTCTAGATGTTTCAATAAATTTGTTGAGATGTTGGATGTTGTTTTTGTTTAAGTTACCTAAAGAACTCTGAATAATTTTACAGGCACACATAGATTTAAATTTAGTTTTAAAGCCTCATCTGCAAAGAGTTCAGGGAATGTCAATTCATTCCATCTCAGAATTTTGCAAAGATCAGATCTCCTCAAAGATCATGTGAAAGATCATATGAGTTCCTTTGCTCACATTTAAGAACGCAAGAGAAAGTGTACCTTTTTGCATTAATTCAATGCTAATTCATTATCCCAGATTCATTGACTCTTTCATTGCAATGTAAATGTCATGTCAAGACTGTATTTTTTGCTGCTTTGAAAAGGATAAATATAAATTTTATTTTCACAGAGGAGAATATTGAGAGAAATATCTGCTTCATGTTAAAAATGTATTTGGTTTTTAGTAGCCAGAGGTAGGATTTAATAAATTATAAAGAAGAAGTACAACATATTTCATTCCATTTCACTTCATTTCCACCTTTGAAGAACTTACAGAAATCAATATACAAAAAAATAAAGTGATAATGTCTGACCAATTTTTTCATTCTGCCTAATAATTCAGTGAGTATTTTGTTGTTACTTGGTGTTGTGTCATTCCCAAGCACACAGATAGTTTTCTAAATTTCTTTGGAGTTTGGTTTTCTAAAGAAAGCTTTACATCATGGCTGATATTCTCTATTCAATAAAGTACTGCTTTTACACACTGATCTGAAATTCTCAGTACTCACATACTGTGCCACACTTTCAGGAAATGCAAAAATGCTGTATTCTGTGTTGTGTTACAAGTCATACAGGTGTTATCATTTTCTTCAGCATGAATTTGTTGTTTGGGACATGATCTGACATGAAAACGTTTTCAGTTGTCTGTAGCAGAAAGGAGGACACTGGGAACCACCGACCTGTCACCCTCACCTCTGTCACTGGAAAAATCGTGGAACAGAAGAAGCTATGCTAAGGCCCATGAGGGACAGGGAGGTGATTCAAGACATCCAGCATGGCTTCACCAAAGGCAAGTTCTGCCTGACCAACCTAGTGGCCTTCTACAATGGAATGACTACATCAGTGGACAGGGAAAGGGCTACAGATGTCACCTACCCAAGGTCTGTAAGACCTTTCACATAGCAACAGTCTCTCCAAATTGGAGAGAGATAGATTTGATGGGTGAATAAGGTATTGGTAGGACAGCAGCATCCAGAAGGTAGTGGTTGATGGCTCAATGTCCCGATGAATACTGGTGACAAAAGATGTCTCTCAGGAGTCTGTACTGGGACTGGTGCTATTCAATTAATGCTATTCGATTAATCAGTGACATGGACAAGGCAACTGAGTGCATCCCCTACTACTCTGCAAAGGACACCACACTGAGCGGTGCAGTTGACACACCTGAGGGATGGGATGCCATCCAGAGGGCCCTGGACAAGCTCAAGAAGGGAACCCATGGGAATCTTATAAGGTTTAACCAAGTGCAAGGTCCTGCACAAAGGTCAGGTCAACCTCCAATACCAACACAGGCTGGGGGATGAACAGATCAAGAGCAGCCCTGCCAAGAAGGACTTGGAGGTGCTGGGGGAGGGGAGAATGGACATGACCATGGCAATGTGATCTTGTAGCCCAAAAAGCCAGTTGTGTCCTGGGCTGCAGCAAAAGCAGTGTGGCCAGCAGGGTGAGGGAGGGGATTCTCCCTCCCTATTCTGCTCTCATTAGACCCCACCTGGAGTGCAGTGTCCAGCTCTGAGATCCTCAGCATAGGAAGGACACAGACCTGTTTTTGTTTCTAACTTAAGATTTTTTTCCCCACTTTGCATAGTGGTCAGTCAAACATTTTTAATGGTCTTTGGAAGTCTATACTTTATTTATTTCAGTGGTTAATAATTTTTCATTTTATTTCCCCTTTTCATGAGCTTAATATATATTCTTGATACAGCGAATTTTGTGCCACTTCTCTTTTACTCTCATATCACAGATTAGGTCAATGGTAGAAGTTGTCAGTAGTAGCAGAAAATGTAATACCGCTTCTGATAAAGTTCTTTCCCATTTCAAGCTTTGTAGCATCTCCCTCCTCCCGTATAAAACCACTGGGATTATTTCTAAAGATAAAAGTTTCACACTGTTTTAAAAAGGAGTAGAAGTAAAAAGATTTATTTTCTGCTTTTATTTTTTAATAAATTTGTGACAATATCATACCCAACCACTTGCTGAACCCTGTTGGATATTCTATAACCAAACATCAATGTATAGACATCTAAAGCATTTTCAAAAATAGATAGTATGCTTGTTTGTATGAAGGTTTTACTGAATTCACAGAGGCGTTATTCTTGGCATAAATGCACTTAATTTACCCTTGTGTATCTAACTCTGGCATGAATTCAGACATAAGGAAAGCACTGTTTCATGCATTCCCAATGAATATCATAATGGTTTTTGCCATAACCATACAGAAAATGTTGCTTATTACCTGCCTTGTAGTGTAAACCCCTCAGGTCCCCAGTATATCATGTCTTGTAATTTACATACTATAGTTACAGTACATGTCTTAGAAAAAGCAAAATAAATGTTGGGCATATGTTCCTTTACCATTCCTTAGTGGTTACACTTCCAAAGAGCAAAAGCCATGCTGAGCAAAAGCAATGAATTTCAGAGAACAATATAACAAACTATGGAAAAATGGATTTGGACCACCAAAAAAATCCTGAAAATGCTCCATGACTGGGTTCTGTACAGATCAGAAAAGAAAAGGAACATAGGCGGTCATCACTGATATGGGTGACATACCAACAGACAGGTATGGGTGACATTGTAGTGGGTGTCTCCCATAGGCCACCTGATCAGCAAGAACAAGTGGATGAGGCCCTCCAGCAAGTTTGCTTATGTTACAAAACTGGGAAGAATGGTTGATAAACCAGAGGGTTGTGCTGCCCTCAAGGGAGACCTCACCAGGCTGGAGAAATGAGCTGGCAGGGAAATTTTCAAGGGAAAATGCAAATTTCTGCTGCTGGGGAGGAACACCTCCATGCACCAGTATATATGCTGGGAATTACCCAGATGGAAAGGAGTTTTGCAGAAGAGGACCTGGGTGTCCTGATGGACACCAAGCTGAACAGGAGCTGGTACCATAACTTTGAAGTAAAGAAGGCTAAGGGTATCGTGGGCTGCTTTAGGAGACATGTTGCCAGTAGATCGAGAAAAGTGATTCTTCACCTCTGCTTAGCATTGGTGAGGCCACACCCAGAGTGTTCCACAGTTTCGGGCTCCTCAGCACATGACAGGCTTGGACATACTGGAGTCCAGGAAAAGGCCACAAAGATGATGAGGGGACTGGAGCATGTCTCTTATAGGAAAAGACTGAGTGAACTGAGACTGTTCAGCCTGGAGATGAGAAGGCTCAGGGGGCTCTCATTATGTATATAAATACCCGAAGGAAAGGTTCAGATAAGGAAGACAGGTTCTTTTCGATGTGCTCAGTGACAGGACCAGAGGTAATGGGTGCGCACTGAAACACAGGAGGTTCCCTCTGAACATTAGCAAACACTTTTACAATGTAAGTGTGACCAAGGCTTGGCACAGATTGCCCAGGGAAGTTGTGGAGTATCCATCCCTGGAGACATTTAAAATCCAGATGGACATGGTCCAGGGCAACCAGCTCTGGGTGAACCTGCTTTAGCAGGGGGATTGGATCAAATGACCTCCAGATACCCTTTCCATTCTTGACCATTCTGTGGTTCCCTGATTGTATGATCACTGAAGACAGGCACAAATCCTTCAGTGAATCTAAACCCCTATTAAAATATGTATCAGTTAATTGTTAGTGTGAATGATCAGAATTCAAACTACAACATCTTGTAAATGAAACACAAAAAAAATAATAAAAATAATACTGGACAGATTGTAGTATTTGATAAGCCTGCCATTTATCTAGAATACAGTATATTACTTCAAGGTGATAATAAGACAAAAATAAAGTGTGTAAAATATATACTCACCCATCCTATGTAAATACAAAATTCCTTAACTTCCCCTACCTGTTGATGAATAGCAGAGTTTTAGAAATATCTTTTAGAATTCTTTGATTTGAAGTAAAAACTGATGACAATATAAACTTTGCATTTAGAGGTACTGAATGTTTAAATTACTGAAAAAAAACTTTTATATTAGAAGATAGGAATGCAATTTTTTCTAGATTTTTTAATGATAACAAGACTTTACTAACTTTTATGCTTTTTTTTGTTCCATCCATGGTCTCATTTATGGACCAGGAACTCAGCACCCAAGGGTTTTTTCAAACTTGCATGAAAAATCCCAGAGACCTTAAATTCTTTTTCTTGTATTTGTTCTTGTTCAAAGTTCCATATTATGCTAGGTCAGAAATATACATACTCAGGATATGCTCATTAGTTATTTTTATTGTCATCATCTCTGGTAACCTAGAAATTGAATTAAAGTCTGCAGAGAGTTTTGCTTTACCTTTCTTAGTTCACTGTGTGTTTTGGCTGACTTGTATTTTTATCTGCATCAAAGGGAGAGAAAAAGAAGAAACATGTTCTTACTGCTTCCATATAACTCATGCATAAGGAAAGGAAATATTTGAATAACAAGCATTCACAGCATCCTATTCTTCCACTGAATTGTTACTGATGCCTCCCCAAAGACTCTTCAGTATGGTCTGATTTAAAATGTACTTTGAAGCAGCTTCAAGCTTGTCTTGAACTAATTATCAAGTAACAACACACTACCATACTTGACAAGTTGCACCAATTCTAAGTAAACTAAGTCTCACTCTCCTGTTTTGTTTTGCATTTTGATGCTAAAACTAATCCTAACCTTAAGGTCAGGAATAAATCTCATGTCTGACAGCTTGCTGAAGCAGCTTCTGGAAAGACACCCAGTCATTTATCATCTTCATAATTGATAATATCTCCTGTGAAACAATATCAATTAAAGGCAAGGCAATAAAATAGTGTGGTGAGAAAGCCTTTTAGCATTTCAGCTTAATTAAGAAATGAGGAGGAAAAGGTAAATACTAAGGCAAAGTCTGAACCATTTGTCTGTACTTACAGAAAGGTGAATTACAGCCTTTTAAAATGCAAAGATCTGGTTAGCACTGATGAGAGTCAGATTAGCATGCCTGTTGGTTTTAGCGGGGTTGCTACATGAAGTCAGGTTTCACTCAGGAAGAATGACGTTTGGTAGCAACACACACCCAGTAAGGGCTGTAAACAGATATGACTTGTGCCTCACTCTGCTGTATGATCACATGCCTCATAGACTCTCCTTTTGGATAAATCCTACAGGATTTATCTTTTGGTATTTGTCAGGAATATACCTCTTACTTTTCTTCCTGAAGTTGCTTTCTCTTCTGTTTGCAAACAGCAGAATAATTCTGTTTCCCTTAAAGAGGCCCCTTTTTTCATGAAGTTATTCACTTTGCGTATTATTTGACTGACATAAGGTTTATTCACAGACTTTGGGGTCTGGGATTTCAGGTACCAGATTCTAGGGCACTAGAAATAATTACAGGCCAATTCAAAGTTGTGCTCCAGTCAAACACATGAAACCACGTGTTTCATAGGTACTTCAGCAGTTTTATCATATCTGTTAAATACTAAAGCTGACTTTCATGCAGTTCAAGCACTCAAACGCATTTTAATCTTTACTTTTTTTCACAGTATATAATATACAAAAGTGTAAGGTGTCATTTAACAATTTGTCTCTTAAACCTTATTCTTTATGAGGAGGTTACTAGATTTCTGCCAATTTATTATTTTTTAAATGAATGTAATATAACATAAAAAGAGTATAAAAGTACATGAAGTTCCTAGCATGCTTAAGATGCTGAGTCATATCATACTGATCTAGGGCTTACAAAACTGGGTGAAGAGATGGTCCCAACTACTTTCAACACAGAAGAATATTAGACATTTTAAACAACATAGATGAAAATCCACCCTTTCTAGGCTTGTGCTTCCATTGCTGCTGAAGAAACATTACCAGAGAGTAAACAGAGTGTTTCTTTAGCTATTTGCTTTAATAAAATGTACCTGTGAGATTGCATTTCCCTAATTCTCACAGCTGGCATTAAAATGGATTTAGCTAGGTAGCTGGAGATTTAAAAGTAGCTTTTCAAGTTCACCTTTAAGAAGCTGTATTAGCTTTGCCTACTAGCCTGTTTAGTAATGCAGCATACAGCATACCTGGCTTTAGACAGGACTAGAGATCAAATCTAACCTCATAAATCTCCCAGTTCATGACTACAGGAAGCTGTCAAAAACTAGATGTTATTTCATTCTCCAGGGGCTGGTGTACTGCTCTGGATCTCTCTTAAGTGCCCTCTAGCAGTTGATCACCAAAATGTGTAATAGCCTTGGGAAGGACTACACTACCCTTTTGACCCCAGAGGTAATATTTTGATAGGGCTTGACCTTAATAAGACTGCCAGCATAAAAGTCTAACAGTAAGAGCAAAGGAAAACCTTTTCTGAATAGCAAATAGCTGAAGAAAACATTTTCTGCACACTCCATAAATTATTACATTTACCTCTGGCAAGTACATTTAGAGAAAATCGTGTTCTGAATCACATTTTGGAACACTCAGATTCAACACCAGTTTCTAACCCAAAAAGACTAGCTTTCAAACAAATGCTGGGCAAAATTCTATCACTTTCATTCAATTTAATTTTTATTTGACCAACAAATCCTACTGAATAATAACATCTGGATTTCTCCCCCTTTCTCATTTAGTCTTTTACATTTATTCTACTGTTTAACTAATTTCATTCCAATTCAGGTCAAAGGATAAGGATTTCAGACGTCTTAGGATGACAGAGCGTTGGGGGGGAATTCAGGGAGGAGGATGCAGGCAGGGGGGTTGCATCATAATAAAAGAGAAAACCCCTTGCCAGTTTTTCTGACAATAGAGTCTGAATCAGTATTTGTAACCCTTGACCATTTTTAACCTCACTTGACCACTACAAATAAAATTTGACAAATCACTTTCTTCTTCCATTCCCTCTACAGCCATGTGTCACAGGTGATATATTCTTTCCTTTGAGTTTTACCACTAATACAGTCCCCTGCTGTACCTTGTGGGAAAGTGGTGTCATTTGGGCCACTGGGCCCATAATGAGCTTAATTTCTGCAGGATGCCAGAGAAGTTAAATGGTTTACATAGTGTGAAGAAACAATTAGGCTGCCTAGAAGCTACCTGATGCATAGCAAAATAATAGGCAAGAGGAGAACAGAAGCTTCAGAATGAGGTAGATTTGCTGTCCAGACAAGCAATGTGGAGTGGCTACAGTGATGATGAAGGGCACATTGACACATAATTTGACTGTAGCAAAACTTTTTCAAGAATGACACTGCCATGCTGCTTCTTCGATGCTGATGTTTGTCAACATCACTGTAGTTGAAAAGCATCTGCATGTTTGTAAGTATGTATTACTTCATTCAGATTTACTTCATTTTGTTCTGTAAACTAAATGCAGATTTCCCTCAAGATGGAAAAGTTCAGGGAAATTTCTCAGACTTTGAAACCTGTGGGGAACACAGCTTAAGAGTCTCTGTCCTTGAAAACAACTAAGCCACTTTCTGCAATTTCTATTGCTGATTTAAGAGTAATAGTTTCTTCTTTCACTAAAAGCTATGATGCAAAAAACACAAAGATGAGCTCCCATTACTTTGACAACTGCTGAGAGCGTTCTTATGAGTAAGTTCCATATAAACTTATATAACTGGTAGAAGTGGAATCTAGATTTTGAAGAATTTCTACTTGTTAAAAGCTCCAAAATTATTTTAGAAGGCTGAATATATTTTCTCCTCACTGAAAAAACAACACAGTGTGTAAATTGTTTATGGATTACATTAAAGCTCGTAAATTAATTCTGCTAATTTTTCATGTCAAAGAATATTCAGACCATGTCATGCATATTTACATGTGACCCTTTAGATAAGAATTGTGTTTGTTCTGCTTATTGCTCATGAAAATTATAAGCAAAAGAATGGTGAAATGTCTGCATAATGCTTTTGTGATTGAAGTGTAAATCTAGCTTTTCAGAGTTTTTATTGATTCCAGTTCCATAATATGTGAGTGTTTCCCGGGCTAATTAGATTAGCATAGTAAGCCCCTAATGGAATCTTTAGCTCTGCTCACTCAGTCATTTTGTGAAACTAATTGGGGAAGGTTTGTTTGTTTATGTTTTCAGGGAAAAGGGTAGCCATTATTTTGAATGTCATTCTAATTATGGTGGAAAAATTTTGTCAGGATATGTAGAGGTGTGGGCAGACTTTGAATTATTCTAGTCTTCCCCGAAAATTCATTGTACATCAAGCTCTTTCTGCATCTACTATTCAACTGCCATAAATATATCTCCCCTGTACTGTGAACTGAGTTATCAACAATGAAGATGGGATGATTCCTAATAAAGCTTCAGAAAGAGGAAGAAAAGTTGGAAGTCTTTTGGAACCTAATTTCTAGTATAGAATCAGGCTTTGCCTATGGCAACCTACACCTGTGAGAACAGTCTTGAGATAGTAAGAAAACAATGTACAGCTTCCCCTTTCTAATAATAGTGACTGCATTCTAGAACATGGATCATTGTACAGAGATCCTCATCGGGCACAAAAATATTTTGGAAAATACATTAGAGTCATGAAAGACGTTATTTATCAAATTATTCAATAAGAAGAAAAAGTAATGAAACCTAGTTTCACACCTGTTTGTACACCTGCAGTCCCAGTGCTTCATCGTGAAATGTTCATCTGAGGAGAAATAGTTCTGAAAAGCTCATTATGGACAGAAATCTGTCTACTACCAAATGGAAGACATGAGGCTGAGTTCTTCCTACTTTTTTTCTCATTAGGTGTCCTAATTTCATTTTCTTATGCATACTTAAAAATATTTTATTGCCCATAATGGTCTTCTTGCTGCATTTTCAAATCTGGATGAAAATAATGAAAGGGCTTACAAGTAGCTCTGGAGAAAACTGGTTGACAGATAAGGAAAAAGACAAATTGGAATGGACAAAATTCATACAAATAGATAACATAATTGCATAAGATTTATTTTCATAGGAAATCACACACACACACAAAAATCTATTCCTACTCAAAGCTAATGCTATCTCATCATCCAAGCTTGATAACAAAGCAACTACTGAAGTTCTGCATCTCTCATGAAAAGGAGCTGTCACTTCCAGTGGAAGTATGTGACACTGCTTTGGAGAGTTCAAGTTAAAGTGTGTGAGAGACACCTTCTCTTCACAGAAGAATTTTGCCTGAAACATACTGGCAATTTGGTACAGATAATGGCAGGTAAAATCACTGATGTATAGGACATAATCCATTACAAAAAAAAAAAAAAGATATTTTAAAGTGCTTATAGGACATAATCCATTACAAAAAAAATAGATATTTTAAAGTGCTATGACTACTGTTCAAATGCAGATGGACAGCACATGGAATAGCTTGCTGTTTCTCTAAAACCAGTCAGTAACAGGTGCTTATGCCTATACAGCACATTTGAAGGTGTCTGAGAAGATGGGCGTTATTATTTGATTTTACAGTTTAGAGAACTAAAACACTGAGAAATTAAATGGCCTAGGTGGTGACCATCTGAAGAGGCACTGTGGAAGAGCTGGCACGTCCTCCTGGGAGGACTGCGTGTTCAGCAACATGGAGTTATCGCTAACCCGGGCTCCATGGCTTCTATGCTGGAGCGCGAGGTGCCGTGATCTTCCACGAACGCCTTGTTAGCGAAACTGCTCAGCAGGGCAGCCACACACACACACACGTGTGCACGCACAAACGCACTTACAGCTTCAGTAACATGGGTCGGCAGCAAGGAGGCAGGAAGGGTCTTTGCATAGAGTTCCATGGTTTATTGCAGCTGCACCGTGAAGAAGTCCAGAGGTGAAGACAAGAGACAATGGAGGGTCCAGCTTTAAGTACGGGAGCAGGGCGACCATCAGGGACCAACGATCTGAGGGCACAGGGGCGGTACAAAGCGGGGACTAGGGAATGGCAACCAATGGAAGCTCTGGGGGAGTGGTGAGGGGCAAAGGCCAATGGGGAGAACCTGGAGTGGAGAACTATCTAAGGCATGGAACATAGAAGGTAGCAAGGGGGCTGGGCGGCCAATGGTCAACCAGGGACGCAGAACTGGAGCACATTAACATAGCAGAACAGAGCATCCTGGGAGAAGTGTTTTCTGTTCACCCTAACCTAGACAGACGTCTCTGGTACTAGGGACTGTCTTACCTGAAAACTCTCTTTGTTTCTTGCACTACAGGATAACCGGCCACCACATGGGGTGACTAAATTCTGTAATATTGTCCGGGCTGGGAAAAAAGTCTGCCTATTACCCTAGTAATCTTGTCTGAATGGACTAAACAAGAAGGACCAAAGATAGCCTCTTCACTGTGGGAAAGATCAGAGGCAGCATCTGTGGGAGTTTTGACCACATCATAACCATAGGGAAAAAACATCCAAACTCATCAGCTTCTGCCAAGCACCTGACCTCCAGAGCCCCATGGAGATGCCTTTGTTAGGCCTGTGAATAACCTGATAAGACAAATAGTAGCCAGTGATATGGGAGAGAAGTAACAAAGCCTATTCCCTGGAATCAGGGATGTGTCATTGCATATGCTCTGGCACGTGTATGCCTGCATGGCTAGAGGTCAGTGTGTAAAACCTCATATATGGATCTGAAACAACAAACATTGTGTAAGCCATCCCTTGCCCTGATCAGGGATTCCGCCATGTTCCCATTGCCCTTACCTGTTGCTGTTGTGAATGATATTCATTTCATCTGTGACTTCCCAGGTATGTATTTAGATCTTCTGAAGAATTCCTTTCTCAAGTAGCATCTATAGAGCTACGGGATTGACTCCGGAGACTGAGCCTTTGTGTGGTGTAAGGAGCTGAGATACTGTGGCTCATGCAAGTGCTGAGAAAAGTCAACAGGTAACAGGCATCCAAAGGGCCAATGAAAATTTGGAAATTTTCTGAGGAAAATTCTTATGACTAGAAATTCACTGACTGAACGACATATGAGCCCAGAAGCAAGTATCAACTTCAGGGTTATAACTGACATTGAGAAAGTTGTTTATGAATATGTTTATACGCTTCCATGTATGTCTGTGCCAGTTTTTGCTTTTTCAGGGATCCATCTACAGGAACTGTTAGAATTCAATATGGCTTTTGCTATCTGAAATGTTCGGCACAAAGAACTTCAGTGGCGCCACATCTCTTGATGCCACCTAATATCTATAAGAAACTTAAGACCTCCAAGAGGGATTTCTCCTTGTCATTACCTCTACAAGAGAGGCTGCTGCTTTGGGTTGTTTGTTTGGGGTTGTTGTTGCTGTTGTTAGCTTTTGCTTTGTTTGTTTTATAGAAATAGGACAAATTACAAACATTACCACTCCCTACAAATCTTCTTTCACTTTAAAATACATAAGGTCTTTTTTATCAGATCAGACCCATATAACAGTTAACCATAAGAAGTTATTTTGAAATAATCTGAATAATTTAATGAACTGACAGTATTGAGACAGTTTCTCAGTTATCTCCTTTGTATGCATATTTTTAATAAAATTTTGAGACAATAAATTATGTTTAGTAAATTCTTCAGGTAATGACCAACCTTGAAGATTTCTCACTAGACCTGTCTGTGGAAGACTTTACTACGGATGGAGTTCTCTGAATCAAAAAAGTCTATTGCAAAAGCTGCAGAAAAAAATCTCATTAAACAAAAAAACCCAAAACATAATATGAAGGGTCTCAGCAGCCTAGAAGCAAAAATGGTTCCTTTATCTCTCCTGAGATGTTGAGACCAATCAGGCAAATGATTATGTGATAATATATATCAACAAGCAAGGGGACATCAAGAAGAACTGAGATGATCAAAGAATGCAAAGGTTTCTGTGCACAGCTAAAGAGAATTCTGCAAGCTGTCTCATGCTTGCAAAAAAGCAAAATACAATCTCAAGACATACAGAATAAAATTACACATGTAGTCATGGTGGCGTATTATGAAGATATACTACCTATAAAGTGAGGTGAAGACTGGGAGGTACCTAATGGCTTTAGCAGTCTTACAGAGTACCTAAATCATTACCCTTGGAAGGTGTTTATTTTCACAGAGCAAGGAGAGGTTGCTTAGAGGTGTCTGAGGATGATAGAAAAACTTGCAGTAAGTGGAGAGGAAAGGATGTAATTACACATTCATCCACAGTATAATTTCAGTGTGTGTCAGCATCTTTGATATTATGTGCAGTTCTGGTGCCTTCATCTCAAAAAAATGTAGCAGAATAGGAAAAAGCTTAGAGACAGCAGTGAGAAAAATAAAAGGTACAGAACAGCTCCTGAACCAGCAAAGACTGAATAGACTAAGTGTTCTCAGATAGGCAAAGAAATGACTGAGGGGTTGTATGATGGAGCTGTATAAATATTGTGACTGGCACTGAGTCAGAAAAGAGAAAATAATTTTTCTTTGTGTCTTAGACAAAGAATTTATGGCCATAATGAAACTAACAAGTGCTATTTTTGAAACAAATTAAAACATTCACACAATATACAGGTAGAAGTTTCACAACTAACCCCAGGATACTGTAGATGCTAAAAATTTGGGAAACAAAGAAAATTTGATCCTTTGGATCAGGAAGACCAAGAGCTACAGACTGCTGGGTAATTAAACAGGAAAATTACTTTTCTTTCTACGCTTGTCTTTCCCTTTTGCTCTTCTGTGGGCAATTGGTGCTGGTGAAAGCTAGAAACAGAGCTCTGCATTTTGTTCACTGGCTCCATGCAGCCACTCTTACAGTCTTGATTGGTTTTCACCCTTGCCTTTAGGTGATGAGACCTCTGAATTTCCTGCATCTAACAAATGCATCAGACTGGGTAAAGATGCAGTCATAAATTACTTACCTTAGGTCTAGTCTCCCCAGAAAAGTAAGTCCAAAAATATTGGAAAATGCAGTTATGTTTACTGATTTCTGACTTGACAATAAAATGATAATGCATCCTCCATAAAGTTCAATGAAATGCCAGCAATAAGATCATTTTAAATGTATGTAGAGCCAAATTTTGCTTCACTTCATGGTCAGCATGATGCAGCAGGATGCAGCATAGCAGAAAAAAGCTTTTTTTTTTTTTCTATTATTACTTCACACACCACTAAATACATATTTATCAAAGGTTTTGTTTCCTAACCTCATGTTTTCTCTGCCAAGGATAAAGCATGCAGATGAAAAATATGTCATGGAAATTACAAATGGGTGTATAGGCTATGGGGAAATGATGTATGTAATGAATTAAATCTGCAGATTAGATAGAGAATACTAATGAGTTTAAACAATATCAGATCAGGGTACTGAGATTCACCGGAATCACTGAGCCAGAGCAGGTTATGTTCTCTCATTCTTTCTCTCTCTCTTTCTTCTTCCTCTGCAGCCTGAACAGATTAATTGCTGGTTCAGTGCAAGGTTAATAATCACTACCAACTGCCAGATTCACTTAAGAGTTTACAGAAGAGATATTAACAACACACTGATATTGCAAAGCTTGGATCTTCTGAGAAGTTGTCTCTGCCTGGAAAAGAGGGAACTGAGACTCAGAGGGTATTTCATGCAGACAGACCCACAACTACCTCAGCAAGTTAGCTAGTTTACAAAAAAAAAAAAAAAAAAACCTAAAATTTATGCCCTTTCCTTGTTCTTATGTAACTGAGCACAGAAATAGGTTTAGAGAGAAAGGGGACTGGAAGGGTGACATACAGATTTCATTCTTTAGTCTGAAATATTTTAGTGAAGTTATTAATATCTTGAAATATTTTCAGGAAGTTATTAATATTGAGTGGCTAATTTTGTGGAGGTACATGAATTAGAAAAGTCATAGGATTTAAGTCACAGAAGTGTGTGGGTGTGGGTTCAAATGGGGCGCAGAAGGGTAAGAGCTATTATGGACTGTTGAACAGCCAGAAAGGAAACATCCTAAAGAGTAGCACAGCAGTAAATTATGCATAAGATGCACTTTTTAATAGAAAAAAAAAAAAA
>VZTI01005126.1:115484-132941 GCA_013397865.1 Struthidea cinerea
AAAAAAAAAGTCTTGTTTAGGAAGTAATACAGCACATCCTCTAAAATAATTAATTTAGAATCTGACAATTCTAAAGATGACATCCTGCAGTGATTAAGACAGACCTGTGCTTCTTCCAGACACATATCAGGGAATCTGAAACAACTCTCTGAGGGGAAAAACAAACAAACACATAAACCTTCTTGTCTTCCTGCTGATGCACTCCTGTTTACAGTAACAACTGCTGGGGTGATGAAGACTGGTACACCTTTGAATGTGAGCACCTTGCTGTTACGGTGAGCCATGGCCAATGCCATGGTCAGCCAGACCAAGTGGACCAAAGGGTCCATTGGTTTGATGCCTCCACAGCTCAAGGGCCTTGAAGTTACTGTGAGCACCCAAAAGGCTGTGTAAAATGTGCAGACTATTGGCTGCTGCCTTTCTCTCCCCTTATTTTTCATATTTGGTTGCCTTTCCAGAAAGTTCTATGTTACTCGGTGGTTGATTGGCCCCTGTTACTCCTCCCCACCTACTCCTTCTCCCATTCGTTCTAATCCCTTCTCCCCGCCCTTGCAACACCCCCTCACTGATGTATCATTGGTTATTGTGTGTTTTCCACACCCGTTTTGTAGGGGTATAAAACACCACGCCAGCTCCACTTTCTTGGCTTTCTCTGTGGTTTTTCCATGTTCTCCAATAAACCTTTCCCTGCCCTCACGATTCATTCCTGCCTCCTCCACGCACCCTTGCCATTGGTGGGCACGGTGAATCTAAGCAGGAGCTTCGCCTGCCCTCCTGCGCTGCAGTCGGCCTCCTCCCCCTGCTCCGGAGCAGGTGGGAGATTGCCCGGTACTTGGGACAGCGTGCTGGCTGGCAATAGCACCGCAGCACCTTGCTTGTCCAAGTGAAGTTTATTCAAGAACAAAGAAGACGACGGTCATTAGCCTACATTCTAGATTCACATACCCACTTCCTTGACCTTCAGTGAGGAGTGGCCCCTGCACTGGGTCAGTTGGGCAGAAAGTCATGTTTGTTCCTGCTGTGCCATCACTCAGTATTGCCTGCCTCAGGCATTAGTCATCATGGCTCCAGCACCCATCTCTGCTCATCTGTCCCATCTTCAGGAGGTTACCCCATTTCTAGGAGCCTATGTCCAGTCAGGAGCTTCATCTTTCTGAAACCAGTTCTGCTTCTTGGGAGCAATTCAGTTGGACAACAGCTCTTCAGACCCCTGAAAGCCGCAGTCTTCCCACTTGCGTAGCCTATGTGCAGAAGGGTAGCACATGATGAGCCTTCAAATTGGTGATTCTGTCTTGTGCCTCTGTATGATGTGGAGTACTCAAGATGTGCCACTTTTTTTTTAAATCTGGCTGTTATAAAATTTACCACCAGCCTGTCCCGGTCACAGAAGTAGCAGGCTTTCGTCGGGGAATTCAAAAGTTCACTTTTGTATGTTGACCCCCAGCACACATTCATTCAATTAGTAGCCGTCTGTTAGGACTCATAATTTAATTTAGTTCTTTTTCTTTTGGCCTCTGAAAGCAAGTAGCACTACTTACATGAGGGAGACCGGAAAATACACATTATGTCCTACAGTAATGCTCCACGGTTTTGCGCCACCACTGAAGACAGACCCTTCGCAGAAAAGGCTCAAAAACCCTTCTCTTATAATTTATATATTCACATTATACCCAGATAACTTAAATCCTTCCTAAACCCATGCTCTTAGAGTTTCTTCAAGGTGAGAAAGCTTTACCAGCCTAAAAGCAGCCAGGGTTAGGCAGCTATAAGCTGAATAAAGCCCTTACTCTCACTCCAGCGTTAAAGGGAACTGTGCTGCAGAAAAGTCATCTCTTTTAAATGACTTTAAAGGTACTTCTCAGCAATGCCTCAAGAGGCTTTATACATTCTCATTTCTCCCATACTTAGGACTATACCTAAAGGCAGCATTTAAGCCTGAATCAGGCTTCAACTTGGAATTTAGTAAAATGTACCTTCTTGATATATCTTTGACTGTCTCCCTCACAGAGTGACAAATACAGGTCTTTGTTCTTCTGCCTCATCACTGAGGCTTTCACTGAATGAAAGCCATCATTGAGTGACCAATGAGTCACTGTCTCAGACAGCATCACAGACTTTTTGTGCTTCAATTCCTCCTAACATTAGATGCAATGATGTGGAAAATAACTACAAAAAAACAAATTTAAAAAAAAAGGTGACACTTTTCTTAAATTACTTTCTTAAGTTTCTTTTAAAGCAGAATCTGGCTCAGAGAACTAGATCTTAACATTTTGCCTTTCAGTGTTATGCTCTTCAGTTCCCAATTTTTCATCAAGGGATTTCTTTTTGCCCTAGCAATTTAAAACACAGTAAATGTGGAGATCAAATCATGCCATGCCCAGCTTCCTAACTGCCTGATGAAGTCTGATTCCAGAGAAATTATTGATTTTTTTGTTGCTATATTAATATATGAATCTGAGAAAACAAATCAAAAAACCTAGAATTTTTCAAATTGATCTTGATGGACCATCTCTCCAGATAAGCAGGCGGCATACATACATATAGCGATACTTATTTGTTACTCAGTGGCATATTTTTATCATAAACCATCATAGGCCACTATTCACAAACAGTTAAAATACTTTCTAATAATCATGTTTTTCAAACAGGGTTTCTTTCTGAGTTTCTAGCAGAATTTGCTTCCCTAGATACAGTAGCTCTGAAACCTATACCTCATGAGAGTTAAGGTTTCATGAATGCAAAGCCATCAGACTTGCTCCCATACATACCATACCTCATTTTCCTGTGGGAAATACAGTCAGCCTTGACTCCTCTAATAAAAACCAGAAGAAAATAGCAGATCTAGCTTTGACATGTCACATGGGAAAAGACTGCTTTTCCGAAAGAAGCTGCCTTTCTGACTCTGCTGTGTGACACATTGCTTCATTTCTATCCCTCTTTGAGTAAAAAAGGGGGCATTTTGGAATTGTTCCAACAGATACCTTTTTAAGGCTGAAAGTCCACTGTATCTACACGAATAAGCAGTACCCATCTGTGGGGCTGGACAAATAATACAAGCTTGCTTTTTCAATATCTAATTAAGCAACAAAGGAAGTGTGTTTAGAGTTTAACAAAAGGTCGGCACAAAATAGTGAATTGTCTCACGAAGAGTTAAATGTCCTACTGAGGAATCTAATTTAGGATTGAAATTGCCCTGGATCTCTACGCAGTCTATGGACGCCAGTAAACACCTTCAGCCTCCCTAAGATTTTAATCACCTTCTGCACAAGGTGATTAATCTTTTAATTGACCATATAGCACGCTTATTGTGGCTATGTTTCTTACTGGAGCACCTCAGGAGCATAGAATTAAACCATAATTACAAAAAATCAAGTCCAAATTCCATTTCAGTAAGTACTTCACACCTATACAGCTTTGGGGTCTTTGAGAAATTGTACCACTGGGATTTTTCTTTAGGAAATCCTTCCTCAACTTTTTTCATATGCCACTAAATCTTGTCTTTATATGATTTTGCATTTCTGTACAAATAAAATTAGTCTAAGAGCTAAATCTGCAATTTCTTGCTCGTATGTGTATTCTGTGTATTCGTGAGTTATAGACATCTATGAAAAAGACGCATTTGCAGTAAGACCTGAATGAAATGAATTTGAGTTTCTAGAGTGCTTGTCAATATAACACCACTGTCCTGTTCAATATACTTCCTTGGAAAGTAAATCTACATTTCCTCAGAAAACTTCAAAGGTGAAAAATATTAAAAATATATTTCCAATATATATTAAATACAGACAGCAAGAAGAAATACTTGTTACTCACTGTTTGTGTGTCTTGAACAATGCCTCATTTTGTCATATCTCAACCATTACTATTACTTAACTTTTATTTACTGTTTCTGCAAATTGTTACTGGCAGAAAGGCAAAGTTCCAAACCAGAGTTTTAACTTTTCCATCTTTCCCTTCTCTCTCCACATATTTGTAAAAATCACAAGGGAGTTAAACACCATTTTCTTGTATTTCTCTCTCATTTCATATTTTTTTCACCCAATGCTGGTGTTTAATACCTTGCATTTGCTCCAGGGTGAGTAAATGATCTATGATACACTAACTTACAAAGGCTTATTATAACCAGAGGACGTTGAGCTGCGTGAAGAAAAGGATACAATGTTCTAAAATCATAATCAACAAAAATATGACTTTGTGTGGTTTTCAGAATGCTTTCCGTGTAATTTGTAGATTAAGCTTTTTTTTTATGAACAGATTATCAGTAGAGTTGAAAAGACAGTTCAATATATATCTCTGTCTTCATATATTAAAATTATACATTAAGCACAAAACTAACAGAGCTTTTTGTCCTGGAACCAATCATTTTTTGTCGTTTATATTACTTTATCTTCTTATCCCTAAATTCTTAATCTGTTGAGTTGTAACACTTTGAACAGAATTGTTACAAAAAGTCATGAGAGCCTGCATTAACATAAAGAACGTGGACATAAAGCAAGATACAATTTAGGCCTTGATCCTGCAAGCATTTATCCACAAGATGAATTAAGATGTGTACGTAAGACTGACTTGGATGGCTGTTGACTTTACTGTAATCTCTTTGATTGTCCAATCAATTTGCAAATTTCTGCCCCCAACACTGAAAGCTGGGAATAGAATAGCCAGATGTAGCATCAACCCATAAAAAGACACACCTCATTTATATATATATATATATATGTGTGTGTGTGTGTGTGTGTGTGTGTGTTTAAAATAAAGATTATTTAAGGTTTATCCTGATGAAACCTGAGCACCACAGACTGTCACAGAAGAATAATCAAACTGCTATTTTCAAATCAAGTGGTGGTCTGGGTTTAGTAAATATCTGTTTTGTCTAATCACTGCCATTGATCACTCATCTGACTGAGTAATCAATAATGACTGAAGAGAGATTTCTTTGGCTTTGATAAGAAAGTGGAAAAAACAAGCCAACCAAACCTCAGCTGGTCAGGAAAAATACTTATTTACCTACAATTGCAGTGAAAACAGTGTAAAAACTTTCTCTAGTCATATTCTCAACATGAAACTGAGCTGCTGCTCTTGTTTCTAATTTGAAAGTTCCGAAATATTATAGCTGATGCCTGTTAAAATGTGAGAAAACTTAGACTTTAAAATCCAGGTGTTTCTACACTGGACCTGTTTGGTGGTGCCTT
This sequence comes from Struthidea cinerea, assembly GCA_013397865.1. NCBI lineage: Eukaryota > Metazoa > Chordata > Aves > Passeriformes > Corcoracidae > Struthidea > Struthidea cinerea. Next base: position 120,674 of record VZTI01005126.1, read on the forward strand.
ATTTGTACAGCTATGCCATTGTTTGAACAATCCTGAAGCAGTTTGGTAGAACAGGGACTTCTGAATGCAGTTCTCATACCCTCGAAAGTTTACATCCTAATTCACTGTGAGATTACTGTTTAAAATAAGATATTAGTTTTCTCATTCTGCTTGGCTTTAGGTAGAAGCATTACATGTGTCACTGGTATTTAATTCATATTTTTGAGTATGGTCTGTAAAGTTAGACAAAAATATGGCACTTCATGTTACCAACAGTTTGGATTCTATCTAAAATGATCATAAAAAGATCTTATACTCTTTCTCTTGTTTGAAGTTTTATGTGTTTATATTTTTCACTGTCTTAGTCCCTCCTTGTTAACCCACTGTATTAATCATTCAGCATTTGTCAAGGAGGAAGCCTGGTCTGCCGCTTTTGAGGGTAATCTCCAACCAAATCACCTTTCTTCACATGGAATTACCACTGTGATCCCTTGAAGACAAATGGGACTGGCAGACTGTAGGTGGTGAGCAGCAGGCAAGAGACCCTGCTGCTACTACACATCTCCACAGAGTTAAGAGCACTCTGCATGTAGTTGTGACTGATGCTGGTACCGCCTTGATAAATATGCTTCACAGGTAGACAGCTTCAACAAGTGTGGTTAAGAAACACAGACCCTGCTAGGCAGCACATGGCCTCTTGAACAAGAAAAAAAATCAATCTATCAAGGAACTTTCTACTGTAAATTTCAGGTTCTCATTAACCTTTTCAGTTCCAACATGACAGAAGAAGAACTGATGTACCAATGAAATGTCAATTCAGTCTGAAATGATTCTGTTGCTGAAACCTAATTTAAGAACTCTGGCTCTCACTTTATCAAAACCCCTTTATTTAAATTCATAGAATCATAGAATAGGCTGAGGTTGAAAGGAACTTAAAAGTCATCTAGTTCCAACCCCCCTGCCTTGGGCAGGAACACCTTCTGCTACACCAGCGTTTTCAGAGTCCCATCCAGCCTGGTCTTGAGCATTTCCAGGAATGGTACATCCACAACTTATCTGGTCATCATATTCCAGTGTCTTACCACCCTCACTGCAAAGAATTTCATTTTTTTATAAAAATCTAAACCTACTCTCTTTCAGTTTAAAGCCATTCCCCCTTGTACTACCACTACGTGCTCTTGTCAAAAGTCCTTTTCCAGCTGTCTTGTAGGTCCTCTTTAGGAGATAGACGACTGCTATAAGGTGTTCCCAAAGCTTTCTCTTGTCCAGGCTGGACAATATGAACTCTCTCAGACTGTCTTCATAGGAGGTGTGCTCCACTCCTTCAGTCAGCTTCCTGTTCCTCCTCTGGACTCAGTTTAGCTGGTCCATGTTCTTCTTCTGTTGGGGGCCCCAGAGCTGGATGCAGTACTCCAGATGGAATCTCATGAGAGCAGAGCAGGGGGACAGAATCCCCTCCCTCGACCTGCTGCCCACCATGCTTTTGATGCCGCCTAGGAGACAATTGGCTTTCTGGGCTGTGTGTGCAAATTGCCAGCTCTTGTTGAGTTTCTCATCAACCAACACCTTCAAGTCATTCTTCTCAGGGAATCTGTCAATCCATTCTCTTCCCAGCTAATGCCTGTGCTTGGGATTTCCCCAAATAATGTATTGGATCCTGAACTTGGCATTGTTGAACTCCATGAGGTTCACACAGGCCCCCCTGTGTCGTGATCCCTGTGTATGACATTCCTCCACTCCAGCATGCTGGCAGCACCACACAGCTTTGTGTTACCAGCAAACTTGCTGAGGATGGACTCAATCCCACTGTCCACATCACCAACAAATATATTAAACTGTGCCAGTTCCAACATTAACCCTAGAGAAACACCATTTGTCACTGACCTCCACTTGGACTTGGAATGCAACTTGTGAGTTTGACCATCCAGCCACATTTTTTTATCCACCAAGTGGTCCATCTGTCACATCCATGTCTCTCCAGATTGGAGACAAAGATGTAATATGCTTAAATAGAAGCATTTAGATTGGGCCCCCAATGAAGCTGGCTTACTGATTGGAGTGTCTGAAATTCCATCTCCAGGCTCTGGGCTTGTGCCATTGCCACTGCCATCAAAGTGGTAGGATTGGGATGGATCGAGCTTCCCCTCCTTCAGTAACTAAAGTCCTCTTCAGCAGCTGGGCAAGCCCATTACTGAAGATGTTCTTCCCGTTCTATCACAGACAAACCCCATCAGCCCCCAGAGGAGTAAGTTTCTCAAAGCGAGTCCCATGGTCTAAGTAGTTGCATCCTTGGCTGTGGCACCATACAGTACCACAACAGTTTGTTGATTTGCCTGTATTTGCATACTCTGACTTTTCTTTCTACATCAAATAATTTGAAAAACATGTTTTGAACGGAAATGTGAAGGGGTGGTGGGAGGTCTTTAGAGGGAGCAAGAGGGGAAAGAATGGACAAGGCTAGATTTTCCATTAAACTTTGCACTAGTATGGTTTTATTACTTTAACCTAACTCTTTGCTTAATTATTCATCAAATAATGCAATACATATTTTAGTGTGTTTTAAGCAGAAATCTAGATTTCAAAATCACATTGAACTTTATATTCTGAATAATTGTAAGTGCTTTCATCTGTGACACCTGAAAATGCTGATTTATTTAGAAGTTTCTGTTCAGAATTTATGTAGAACTAAGAACATCTAATAATAACCTGGTGGTTGGTAAATGAGCACTACTGTCCCAGTGACAAAGCCACTGGATTTAGCTTGATTTAAAAAAAAAAAAAAAAAAAGTTCAGCAATTCCTCTGTTGCCATCATCCACTCCTGAATGTGTTCCTACTGAGTTTGTTATTGCAAAGTGTGGCAGATGTTGCTATACTGATTGCAAATTTCTTATTTATACCACGTAAAATGTGCAATTTCAGGTCAGTTACTTGGATCTCAACTGAGCCAGATTTCTAAGCATGTGCTTAACCTCAGACTGACTTAGAACAGTAAAAATGAGACTGCCATAAATAGGAACTAGAGGCAGCAAGGCACTTGAGTGAACTGGGGCCTTGGAAGGAGCTAGAATTCAGCAGAAGTAGCACCTGTATTAGGGATTCTTATGTGAGCCTGACTGGGTGGCACAACATCTCCTGTATAACTCTCCATAGGAAAACAATCCTGCCTATAAATATCTACAAGCAAGTGATTAACCAGATTAGAGAAGCAAAACCAAACAACGGCCCCTATTTCAATGCCAATATTTGAAGTCTGTGGATGGAGCACAGTCATTATGGCTCGTAATAAACAATGATCCAGTGATAACACACAGCTATAGAGTGTAAGGAAAAATGTACTGTACTTTGTTATATATGTGTCGTTTCATCCACATGAAGTTAGTGCATTGTATTTCTCATCTATGATACATCCATGACAAACAACCTCAGCACTGTCTTCTGACAGGATATTTTATTTTTGCTGCTTTTGTTGGATTTTTTACTTATTTATTTATTAGGGGTTGTTGTTTTGGGTTTTTTTTGACAACCCGTTTTTCCTGAAATCTGTTGTAGCAGTTATCATGTTGGGACTTTTCTAAAAATGCCTAGAATGCAAAGTGTCTCCCATGTAATTGTAGTTTTCTAGCTCACTCTCTGTTAAATTTTTCAATTATACTTTTTCTTAGTGCTACATTAAAAATGAGGCTCTTTCTTAGGAGAAAATACTAAGTGTTTGACATTTCTTTTCACTTTGAATGAGGTTGCATAGTTGACTTACCAAGCAACAATTTTCAGTCTATAAATATTTTTCATTCAAAAACATGAAAGCCTTTGTCACAGTTTAACAATACAGTGAAACATATTAAAAGAAAGTCCCTAAATAAAATGCTCTGCAGTTTGGTGAATAGCAAACTCTCTTGCCATGATGAAATTCCTAATGCCTCTGTACAAGCATGACAAAGAAGCTGATCTTCCACCTCCTGGGCTGCCACAATCGTGATAGGTGATTTCACAGAAGCTGGCAGTATCTCCACAGCCTTTTAAAAATAACACACTTATTTTTAAATAAATATACTAGCTGGTAAACCCACAGTGAACTTTCAGAACCAGCTTTTAGCTTTTATGGCATATGCATGTGTATTTATATGTTAAGTGTAAGAAGAGTAAAGGATCTTTCCTTTACTATTCCTGTAAAGGATTCTTTGTGTATTTCTTTACTGCATATTATCATATTTTATCCTATTTTCTCTGTATTTTTTATACTTAGACATGGAGGACTTAATAAAGAACTACCAAATGGCAAAATAATGAATAGCATAGGGTAGGATAAATGGAATTTAGAACAACCTTGTAAAAGAACCATGCTATGCATATTGAACATATATTGAACATTTAACACAAAAGCATTAATTTCAAAAGGTACTGGAAATCTGCTGTAAAAATTATCAACAAGTTGGTATATGGAGCCAGAGATTCAAATTTCATGGCAAAAACTCTTTTCAGGTAGCTCCTTTAAGTCATCATGTTCTTCTTCTGTTTCTCTTCCCAGCTGTAATAGATTTGTCTTCCATCATTCATCCAGGGCAAATGCATTATTAGAAGATTGTCTGAGGTTAATGCTTCTCTTATTTAAAGCCTTTTACTCTGTTTCATTCCCTACATTCCCTTCACAGCTCCATGAGTATGTGATAGTATCAGCCAATCATTCAAAATGCTAGAAGTGAATACTTTAATTTTTTATGAGATATAATACTTGATTTAAGATAATAAAATATTAAATTTTACATGTGCTATGAAATCTTTTAAGACTGTTGCATTCATAAACCTTATAGACTATAGATATTCACTAAAAGCAACAAGCCTGGAATAATTTTCTGATCCTAAGCCAAGTGGCATAGACTGGCATCACCCACAATATACAACACTTGGTACCAAGTCTCCACTGAACCCTATAAAATATCCTTCTATTCCAGTATTATCTTTTGTATCCTATTCAAAACACATAAGACAGTGGTTGTGTTGCATGGCTGCAGAATAATGTTTTCATAGCACTGAACAGAGAGGGTGAGTTATGTGTGATGAGGCATAACATCAGAGTGTCTGAGCAAGTAAAGTTTGCAGGGTAATGGAAGAACTTGGAGGAAGTGATCTGGTACAGTCCTTTAAAAATCATGTATTTGTAGTGATTATTGCTGCATGGTCCCCCCTGAAAAATCTCTGGACATTCTCTTCTACTGCACAAGTGTTGAGCCACAGTCTTTGCTCAGCAAGTTGATTTAAAATGGGCTTAAGGTGCTACTTTTCCCTGAGGTGAGCACAAAGGAGAACCTGACAAAATTTCCCAGAAGGTTAAAACCCAAATTTTACTGGCAAGCTTTAGAAGATCAGGAATTGGGCAAAAGTTAAAACAACACTCAATCAAAATAAAGCTTTTCAGAGAGCATCAGCTTATCCAACTCTACCCATCCATCCTTAAGTTACCTGTATTTCAAGAGGAGGAAATTAGGAGTAGAAAAGGGGACAAAGAGAGAAAATCAAGAAATAGCTACATCCTTGGGTCTCAGCATGGTCTTAGCTGCCATAAAATCCAAGGACAATAGGGACATGACCATGTGCATCTCAGGGCAATGGGTTTTATGTGCTCCAGCCTCCGGTGACCAACCCCACACAGGTGGAGGCTTCCAGTCATCTGGCCACTCTGGGGCTTGCCTGGGGCAAAATCCTGTGTAGATTGATTTCCAGAACTCTGGTGAGAGCCACAACATTTGCAATAATGTCTAGTAACACTGTAAAAATTTCAAGGTTTTATCTAGGAAAAAACCCAGATTCACTCCTTTGTTCCACTGTCATTCTGGAAAGGGAGCACTAGCTTTTCTTCTTGGTTGTGTGGAGTGACATCGTTGCACACGGCAATTGCAAGCCAAATTATCTCAGAGCATGCAGGTGATACTCCAGTGGCAGTCTGTAATAGAAGTTCTCATACAGATTTAGAAGTGTTTTACAGAGACATGGTGGAAAAGCTCAGAAGACAGGTAGCATCTTATCAACCCATTCTATTTCCTACCCATGACCTTCCACTACAATATTTTTCTTCTTTTTCTTTTTTGCTTCCAAGCGCCTTCTGTGTCATATTCTCTGGTGTGTCCTTGGAAGAGCTCTGGGGCCAGGTAGCACACTGAGAGCATCACTTTGAAACTCTGCACGGACTTTAAAGGAAGGTTATCTAAAGAACTGTGAAAGAGCTTGTCTCTAGATGGGATTAAACTCCAAAAGAGTTAATCAAAGCCCAATTTACTACACTTTTATTTTAAGTGTGCCTTCAGCAGTAGTAGAAATCAAATTTCTTGTGGAAGTATAACAAGGTTGGCAAGAATAATTTCCCGTCAATAAATGAGTTGGACATTGTAGGAAGTCTAATACAGTATATATTAAATGTATGGAGCCCCAATAGTAAATCTCTCTTTCTTCCTTTCGAATATTTTAGTGCAGCTTACTTGTAGACATAACTCCAAATAAAGACTGACAAGGAAACATTGGTGGCTATAACTTGTGTCTTAATGTGCAGTGGAGTCTTTACACAGAGCATTCATTACACCATGTTCAAGGTCACCTTTTTTCTTTTATATTCATGCTTTTTGTTTGTAATTATTCAGATCACAATGACCACCACGCATATGCAACTAGAATTACTGGGAATAGAACTTACATGCACATAAAAAGAAAGATGGTGGCTAAAATGAGATTTTAGTCTGCAGGTACCCTGAGCATTCACAGGCATATCTTTAGGCTGTTCCTTGCATATTTTAAGGGGTTGTGCCCTTAATTCATATAATGAACAATCCATTAAAACTAGTACTATTATTCCTACTTGCTTGCATATAAAGAACATAAGTTCCACTGGAAGAGCGTCTTTTTTTTCCTGCAGCATCCTGCTGGCAGGATGGTCTGCTCAGTGGTGGGGGTCCCCAGAGTGTTCTTCTGGAGGCACCACTTTTATACAGTGCAAGCCCCAGCTATCCAGAGGTGTCCGTGTCGATCCTACAACTTGGGATAGCATGTGTGCAAGCAGTTGCTGCCTTTCCCACCGTTTGCTATGGTGGGAGTTTTTGTACAAATAGGTTACCCAGATCTGCCTCGCCAGGCCTGGCACTTGTTGTTGCCTCTGGGCTTTTCCCAGTCTGCACGGCGGATTCTTGCCCAGTGTGATAATTCCAAGCCCTTCCCCTCTGTATAGGCCTGAAATTAATGCCTTCCTGTTTGCCATCTGTTCCTGTCATGGTAGTTTATCTTGTGAGGATAGTTTTTTTGAGACATTTTACCTGCATGCTCTAAGTACATGGATTCTTCCTAGAGAGACCTCTGTCTTTAAAATACGAGGAAAAAAGGTCCTACCATCATGAGATCATTGCATTTTGATGGTGCTAAATGTTTCTAAATCAACTTCCACGATTTCAGGTATTTATCTGGAATATCAGATAGGGTTTAAATTGAAACTCCAAAAGGAACGAAAAGTAGTTAGGCTGTCAAAACCCCCCAAACAAACACCATCCCATCCCTCCCCCAAAAACACTGTATTCCAGAAAAGGAGCAAAAAATCTTCGAAGACATGCATAAGATTCCCAAACTTCTATCCGAAATCAAGAGATACATCAATATTTCTATCAACTGAACCAATCAGACAATTTATAAAAAGAAACTTGAATACAAAACCAATAAATGTTGCTCTGGGGTCAGCTGGGCTAAAGAGAAGCTCATCCACAGCAAATACACAGTACATAACAGATGATAGATGTTCATGTCAGAAATAAGAAAGTCCCATCAAATAGTCCTTATGGAGTCTCCAGAGTTTATGGACAGTTGTAATAAAATCCATTATCTACATATTTCATTCTTCACCTTTCTTGTTTCCTTACACATTCTTTCCAGGTTTCCATCATTAGTGTCTCTCTTCCTTCTCAAAGACAAATCTGTAGCATTATTAGCTGTCAGATTTTCCTCTTTTGTTAAACTTATATCTAGCCATGAAAGTCTCAGTCTGTATCCACCGTTTCTAGTTCATACATGCACATTTATTTATGGACCAAGACCATTTAATAAAATGTAGAGAATTTTCTTCTTATATTTATTGTAATTAACTGTTTTAATAAGTAACTGCTCAGTAATGATTTATCTTCTGATTCAAACCTAGTATTTTTGTAAGTTTTTTTAGTTCATTTTTATTCTATTTCTGGTGCTTTCTCTTTAAGGAGTTCCGAATTGATATTACTAAGGAGCAGTTTATTTGTCTGGTATCTTCATCATTTTTTACTGCTTTTGGAGGAGCAGATGGTGATTAGATAATTCTATAGGGCTACAAATTGTAATTAGGTTGAACTGAGGTATAAATATCAGTATTTAAAATAGTGTGTTTGAGCTGTCCTCTTTTCCTAAATGTTTCAACAGCCAGAGTTTTCACAGTATACAATGGGTTGTTGATCATTTAGTCTTCTTAATCCTAATCAATAAAGTAATTGAGCGATGGCCTTTGAAAATTGTTTTTCCAATGTTTATTTCATATTCAGAATAATAATCTGTTAATACAATTTTCAATTTTTATCTGTAAAATTGCCCTTGTAAAAACTGCGTATAGTCAGCTAGTATTGATTATGATTGTCCCATTTTAGTTTTTGCTCAGTATAGAACCTTTCCAGATTTTGATAAATTTGCCCATTAGATTTATTTGCTAATAATTTTAATATACTATGTCTTGGCTTTCCTATGTAGTTCCTCAGTTATCTTCAGACTAATTAAACATAGTTCCAAGATTCCTATTTGTATTTAAATATATTTATTTGTAAATTTATTCACTTATTATTTCAAAGTATATTTTGGGAAATTCTTGGAAAATACTAATCCTGATTTTAAAAACAAATATTTTGAAAGAGCTCTATTCCATTTTGCCATCACTTGTAATCAAAAGCAAAAGAGAGGAACAGCATTAAGTGTCACTTTTAGAGATAAAATAATTTCCATATTTGTTATATTGATGATTGAGAAAGTGAGTTTTTGTGTGAGATCCCTTACCCACAGCGCCCTGCTGCAAGGCCTTATGTATTCCAAATGTCGTTCCATATAACTGGAATTGATACACTTCATCTGGCACTGCATGACATGGAGAAAAACAACAACCAAAACTTAAATCCTGCAACGATTAAGGCAATAGTTGCACTTTACATTACACCCTTTGACTCCACTGGCACATGCCCCATTTATGCTCAATTCACCAATCATCCTTTTGTGGCATTCCCTTGTCTCTTTTCAGCTACTTGTATTTGGGACTTTCAGGTCTTCCCACAGATAAAAGGAGTCTTTTCCATTACCTTGATGTCTGAAATGTCACTGCACTGGAAATTACTTTTAGGGAAATTCAGTCCAGACTTTTCCTTTTATAAACAACTCTTTCAAAAGACTGGGAAGTTTTTGAAATTAAGAAAATAAATAAGTGAATGAAAACAAGATGGTCAACTTTTATTTTTATTTTACAGTAGAACAAAATTAAAACAACTAAAGAAGACAGACCACAAGTATAAAGGTCTATGCTCCTCACTTCAACCCTGCAGTTTGTCCGCTTAAACTAGAGTATCCCCGTTCCTCATAGGACCCATCCCTTTCCCTTGGCTATTTATACAGTCTATTGACCCTTCCTTTCCCAAATATGATCAGTAACTCTCCAGGCAATCTATCTCACCTGTTGATTCAAGAATGTGTTGGCCACATAACATATTCTTGAAAAATAGACTGCTGCATTTTGGGACTTCAAAATTACAGTAAAATAAGCTTAAATTAAAAGTGGAAAGGATTTAACTGAGCCTTGCAAATAAATTCCTACAGTAAAATCCTTTAAGCTTGGTGAGGGTTGCTAGGGAAAGCAGCAATGTGACACAATAAACAGCAAAACAAAACACTAATAAGTGCACAATGAACTACAAAGCTGAGTTGGCAGAAAAATAGACAAAGGGTTCATTTTTTCAAAATGCATAATGAATGAGCAGGATCATTCCCATTTTCAGCTATAACATCAGAATCTTGAGCTTAATCTCCTGGCAAATTATTGAGGTTACAACAATCAAATCAAGTCAGCATTCCTGAAGATAAGATAAAGTGACAAATTAGTCTTTTTTTTCTTTCAGCACCTGTGATAGCATTAATCATGTAACTGTGGCTTATTTATGATTCTTTCTTTGATCTTCACAATCCATATCTACTGGGAGAGTTGAAAGCAATAGAGATAATTTTGATGTATTTTTGGAAGGTGCACTATTTTTATGTGAAAATGTAAAAAAAAAAAGAATCATAGTGATATAATGTATAACTAATACTGAAAAATACAGTCCTTGCTTCCTTCCTAGGTAGGGGATTAGTTTAGAATTATCACTCAGGAGCTCCTTAAGATTAGAGAGAAGTAATTCAACAGCATTATAAAAAAAAAGAGAATAGCAATGTTACTAGAAATTGCCATACAATGAAGGGGAAAAAAAAGGAATAGAAGAATAAGAACATTTCATCATTTCCTTATTTAGTAATAAAAACACTGAAGTATAAAGCTAAAGTTCACAAAGCATTGCATTTCTACAACAAACAATGGCTAAAATGATTCAGTGATTGAGTCTCAGTGATTCTGTAAAATGGCCTAAGGGCATTGTTCAGTACAGCCAAACTGAAATTTCAGAATACTTTTTCCCAAGTCATAGAATACAACCTGGAATATTGAGTAGAAGGGATTTGCTTAATATCTACGATACAAAAGGGGAACCTAAGTTAAAATCATTGTTCTGCTTCAGTGTTCTAAGCTGACTACAGAAAGGAAATGTACACAGTTACAATCCCATCAGTGATTCCCATTCTCCATCTCTGTGGAAAATATTGTGAATTATTCATAAAAAAAGCTTCATTAGAAGGGGAAAAGATGGAAGATGTGTTATTTTTTACAACATTTCAGTTATGTATTTTCAAAGGAGGAAATGTAATGCTAGGGTTTTTCAATATTTATGTAGCCAAGCTTATAGTTACGATTATGTGTGTATATTCTCAGAGACTCAGTTTACAAAGGAATGAGCACTGTGATCCAACATAATATATCTCAAAAGAATGCATGATTCACTAGCCCTAATGAATGCAGTACTCCAAGTCTTCTTCCATCTGGACATTTGTTAATCTGCAGTGCATTTGAGAACAATTTGGGGTTTCACTTTGATAACATATGATATTCCATATAATTTCTAAAGAGATTTTTCATTTTGAAGCACCCTTGATTAATGTCTTTGTTTGCCCAATTCCTTCTGCTGGCTCTTAATTGTTTCTTGTATTAACAGTTTTAATGAATTTAGAGCCAAAGTCTATTAAAAATAAATCTTTAATTCCACAGTAAAAGTTGTTGGACTCAGGGTTTTTCTAATCCCTTTAGTTGCTCAATTCCCAGGATTCCTGGTTGACAGCAATTTTTTGGTCCAATTTCCTATGAGAAAATCCAAATTTCCCTCATTACGCCTAGCTAGGACCTTGAGTAAAGTGATAATAAAATATTTCACTGCTTATAGAACATTTCACACATTCAAAGCTTTAGGGAAATAGTAACTAATTAAATGAGTTGGACCTTCTTGTTGTTAACACTGTTCACAGAGCATGCTCATTTCTATCATAATTGCACTTCCACTGCTAATAAAAAAAATGACATTCAATGCGTCTTGACACAGTATTTTTTGATACAGAAATGGTTGAGAAAGCCTTGAAGTGGACTGACTAAGGGAAAATTTAAGAAACTGATAGTATATCTCAAGGAGCTGTATCAATCAATCTTACATTAGTCGTAGCTACAGAGGATACAGGAGTCTTGTACAGATGTCTTAAATATGATGGTAACAAAGTGCCCTGGTTTCAGCTGGGATAGAGTTAATTTCTTGGTAGCTATTAGAAGGCTGTGTTTTGGATTCGGAATGAGAATGCTGTTGATAACACATTGATGCTTTGGTTGTTTGCTAAATTGTGTTTATCCTAAGTCAAGGACTTATTTAACTCTTCTCATGGTCTGCCAGTGAAGTAGAACACAAAAGAAACTGGGAGGGAGCATAGGTGGGACAGGTGACTCGAACTGACCAAAAGGATATTACCCACCAGAGAACCTCATGCCCAGCATATAAAAAGGGGGGAGGTACCCAGAAGGGGGACCAGTCTGGATTTCAGAAGGATGGTGTCCTAGTTTGGACAAATTTGGAGGAGAATACCCTCTGATAGAAGTCAGGTCACAACCACCCCTCCCCCCCCCAAGGTAGGGG
>VZTI01005126.1:132958-155384 GCA_013397865.1 Struthidea cinerea
TCTCTCTGTGGAGAGAAAACCTGAGAAGATTTCAGAGGTCCTCTGTAGGTGCGGTCTCTCCTCCTCGGAGCTGGTCGGCGAGGGGCCACCCCCCCGGGCCTCCGGGAAAATTCTCCTGACGTGTTCAGATGTTGTTGAAACAGTCCAGAAGAGAAGAAAGGAGCAAAAAAACCCAAAAATCCTAGGAAAACGAAATTCAACCCTCCGTCTCTCGCTGGGAGAAAAAAGAGCTGGAAAAAAACCAAGGGTACCGCAGAAACAGAGGAGCGTATCTCCGTGTCCTTGAAAAAACCGCTTTGAAAAGTTTGTTTTCTGTCCTTCTCAGGCTCCGTTTAAAGACACAGAAAAGATTGGTGGGCATAGGGTAGTGATAGGGGATACACATTATAAAGTCACCCCAAGACAGATGGTCTGGCATCAGTCAGCATGTGGTGAACACTTGTACTCTGCCTCACTTGTTTTTTACCTCATTACGGTCATTTTTATAATTCGCCATTATTACTGTACTTATTAAACTGTTCTTACCTCATCCTACAAGTTTTACTGATCCTCCTGCCCATTCCACCAGACTTGGGGGGAAGAAGGGGGTTGAGTGAGCAGCTGTGTGGGGCTGAATTTCCAGCTGGGTTTAAACCACGACATGAAGATAGCAGCAAATAACAACCCAAGCATTTACTTAAAATTTTGAATGTAATTTTTTTTCTCCACCAAACATCTATCTTGGAACTATCCTTAGTCAAACAAACAATATGTTTTACAGACTTGTTGGTAATTTAGAGCACTGCTGAGAATAACTGAAATGAGATTAACTTTTTTTGTAGAAATTATTATTTCTGTCACACAATTTTTTTATTTTTTTTAATATATTTTCTTTAGTAGTTTTTCTTTTGCCTTCACTCTTTCTATCCCTGAGCTCTGGAAGACTATGTCCTAAGAGTCTATTTCTTCTACTATTCTTTTTGGAATGCTGAGACTGCACCTTCTCCAGCCTGATTCTGGGCTTGGCAGGAATAACTGAGCCACAAATATCCTGAGCTGATTTGGTGATGGGGAAAGTAAAGTAGCTGAGTAGCTACATTTAGCACAGTATCATGGGGCAAAGGGAAAAAAAGAAGAAATTTTGCCTATCATCTGTCTTTGGATACTTCAGAAAGCATAGAGCACAGCATGAAATCTAGGAAGATTTGCAATACATTGAATATATCAGAGTTTTAAAAAGAGACAGAAATCAGCAGTAAAAGCATTGAACTATAGAAAGAGACAACAAAAAGTTTAGCTAGCCATAAAGTTACTATGTAATGTAGAAAACGTTCCTCTTGGCATTCTTTTCTTGTAGACATTCTAATATCAGAACATCTCTCTGATGGTACACCCTTTGCTTACTCTTCAGACTGAGAGTCCAAACACAACTGACTGCAAAAAATAGTTGTGAATAAGGTATTAAGGATGCTGAGGGGATTGGTTACACTCAATGTTTATTATGTGTTAGGCTTTTATCTATTGTACCTAGGTGTAATTAATCCCATTTCAAGTAAAAGGAACACTAAAGTCTTGACACATTAAAAAGCAGGTTGTCCTATTTGGAGCTAAAAATAAACCATTCAGTTTTAGGGATAGAGCACATGTGGCTGTTAGTTCAGACTTCTGCCCAAATAAACAGCCCAAGAACCACAGCAATATTGTGGAACAGAAAAGATATAAATAATTATTTTAAGAAAATTATAAAGAAATTATAAAAATTGTATTTGCATTTGGGCTTCAAGTATCAAAAATTATTGTGATTCCAAGTGCCTTCACAAACCTGAGGGTTTTATGTGTAAGGATCTGGATGTGGGTTCCACATAGGCATGTGATACCATTATTACCATTACACATTTGGATTAGTATATATCAAACACTGGTAAAAGAAAGAGAGTTGAAAAAAGTAAAAGCTACTGTACTTCTTATGCTTTCACATAACAAAAGGAAAAGAAGAAGACAGATAATACATGAAAGAATATAAGGGCATTAAAACACCAAAGTGAAGCTCATGGAATGGTTGCAAAGTGTTTTGTATGCTTTTGTTGCTGTGCATAAAAAGACATAAATTGTTACATTGAATCACTGCTTTTTAAAATTACCAACAAATGCGCAGTGGGGAAAAGGACAACCTTACTAACAGAGATGACAAATTTATAAGTGACTGTAAGAGTATTGTTGACGCAAGCTTTGGACAGCACAACTATAGGCATAATTATACTAACTACAACAGATCCACCTGTAAGTAGAAGGATTGGACAACTACATAAACATAGTACTATTTTTTTCCACCAAATTTTGCTTCTACACTAACAAATATAATTGTCTTTTAAATTCTCTAGCCAAACTAATTTCAAGGTGATTAAAAAAAAAAAAAAGAAAAAAAAAGAAAAAAAAGGCATAAAATGAAAAAAGAATAATAGCAGCTAAACTGCCTTTCAATGAAATGAAAGGCTCCTTGCTAAAATTCAAATCTTAAATATCATTTCAAGACATCTAAAAATAGATGAACTTCTGTCTTAGAAGAATGCATCTTCCAAAGTTTCATGACACATCCCATTTTATGATTTTATGCAAAAGTATTTTTACTGTGTTTTTAAACTACTTTTCTCTGAGAATCAATATTTTGCTTATTAACTAGGGAGATGAGCCTGAAAATGAAAATGCAATTATAGAGACGCAAGAAAAAATTATTTGCTTTCACACGGGATAGAAGTGTTCTGATTCTTTTGCTGGTATAGTCACATTATTCTCAGACTACTGAACTATACTTAGAAAAACTACAGTGAAATTGAATTAAAATCATATAGCTGTTTCAGCAGGCATTGAAATGCTAGCACAAAATTTCTACAGAAGTAAAGGTGCAGTTAAGAAAACCAATGGAGAACTTGTGCAAGAGATATTCATGTTTAATTTGCAGAATTGATGCTTAATGTTAGAAAATTATACCGAGTGATATTTTTAGATCATTCAGAATTAAAGTCAGACATGACAGTATTGCAACCTAGTTCAAAAACCTATTTCATGTCAATAGTTAGCAGAACTTATTAACAATTACATCATTTTATCAAGATCCTAAATACTGTTTAAACTGTTGGCAAGAAACAGTATTATTGGATATGGTTATCCTATTTCATCATTCATATTCAAATTGCTGACAAATCTGCATCTTAACATGAGCAGTATTTATCATTTTTTTTATTCTTTATGTGACTCATATGATCCTCATCTTCAAGGAGAAAAAATATTTAGCAATATGACCTTTCTTAAAAGGAGGTCAGCAGGTATAATTCATCCTTGCTTAAAGACTTCCAAAGAAAGGATATATCAGAAGGGTAGGCTGTGAGTCAGAGGCACAGATCACCTTGTCATTATTCAGAAACAACAAAATAGGATTTTAAAAGTGAGAATGTCTTATGTTAGAATGTAGGACTTCAGCAGCCACCAGCCTAATGAAAGCAGCCATCCGGCTTTCAGTGGTCCATCTGCCCACTTGCCACCAGCCTTGTTAGACTCTCATACCAATCAGGCGTTACGTGCCTGTCTGTTCTGTAATATTTCTCCTCTTCCTGATCTCCATTTATCACACTTCCTGAAATAAACGGCAAGTCCAGACTCACTGAGTGCAATCCAGCCACAGAAAACTTCTTACTTTAACTTGTGAAGTAGCTAACCTTGCTTTAGAAGGTATTAGCCGTCACACATTCTGCTTTCAGAGGTGCAAGTCATAAAGGCCAAACTGTCCTACCTTCTCTGCACACAGAGGCTGGGCTTTGACAGCTCTTTCCAAGAGGTCCTCTTGAAACATTCCTCATCCTGGCCTCAGCCACATGTTCCCTGACTATCAAAAGGCTTCAGCTTTTCCCTCCCTCCAACTCAAGGAAGGGTTTGCAGCCAACTGTGAGACCAAGACATCTGAGACACCCTATGTGTCCAGATGGCTCGCCAGTCAGGCAGCTGATGTAGTCAGCACATGCTCCCCCCCTTTCCCTTTCCAATTTCCTTTCTCCAATTCTACTGCAAAATAAAGCAAGAACAAATAGTAAGAAAAAGAAAACAAACAAAACCCAGAATCCCTCAAAACTGAGATTTTATCTCCTTTTTTCAAACCACCAACTCAGATTCAGAGTGGCTGAGATGTAGAAAATTACATTAAAAGTTAACTTAGTGTTAATTTAGCTGCTATCTTAGACATACTCCCTCCTGACGCAGTTTCTGCTCAGCACTAAGATCACCAGAAATGCCATCATACAAAAAAAATACAAAGGTGGCAAGCTAATTTAGACACTTGGATATAATGAGATGTGGAATTAAGGTGACAATATAGAGAGTAATATGCTTTAGTTACATTGGCAGTATCTAATATGCACTTTTATTATTTTCCTAGCAGGAATATGTCTATCATTTGAAGAAATGTATGCTGTAAGAAAAAATATATTTCAGAGTCATATATATCTAGTTAAAAAATATATCCAAAAAGGATTGTATTGAATTAATCACAGCTGTGGATAGCAAATATATTTCCAAATTCTAAAAAGAAATTGCCTGTTATCTTAATTAATTCTTGTTTTTTATTAATAAGTAAACAGTACTAGATGATTTTCAAATACTGATAAAAATCAGCAATTTCACAGGATCAATCCTAGTTCTTACATCAATATTTCAGAAATTGGTAATAAATCAATAAAGGACACATTACAGACATTCTCAGTGATACATATATGTAATGCAATCTCCTCTAGGAATTCACCTACTGTGTCAAAGATGTTTCTGTTCTCTCTTGCCCCCTGGGTTTACGTTAATGTTTGCTTTATTATTCTCATTTATATATGCCTCATTTAAATGTAGTGATTGAATCAGCTATTGAGACATTTCACAAAAAGCAAATCACTTCTTGACTTCTTTAAAAGAAGTGAGCAGTAAGGAAATTGCCAGTGAAAAAGAGCACTCACTAGAGGATCCATCTTGGTCATGGGATAATTCCAAGATAAAAACAATTCCAGCTTCAAAGACATTAACAGCAAAGAGCTGTCTCATCAAACAATGCTAATCATCACATAAACTGAAAGCAGTCAAACAGCCTCTGGCATGTGAGATGATACACATACACAGTTGTAGGAACATTTGGACTAGCAGCAACACATTTTAGAGGCAATTATTTTGAAGTTAGGACTGAATGGTATCATGCCTTGTCACAAGCATCAGTGGCAGCAATGCAAGATGTAGTTCAGAATCACTAATACAAGTTTTGAACGTCAGCTACATCCTTGTGACAAATACCAAGCTTAGTTGTTCAGGTTGTTATATAGTTGCATTCAAACAACAGCAATGTATCAGGAGCAAAGTTTTAATGCCAAGGTAAATGCTGAACAGTAGCTTTAGTTTTAGCTGACCAAAAAACTTCAACCAGCCCACAAATGCCTCCTGAGTCACACTGTCCCTGTTCCTCAAGACCTGCTTCAGTTAAACATGTAGTGTCTATCTTTTTCTGTCCCAGGAATCACAGATATCAATAACAAATCTGTATAATGGATTTTAAAGTGAAAGAAGGGATGCTTAAAGAAAGAACCTGGTTACTGCCCCTCATTTAGTTAACCTTTCTTAATTTTGAAGCAAAGCACCCCGTTCATGAGACACAGCCCATGCTCAGCTGAATAAGCTGTTTTAGGTTTCCTCAGCTATAGTAAGTACTCCCACATTCACTATAGGACAGGAGTAGCCATCAGTGGTTAGATGAACGTTTCTCTCTTCACCTCTCTATCAATCTGCACCCCAGAGAAAAGGTAAAAACCTTGAGAATACTTTGCTGGTGTTTCACAGCAAAATTCCTGTCACTACTTCCTAACAAATTGGGCTACAATGCTGCAGAAGAAAGGTATTGTAACCCATGACAAAGGGAAAAGTGACATCTCTGACCGGGTTGTTGTGCAGCTGCAGTCAGCACAGCACAGTGACTGAGAAAACCAGTCTGTTGAGTAGGCTTTGCTGGCTCAACCACAGTACCGTGATTATGTGTTCTCTGGGCCATAAGTGTGCATCCTAATGGCTTGCTGCATAAACAGAACTTACACATAACTATCAAAAAAAACCAAACCCAACCAGAAAAAATACCCCAATCTCTTTGTTTTATGCCATGCAAATGTGGTTAGACACTTGGCATCAACATAGATGGCTGTGACCCATAATTCCAGGTGAGATACTGCAACCAGTTTTGTCAAGAATTAATGTTTAGTGTTGTTCAGCACAGGATGCTGCATCTATGAGGGAGCACTAGTTCCTCATTTTCCATCCCTTTCACACCAACTGTTTAGTATTTATTTAGCTCAGAAATAGCCTTAGGACTTGTGTCCCTGACACCTGTGCTTCAGACTATCGTACAGTAGGTTTTGACCTTTATAGGAAAAATGTATTTACACCAATTTCTAATTCCTTCAAAGACAGGATCACAATCTGCAATTAAAATGGATTGCATTAAGAAAATAGAAAGTATCAAGGGTATCACCTTTCAATAACTAGAAATACATTAGATAGAACCACATTACTTTGGTGTGAAAATGTCAAAATGGCCTCAGGAAATCAATCAGGGTTCTTATTGTCAATGAAAGTGAATGACATACAGGGATATGGGCAGACTGACATGTTGCTTGCTTCAGATTCAGAAGATCACTTTGAAGTAGCTGCAGGTTAATTTCCAGGAGTACAGAACATCAGCAGAAACTTTCTTTTCCGCTTCCTTGAAATCATGACTAATGTGCTTCAGCAAGCCAAAGCCTGAGTGAGCCAAAGCTGAGGCATTCCAAGCAGCTGCCATCTCTGAAACAAATAAGTAACTTGAAAAACTATGAAAGGCTGAACATTTTGGTAATGTAGTAAGTAATGGTAAGTCTATGGTAATGTAGTTTGATTACTAAAACATAAGTCTTGATTTTAAAAATATTATGCACTCTGGGTCTAACTTGTTACTGAACACTCTACCAGCCGTGGATAAGATTTAGTATCCACAGCTGAACACAGAGTCCAAGTATGTGATTCATCAGGCCAAATGCAGGTTTTTTCAGCTAAACTAATAGTCTACACAATTTCTACAGTCAGTGGAGAGAAGTTAGCTCAGGCTTGTATTGATGTCTGAAATAGATCTTCTAAATCATACTCTAAAATCACTGTTTACCTCTATTGAATATTAAAGTTACTTTCCAGGGAATTCCTGGGGTGCTGATTTCTACAAAGCAGACTTTTAACTTTAGTTGAGGTAAAATGCAACCTTTATTATAATTTCTGCTGTAAATTTCCCCTTTTTTAATTATAAAATTCATGGTGTTTTATGAAAACTTGGTTGTTTCCTTCCTGATGGCTAGAACTATGTGAATAAAAGCTAAGCAAGAGAAAAAAAAAGATGTAATCTTGGTGAAAAAAATAAAAACCCCAAGCTTGACAGCAGGATGTAATCACTTCTTTCCAATGTACATGAGGCAATGATGAAGAAAGTACTAAAAGTCAGAGGAAAATTAGCAGGCCAGATGGCTGGTGAAACAGTGACAAAATGACAGGAAAATGAAAAACCTAATAAAAATGAGCAAGTGACTATAGGAAGTGCATGCAAGGCATTAGAAATTAAATCATAAAGAACTAGAGAAAATAAAGAGGATTATTGGAGGATACAGGAGACAGAAAACAAGAAAACTTTGTATAGGGCGAGATCCAAGAGAGGTGACATGTAGCAACAGATGTTTCCCTGTGGCAAACTGATGAAGAGCCACATGAGTAGGGTGTAAAGCTACTAAATATATATCTTGCTCACATCACTGGTATGTGATTTTTAGGCTTGTTTTGTAAGAGGGATCAAGAACTAGAGACAAAGAGAAAAAATAGTGTGAATTACTGTAAATAGTAACAGTGGTAGTAATGATAACAGTAGTCCAGCCCCTGCAGTGACTTTCATTACAGACTTCAAAGCACAATAGAAGCATTAATTAACCCTTATGTGATGTCTCTGAGGTGAGGTTTTACATGCTGCTTTCAGATAAACAGACTGAGCATCTAAAATTTGACATAAACAAAATTATACCACAAATAATAAAAAAGACAGAAATAACTGCATTTAAAAAAAAAAAATCTGATGACCAGTACCCAGTCTAGCTAAGAGGAAATGATTGTAAAATGCTACAGAGTTTTTCCAAGTGGCTTCAAAATCTGTTTGCAAGAGGATAATTTCCATTGTCACCAAAGTCAAAAAGGATTTTCACTTGCCTCTAGTGTAGTGGAATACAAAGATCCCGATGCATCTGACATACAATTTGGGCAACTGGGTTAAAGCTGTTGGAGTGTGAAATAGTGAAATGATACATTGCAAAGGGCATTTATTATGAATTTAGCATTTTGTCACAACAGTAGTACTTCAGACACACATTTTGTTCTTTATTGGATGAGATCTCATTATAAAACATGCTGAATGTGTACATTAAATGAATTTTAATATAGGACTTAAACTGAATTCAGAATAGAATATGAATCTGAGACATGATTGCTCACCAAATAGGAGAAGTTTGAAAGACCACACAAACACAAGCCCATCAAAACCCAACCCAAAACTTTCTGGCTAATTAAAGAACAACGCTTTAGGATGCAATTTCCCTTTTCAATCTGTTTCACAGCCTAAAAAAAAATTCTGGTTCAATTGATGACTGGAATCTTTATTTGTTCTTACACCAAAATATTCTTACTTTAAATCTGTAGACCTGTGAAATCCACACGGTCTCAATAATCTTTATCTTAAAGAAAAATATCTCATTATTTAGTTGTAAACAGTTCTGAATATCTGCAAAGACCAGAGAAACCATGTACTCAGTATATGAAAATATAGTGCATAAAAAGTAATGTGCCATCATCACCAGAAGTAAAGATTCTGCAGATAAGCAAATTGTCATTTGTAAGGGTTTTTTTGTTGTTGTTGTATAGCTTTGAAATATGTGTAGCATAATAAATACAGCAAAAAAAAGCCTCTCTGTCCAGGTGAGGAAAACAGAAATGATTTTGTGGCAAGTGCACGGGTGAACTCTAAGCTATGACATGTTTGGTTCAAGATGGGGCTTATGAAAAGCTACCAGTGACAGCACATAGCAAGGAGGCATTCAGCTGTCACATTTCCCAATCAGAAGGGCAAATTCAGCACTTCAGTGAAGAACACAACCTGATGGAGAGGTCTTATTAACAGTCAAATTACACCACATCCGTGGTGGTTTAGGGTACTTTCCCAACACAGTTTATTTAAATTGAGGAGAGGATTTATAGGAAATGACTCAAAACTATACATTTGATTTAATTTTCTTAGGTTTTGTGGTTAATTCTGGGGGGTTTTCAGATTAGTCAAAGTATACACTTTTTTGGTCTTTTGTCCAAAATTTCTCAATTATCCCCACTTTCTCTGCTTTCATTCCCTGTCTGGATCTGTTTCAGAGCGCATGACCTCAATATATTCTGAATGAAATTAAGGAACTAAATAAATTCCCGATGCACCCCTGGTTGTCCTAAGAACATTCCCCTCATTGGAAACCGAACAAATTCCCAAGGAGGATCCGGGCACATTCAGTGCAGCTGTCAGGTCCTCTGCACCATCTGCTGTCTTCTAAATGTCACTCTCTTGACTGCTGTCTGCTAGGTTTGCACTACTACTGTGGGCAAAGCAAGAACTAAGCTTGCTTAATTCCATCTTTGATTCAGTGATATGACACCTGCGAGTACTTTGTTGAAAATGCAGGTCTATAATTTAGTCAAAATAAAATCATAAATGGAAGTCTATTCAAAACAAAAGCAGCAGACAAAATGTCACTGCTTACGGCTATGACAAAGAGCTCTTGTTAGCCCTCTGATTCTTAGAGAGGAAAAAATTGTATTTGGACTAAGAACATTTGTGTTTCTTTTCCAGTTGAATAGGTATGCTAGAGAAATGGACACCACCATGATTCTTATGTCATTTAGGCTCACAAAATAGAAATATCCTATTGCAAAGAGCAAGTTGGCCATAGTTGTTACGCTTAGGCTTATAATACCTACAATCAACACTGCAAAGCCTTTCCCCAGGCCTTTCAATTTAGTTATACTATCTAAAGAACAATTTTTGGAATACCTTATCAAAGACAGAAAGTCCAACCACATCAAGGATGGAAGAAAATAGATCAAAATAAGATCCATTTGATGCACACTTACACAACAGAACAAACAGGAACATTAGTGGACGAAGATTCAGCAAATTTACTCCTCTTTCTCCTTGAGAAAGGGAGATTAGAGAGTTTTCCAAATGTGTCCAGTATCAGAACATATTTAATAAATCTCATTGTTGTTGTTTACTCCATTTACTCGCTGCTCCATGGAGGTGTGGTTGATGTGTGAATTGGCATTCTACCCCATCCCTTTTAAGTTCTATGTAGAATCAGTTTTGAAATGATTAAATAATAATAAAAACTATACATGTGGTAGCTTGTAATGTTGTGCAAAGCTACATCAAGTGGTGTTTTCAGAATGAGGTGTCAGAAATAGAAAGAACTACAGGAGAAATAATAGGATGAATAATCACCTAACGAGAAAGAAAACCTCACAAAAATTAAAGTACATACTGGCTTTCAGTGGCTGCAATTAAAGAAACAATTTTAATGTACAGTTATGTCCTGGGGAAAATGCTTAATATAAGCAATGATAAATAGATAGGACAATTTTATACAAATGAAAAATTTACCCAAGAAAGTTGGTCTGGTAAAAGAGAAGTGCTATTGCAGATTATATGGCACCTTTGTGCAAAATACCCGAACAAATTGGAATCAAATGGATTTTTGAAAGCAAAAGAAAGAAAATGTACCTAGTGTTGGTCATAGTCAGCAAGAAAAAGTGAGAAGGGCTGGAAAGAAGCCAGAGGAGACTGACAACTGGCAAGTGGTAGGAATAGGCATGACTTCCTGTGGAACACAGCATCAGGAACTTGGATGATCACAGCCCCCTCAGATCTTGGTAAATTTACATCTTCCAAAAAGTCAGCTGGATTTAACAGCATGGCAACATCCTGCACAGCTGGGGGCAACAAAAAGAAATTTGAAGCTGGTGTTCCTTTCCTGCTGGGTTTTTACATCTCCAGTTGAGAAGCAGCAGGCAGCCCCAGTAGAGTACCTTTATGTGTGTACTTGTTTCATGTCAAAATAGGGAATAAACTGTTGGAGTAGTGCAGCAACAGAGAGGAAGCTTGAGGTTTTCTGAAGGAGGCTCACCAGCTGCACACATAAAAATGTTCTGCTGGGAAAACACAGAACTAATATTCCAAGGACATTTATGGAGAAACAGAAACAATATAATGAGCAAAGAATGGGCAGAATGAGTAGATAATGAGTTGGTACTACCGTAGTCATTACAGGAGAGTTGAGACATTCCACGAAAAGCTGGGGAGAAGATAAATAAGGGCATGCCATCAGGGACAAATCAAAAGCTTAATGGGCTATAGGAAGTTGAAAGTTTATTTCTAAAAGGGCATATTGGGCAATTATAGACCTGTCAACTAAGTAGGAAGGAAGAGACAAAAGCAACATGAAACATTATCCAAAAGCAAAAGACAACACACTTAGTTCTTTGTCATTAAAGCCAGAAATTTTTCAGGTATTGAAAAATACTTGAATTGCTTTCTGTTTTGTTGATTGCTTTTGTGTACTTGTTTAAGTTCACTCTTAATGAGATTTTATTTCTATTTATTTTAGAATTTCCTAATAAAATCTGCCTATAGATTCAGGAAATGCATTACAAAAAAGACTTGTCCATCATATCCAAAGTAAGCAGGAATGAAAAATCTTTCCAAATTCAGCTCTATCTTCTCTTTATGGAATTTTCCTTCTTGTAAGTTCGAAAAAAAATAGTTCCAAAAATAAGCTGGCATTTAATTTAAATTTAGTTTACATTGTCAGAAATTTATGTCATTTTATAAAACTCCATACTGGTAGGAGGCCTATTGTAAGATGGTAGCTTCATCAAGATAGTTGCTTATTGCATTCAACTGAATAGAAGGAGAAAAAAAATTAATACCATTTTCTGAAAATAAATCTTTGCAATAGACTAGACCTGCATTTTTTCCCTTCTGTTTTCATGAAAACTTCAGACACAAGAGAAAAATATGAAGTTGTTTGAAGTTATATCTTCCAGTCTTAATATTGTTCCATCTTGAACATTCTCTGCTAGTATTTTTGAATATTTGTAAGTTATATCACTTCTTGTGTGAAATATGTACCAAAAAGAGCAAATCTTAAAGGCATGTGTGAGGACAGGAGATTTGCAACTCACACTAAGGAATGTTCTTTAAAAAGACTCTTCTGTAAGACATATTTTACATCTAATATCTACACTACACCTTAAAGTGCGTGTAAACAGCAATTAAGTCATCAAGACCAGAAAAATGCGAGAGATGAAGTTGATGCAATAATTAATTCTGTATGCCCAGGAAGGAGGAGACAGGGATATGACCGAATGTAGCATGGCCAAAAATAGAAAACAGTATCTGTTTTCCTGTGTCAGAGGGGGTATAGTCAAAATGTCAACAGATAAGAAAGAATATAAAATAGTAGAACAAAACCAGTATTGAGACACAGAAACAGAATAGATAATATAAAGCAAAACCTTTATTTATATTAATATAAAATATTAAAATATTAAAATATTATTAAATTTAATAATATTTTAATAATAAATAAATATTTAAATATTAAAATATTTAAAAAATATGAAAGAGATTATTTCCTTGTCTTTTCCTGACTAATTTCACAAAATCTAAAATTAATATTTTAATTTATGTCCTCTTTCATTTTTCTTACTGCTTCTGCTTTTTAATAACAGCTCCACAAGTAATAATAATTAATTTTATTTAATTTGAATTGGCAATGAGATTTTAATGATATTAAAAGCTAATAATTAATATCCAAAATTAAAATTTTTCTAGTGAGCTACAAAGAGAATTATTTGTTATATAAGAAATAGTCATTAAGGGACAAATGTTGCTAGTCCAATGTGGTGGGTTGACTTTGGCTAAACACCCAGTGCCCACCAAAGCCACTCTATCGCTCCCTTCCTAAGCTGGTCAGGGCAGAAAAAATATAATGAAAGGCTCATGAGTCAAGTTAAGGACAGAGAGAGATCATTCACCCGTTATTGTCATGGGCAAAGCAGGCTCTACGTGAGGAAGATTCATGTAATTTATTACCAGTCAAGTCAGAGTAGGATAATGAGAAAATAAAAACATATCTTAAAAAACCTTCCCCTTACTACTCTCTTCTTCTGAGGCTTAACTTCATGCCCTAATTTTCCACCTCTTTCTCCCCAGCGGCATAGTTGAATGGGAAGTGGGGGTTGTGGTCAGTTCATGACACATCTCTGTCACTGCTTTTTCCTCAGTGGGAGAATTCCTCACTCTCTTCCAGTGGTCCAGCAGGAGGTCCCTTCCACAGGAGACAGTCCTCCAAAACTTCTGCCTGAGTCCTTCCCACAAGCTGCCCCTCGTCATGAACTGTTCCAGCATAGGTCCCTGCCACAGGGTGCAGTCCTTCAGNATATCTTAAAAAACCTTCCCCTTACTACTCTCTTCTTCTGAGGCTTAACTTCATGCCCTAATTTTCCACCTCTTTCTCCCCAGCGGCATAGTTGAATGGGAAGTGGGGGTTGTGGTCAGTTCATGACACATCTCTGTCACTGCTTTTTCCTCAGTGGGAGAATTCCTCACTCTCTTCCAGTGGTCCAGCAGGAGGTCCCTTCCACAGGAGACAGTCCTCCAAAACTTCTGCCTGAGTCCTTCCCACAAGCTGCCCCTCGTCATGAACTGTTCCAGCATAGGTCCCTGCCACAGGGTGCAGTCCTTCAGGAACAGATTGTGCCAGCATGTGCTTCCCATGGGCTTCCCATGCCTGCTTCAGGCATCCATCTGCTCTGGTGTGGGGTTCTCCATGGGCCATAGGTTGATTTCTGCTCCTCCATGGGCTGCAGAGACACAGGTCCTTCACCATGGTCTGCACCACAGGCTGCAGGGGAATCTCAGCCCTCGGGCCTGGAGCAGCTCCTCCCCCTCCTCCTGTGACTTCGGTGTCTGCAGGGCTGTTGCTCTTCTGGTCTCTCTGGCTACAATTGTGCAGTTTCCTTTTTTCCCACCCTTCTCATATATGTTATCCCAGAGCTGTTACCACCGCCTTGGCCAGCGTTAGGTCCATCTTGGAGCCCACTGGCATGGGCTCTGTCATGAGGGAAACTTCTGTGAGCTCATAGAAGAATCCCTGTAGTCCCCCCACTACCAAAACCTTGTCACGCAGCCCCAGTGTATCTAATAATAACATACTTAATTAGTTTTTTGTCATTAAACCAATTTTTCCACAACTTCTTAATTTTCTTGCTGTCGTCAAGAAATTAAAATGCATTGCTTCATGCACAATGTCACTTGCATTTAGAACCCCCAGAAATTACTATATGTGATATATTTTGATTTTTAAAAGAATGCAGCAACCCAAAGAATTTTTGTCTCTCCCCAAAAAGCCCAGCCTCTTGGTTGAGCTACACTGCTTACCAGATTCCTGTGTCTATACATTCCCATTCCAAAGTAACAGGTAAAGCCTGAAACCTTGTAAAACACTGAGCACTCTTCACTAATGTTGTGTGAATTGAATAAGAAATTGAATCCATGAGTTCATCTTAAGTGTATATAACTGGAAAAAAACTATTAAAAATGTACGGTGGATGTTGCTACTTTCCAGCAGTCTGAATAGCACTTATCGTGTGCTTATCTTCAAGGCTGTGGTTAATTCAAACTCAGGTGTTAAGGATCTGAGCACATGTGGCCATACGCCTCCTGATCTGGTCTGCCGCTTCAACGGGGCTTCTTCAGCTAGACACAACAATGTTTGCTTACTTCTAAAGACTGAGACCAAACCAGAAATTACGTTTAAAGGAAAATATGAGCAGGTATTCTACCTATCAGCAGGTGTTTGGAAACAGCGGGACTTCCACATTTATTTTCTATAATTCCCATAATTACCACCCCTGTACTTGCAGTAACGATGTCACAGCAGGTGGCAATTTGTGCATCTTAGTGCTGTGATGATCCTTATTAGAAGTACCATTTCAGGATAACATCCAAGGTACTTACCACAAGTCTGAACTTCGTTGTATAAACAGTTTTCCTGGCTTACTTTCAGCATATAAGAAATATTTTAGTTAGAAATATCCACCTGATATAAATTCTAACAGCATTTGGACCCACATACCATTTCTTTTGCATTTCTACGTAAACCATCCTCAATTATGTTTAACAAAATTTCATTGCAGCTGATTCTATCAAAGCATTTTTTCTTCCTTTCAGAAATATACATTTGAACTGAATTTAATGTTTCATGAAAGTTGCTGATATGAAAGTCTTTGAACCTGAAGCTCTTCCTTTCCCACAGAACAGATCCTTTACTGCATAGAGAGATACTTTCAGCTCCCATGTTTTCCATACCTTTAAACTCTTCACGCTTCCTCAGGGATTTAAATATATACATACAGGTAATTGAGTTAACTTTAGACCACAGAAGCATCTCAAATTATTAATGAATCACTGTTAGTCTAAAGTGCATGCCATTTAAAGAAATACTATTGATTGCTTTTGGCTTTTTAATTGGAGTATTTTAAAACAGTATTCTTCTTCAGTTATGATAAACCCTACTTAAGTGGTACTTTAGAGCTTCTCCAGGAAAGTCTATAGTAATAATAAATGAAAACAGTGAAATAATTTTTCACTTAATGCTAACTGTTGTAAAATAAACAAATGAACTGTGAAAATAGACAAAACCTCATTTTTTTAATCTCCTTCTTATCATCATATGAAGTATATAGTACTTCCTATTTATCTTGCCTAGATTAAGAACTCTACATATGCATATTTTATCTGAACTATTAATTTTTTTAGTCTTTAAATTTTGACACAAATTCTGATAGGACATACTTTGTCATGTCAGTGGCAGACTTCTTTATCAGCTGGATGAAGTAAAGAGGTATAATAATATATCTATTTTTCTTGGTTTAAGGGTGTGTATATTTTTACTTCTTCTAGGAAACACTGAAGAAAGAAGAACAGAAATAAATGTGAGAAATTAACAGAGAACCATATTTACTAGCAATTAATTAAAACACACACAACTCCTCAAATATGAAAATGTTTCAAATGCAAAATGCTGTAGAAAATCAACATAACTACATTTTTCATATCTTTATGAAAACCCTTCTTCAGACAAAAAACCACAACTGGTATCAGTATCATATCTTGTAAAATATGCATAGTTCTTTTCTACTTTTCACTGGGGTTGTGAGTTAATTAAAGAATATCACATGTTTAAAGATCTTTTATCAAAGAGATAATATTTCTGAAAATCAGAAATTAGGATGAAGCCTAAATGATAAAATATATGTAGAAGTGAAAAATTAATAACAAAAGCAGATGCTAATATACTTCAGCTGTTTTATTTAATCTCTACAGTTCACATTTAATTATGTCAGTGTAAAAAAAAAATCACATCTCAATCCCTTTTAACACTTGCAGCAATATACAACGCCATCCTTTCCTTTTTTGTTTTACATATCTGTAGGCCATTTTTAAATCATATTAACTATTCAAGATTGTATTTTAAATCTGCTTATCCTTTCTGTGCTTATAGAGTAATTGCTGCATAATTTCATCTAAATGCCAATGTACATGTTGTTTGGATAGTCTAATATATCATGGTACCTCTCTAGGAAGTACTCAGGGCCATAAATTAATTTCCACTGCGTTCTATAATTAGCAATTATTGGCAAGCTGAGTGTTTACAAACAGAGCTACACATTTGCACACTGACATATTTTACAAAACCTTTGCAATTTCATGGGCAATAGCAACGTAATGCACAATGTAAGGGTGTTTCAAGGACACAAAGCATCTTGTAATCTCCAATTCCTTTGTAGTATTTGAAGTAGAGACCTGACTGTACCACCTATAAAACCTATGTGTTTTAATCAGGATACAATCACAACTAAGAAATATAAGCATATTAAAATAGTGTTCCCAGCAACATGTAAGTGTTCTGTAATGCAGTGATAGCACATCCAGACACCATGTATAAACATTTTATGTAAACATGGGATCGTTGTGAACACTAATGGGGCTAAGAAGGATTGGTGGAGCTCAACGGAGAATACAACCAAGAATCTGCAAGATAAAGAACACGACAAGCAGAAGGGACTGCCAATAGGCAGGACTTCCTGCCAAATACCCCAGAAGGATGAACAGGAAAATCAAAAGCAATATAAGTCCTGACTGAGGAGGAAAGGGGGAGCAAGAAGGCTAAAACACCAACAGTGATGATCAAGGACGGAGAAGACAGGAGTCTCCTCTCTGATTTGTCTCACCAAAGGGCTGTCCAGGCTGGTCACCCTGACCTTGGCAGCACAGTATGACCAAGGAGCATGGCACTCATTGTGACTACACAGCATCACCTCCGGGACACAGTGTGCTCACTGCTAACTTCAGACATAGCTGTTAACTTTTGTGAGTTCATAGTGGTAATGGTTATTAACGCGTAGGAGAAAACCATTAGCATGCAGTGTGTTGGTAACGAATGAATGAATCTATTCAAGTTTTGTTCTTGAAGTTTGAAAGCAGCTTGATTTATCAGTCTTCTAAACACTCCCGCCAGAGCAATCTCTAATCTCCTAACTGAAATACATGAACATATATTCAGTTGTAACGATATATAAACATTTGTAATATATTACTGTTTGTTCTGTCACAAGAAGAAACATAAACTGTGTAAAAGATCAGACCCTCTAAAGCATAGCTACAACTCTTCCATTGTAAATAAAAAGTTTTCTTTAGGGTTTATTCAAGTCAAAAAAAAGTTAACAAAGATTGGTAACTTTTTTCTCCCTTGTCACAGAAGTAAAATTTTTATTGAGGTTTGTAAGATAGCTTTTAAGTCCTTCTCATTCATACACGGAGATAATTCCTGCTTTATATTATTGCTGATGAAGGAGAAATGCTCTTGCTATGAGTAACTTGAAAATATAAGGTTCTTGTTATACGGTGCCAATTTTGAGAATTAATCCATTATTATCAACTGGATAATCTTCACATTTATCTCTGGTACCTCTGTCTATACTCATGCTTGTTCATGAATGCCTCAGTTCTATGACACTCAAATCAGGAAATAAAGTGTATGCCTTAAGTTTGTTTCAAAAAGGAAGAAAAAAAAGACTCAGAGTTTTGTTTTACTACTTCTGTATATTCATCCCAATTAAATCTTTAGAATTTTTAAATAAAGAATAGAATTAGAATTTTCCAAGTTATCTAATAATAAATTGAATTACAGGCATCCTTGTATGAACAAAAATAATGGAGACACTGATATTCTTTCTGGCTTTGTACACAGCTAAATGCCTTGTAAATTTCAAAATTGAAAATTTACGTTTGCATGATGTTACAATCATTTACTGTTGCATTGGGAAAACAACAAGGCAAACTTCTAAGGGAATAATGCATTCACCCTTTCCTTTCTCATTTTCGAACAGCAATCCAGTGTGCTTTTCCAAAAAGATGAAGACTGATGAGAAAGCTCTATTGATCCACCTCCATCTCCTGCTCTGAGATAAATAATGCCTAAAGCAAACTGGCTTCAAAGAGACACATTGAATTGAAGACAATTTAAATGGGGAGAATATGTGTGTGGAGGGAAGAATTCCTCTACAACAACCAAATACAGACTATCAAATTTAATACATTAAAAGACAAAGTAGAAATTTTGCTGTAAAATGGTTACTAGAGTCCTCAGCAGTCCTTTCACACCCTCCCAGTTTCATGGAGCTACATGTTGCCCAAAGGCAGTCCCTAGTATTCAGAGGAAAAAAAGTAAATTTCTAGAGACAGAGCCAAGATTATAGAACTCATAAAACTGGACAGTATCTGTCTTTAACTTTTGTTAATTTATGAGCCACTCTGGAAAATTGCCAGAAAACTTAAAACAATAAAAGTCAAACACATACCCCAAAAGACTCATTGCACTGTGTAATCCCCTCTCCCTTCTCTTCATTGCACTGCTTACATAATGATGCAACTAAGTGATGTCTTAGGTTTTAACTTTCATATTATTCAAATCCTGTACTGCCTCGTGTGTAACTCTGAAGTTTCTTGTAGCCTGTTAACTTCTGCTCTCTCGTGCTAGGTAGACATAACAAAGCCTCTCTGGGCCTGCTCTTCAAGGACACCCAGACCGTCCTAGGCCCAAAATGTGTAAACCAACATCTTAAGAGGGGGGTGAGCTTGGGGAAACGACCTCATTAACTGAAGCCTTAATTGGAGAATTAACCCTGATATGCAAATGAACCAAACCTATAAAAGTGTGAAGAACTCGTGACCTGCCGTCCATCTTGGGGTCCATCTTGGCAGCAGCCTCTGGCTCCCCAGGGTGTGCCTTTGAAGGCCTTTCAAATAAATATCTACCTTTATTCCCTTATTCTTGTCTAGTCTCTGTTTTTAGGTGGCCTCTTCAAGCATCATAAGCAGTTTTCATTAGAACACAGGAGAATCACGGGTCTAGATTTTGTTGACCTCTCTTGAGCAGCTCTCTCAAAGAACAATTTTTACAAGCCATGGAATGAACTACTGGTCAGTGTGAATAAATTTGAAAAGAGGATATAAGAACCTGTGAGATAGTCTGTCAGGTTGGAAACTGATTCTTTTCCTGATGAATCTTCAGAGCCAGTGAGAAAATTGCTGTCAAGTTTGTCAGGGAGCCGTATCTGAAAAAGTCTTACAGAAATTATACAAATACATAGAATATACAATTACAATTACTTATAATTTTCTATAACTTGTTCCAGGAATTAATTTTCCCTATTGATTTAATGTCTATCTACCATCAGCTAATGTTTTGTTTCCATTTCTGATTACTGCCAGGTAAATTAAAAGTTCATTACATTTCTCAGAGTTAATATTCAGTTGAAATTCTGTTTCTCTGATTTGAGTGTACATTGTTGACAGCCAAATTTGCTTGACTCTCATTGCACACTGCTGTAAATGAGCATACAACATGCAAATCAAACAAAAGGCAAGCCTGTAACCTAATCCATGAATCATGAGGGAAAACATGGGGTAATCTGCATCTTCTCAAAGATACTCATTTTCATTGTGTGAGAAGGAAGAACACAGTGGAGTAAATGAGAACAAGGCTCATTCTATGTAGACAGAACTCATTTAATATACCTTTGGTATTTAAGGGAAACATGATTAACAAAAGAAGACTAAGGATGGTATTCGTATATTCATGCATTCTTTTAAAATCATGCAGTTTTGAAGTGCTGAAGGGCTTTTTCATGTTACTTTGAGAAGAATAGCAGCTGTGGGTGGCTATTCCTTTAACTTTTTGTAATTTTTATTAGCTTGCATCCTTTGTGATTTCTGTACTCAGTAAAATAATGTCCTTGTCAGCATCTTTAGAAGACATTAATACAACAGAAAGAAATGCATTTCCTGTATGCAGTGTGAATGAAGAAGTGCTAACTGGTTCAAGCTCAGTAACTGCTCTCTAACAAACCTGTCACTGCTAGAAGCAAAGCAAACACATTTCAAATAATCCATTAATGATCACTTATGTACAAAGATTGGTTTAAACCAGAGAATTTGTAATTTATCGCCAGGCTTAAGTAACTTTAAAGTTCCTGTCTATCACAGTGTCCACTCTCAAAAGTGAGTGAGAACTCTTTATGATTGTAGGCTATTGTATTTTCAAATATCCTGCCTATGATAAAGCTGAGGCATTTCCATCTCTTATTCCAAGTTATTCATTATCTTTGCAGTAACAGCTAGGTTTTGCATGCAAAATATGTTTAATCTTCCTATCTGTATTGTGTTCAGCTGTCATTCCCAGATATGTAATAAATCTTTAATCTTATGATGAACCTTGGCTTCCTGCCCTGAAAAATGGCCTTTGTGGTAGGTTTCTCCACTGTTTCTTGACCTGGTATAATTTTTGGATTTTTAGACCACACAGCTGAGCTTGTTTCATTTGTGAGTCTTAGTCCTAGACAATGGCACCATTATTCCAACTTTACTGGTTCAGACGAGCAAAATTCCAGTTGTTTAAAGAATTAGTGGATGAGATCCACTGGGAAACTGTCCCTAGGGACAGAGGGACTGACCAGAACTGGCAACTCTTTAGGGTCATTTTTCTTAGAGCGCAAGAGTTCTCTGTCCCACTGTGTAGGTAAGCCAGAAACAGGCATGGCTGATCAACAATCTGCATCTCCCACTGAGGAGTACCAAGGAAATGCACAGCCAGTGGAAGTAGGGATATGTGACCTGGGAAAAGAACAGGAATATGGTTTGGATGTGTAGGGATGGTGTCAGGAAAGCCAAGGCACAGATGGAATGGGACTTGGCAGGAAATGTGAAGAATAACAAGAAAGGATTCTATAAGTCAGAAAAGAAAGGCCAAGGAGAGTGAATCCCCCCAAATAATCAGAAGGTGAAATGGTATCAACAGATATGGAGAAGCCTGAAGTACAGAGTGAGTCTTCAGAGGCTTCCCTGATTCTCTAGGTGGGGGTTGGGGGAGCAGAGTCCCTTCCACTGAGACTGAAGAGCAGGTTTGGACTTAATAACCACCTTATTTGAAACCAAATAGCCACAAGTCTATGGGATCTAATGACATGCATCCCAGGGTCCTGTGCCAAGCCAGTCTCTATCAAATTTGAAAGTTCATGGCCATCTTACAAAGTCCTGCTCACTGATAAAAGGGGAACTTCACTCCCAGTTTTACAAAGGGGAGAAAAGAAAGAACCAGGGAACGACAGACTGGTAAGCCTCAGCACTGTGCCTGGGAAGATAATGGAGCAGATCCTCATGGAAGCAATGTTGAGGCCTGTCTGGGAAAAGGAGGTGATCCAAGACAGCCAGCATGGCTTCACAAAGGGCAAATAATTCCTGACCTATCTGGTAGCTATCTATGATAGAGTGACAGCAATGGTCAACAAGGGAAGACCACTTGGTGTCTCTATCCAGGTTTCTGTAAGCCCTTTGACATGATCCCACATAGCATCCTTATCTGCAAATTGGAGATGCATGAATTTGAAGGGTGGAATATTCAGTGGATAAGGAATTTTCTGGATGGACATAGCCAGAGAGTTGTGGTCAATTATTTTATGTCCAGGTGAAGGCCGGTGACGAGTGTTGTCACTCAGGGCTCTCTCTTGGGACCGGTGCTCTTCAATATCTTCATCAGTGAAACAGAGAGTGGGATCAAGTGCACCCTCAGCAAGTCTGCAGACAGGCTGGAGTCCCGGGAAGACAGGCTGAGACAACCAGAGTTGTTCAGCCTGGAGAAGGGGAGGGGAGGGGAGG
>VZTI01005126.1:161541-172615 GCA_013397865.1 Struthidea cinerea
CATCTGAGATCTTATGGGTAAGGATTACAGATAGAACAGGTATGAGTGACACCACAGTGGCACAGACCACCTGCTCAGCAAGAACAAGTGGTTGAGGCCTTCTAGAGACAGCTAAAAGCAGGTTCATGTTTTCAGGTCCTTGTCCCTGTGAGGAACTTCAACAACATCTGCTGGAGGGACAGCACAGCATGACGTAAACAATCCAAGAGGTTTTTGGAACACATCAGAGACAACTTCCTGATCCAAGTGATGGATGGGCCAAAAAGGAGAAGTGTTTTGGAGATCCTCAGGCTCACAAACAAGGAAGTGCTTGTTGGGGATGTGAAGGTTGAAGGCAGACTTAACTACAATGGCCATGAGATAGTGGAGTTCAGGATCCTGAGAGGAGGGAGCAGGGCAAAAAGCAAGATCACAACACGACTTCAGAAGGTCAGATTTTGGTCTCTTCAATGATCTGCTCAGTGGACTCCCGTGGGATAAGACCCTGGATAGAAGAAGGGCCCAAGAAAGTTGTTAGATTTCAAAAGTTTGCCTTGTCCAGGCAAGAGTGGCCCATCCCAAGGAGCAGGATATAAGAACAAAATGCCAGGACGCCTCTGCGGGGAACACAGAACCGAAAACACAGAACTGACAACACTCAGATATAAGAAGGAAGCATACAGAGGGTGAGAGCAGAGAGAGTTAGCCTAGTAGGAATATAGTGACACTGTCAAGCCAGCACTTAGGAAAACCAAAGCTTATCTGGTATTGAACCTGGCCAGAGATTTCAAAGATAGCAAGGGCTTCTATAAGTACATAAGTAGCAAAAAGAAAACTAAGGAGAATTTGGATCCTAGGGACCTGATGACAGAGGACATGAAAAGGACTGAGATCCTGAATGCCACCTTCATATCATTCTTCATTAGCAAGGCCGGTCTTTAGGAATCTGAGCCTCAAAGACCAGGCAGGAAGGTTGGAAGCGCCCTTGGTGGAAGAGAATCAGATCAGGGAATACTTAAGCAAATTGAATGAATGTAAGTCTGCGGACCCTGACAGGATGCACCCATCAGTCCTGAAGGAGCCGGAAAATGTCATTGTGAGGAAATTCTTGACAGTCCTTGAATGACCATGGGGAGTGGGAGAAGTGCCTGAAGATGGGAGGAAAGCAAATGTCACTCTGTCTCCAAAAAGGGTGAGAAGGACCCTACCAGCTTTATCGCAATGCCTGGGATGGTGATGGAACAACTAATCCCAGAAAAATTTTTCAATTAAATGAAATACCAGAAGACAGTCAGAAGAACTGAGCATGGATCCACCAAGAGGAAGTCATGCTTGGTGGATCATGCTTGGTGACCTGCTGACACCATTGCACAATAAAATGACTGGCTTGATAGGTGAGGTGAGAGCATTGGACATTGTCTGCCTTGCCTTCAGTAAGGCCCTTGACACTGTCTGCCCATAAGATCTTGATAGACAAGCTGATTAAGTACAGAGTGGATGAGCAAATAGCAAAGTGGGCTGAAAATTGTCTGAATGGTAGCTCCAGAGGGTGGTGTTCAGTGGTACAAGTCTAGCTGGAGGCCAATAACCAATGATGTACCCCAGAGGTCAATACAGTGACTGGAATACAATATCACTGGAATACAATGACTAACCCTGTTCAAGGTCTTCAATAATGGTCTGGATGATGGGATAGAGTGTGTACCCTCAGCAGGTCTACTGGTGACAAAAAACTTGGAGGAGTGGTTGACAAACCAGAGTGTAGCACTGCCATCCAGAGAGACCTCCACAAGCTGGACAAATGGCTGACAGGAACCCTGTGAAGTTCAGCAATGGGAAGTGCTAAGTCCTGCACCTAGTAAGGAACAATTGCACACACCAGTATATGCTGCACATCCCCCATCTGGAAAGCAGTGTTGCAGAAAAGAACCTGAGTGTCTTTTTGAACACCAAACTGAACACTTCCTGCACAGGTGATTGATATCCTAGTCTGCTTTGGACAAAGTGATGCCAGCAGGATGTGATCCCTCCCTTCTACTCAACTCTGATGAAGCCACACCCACAGTGCTGGGTCCAATTCTGGGCTCTCTAGTACAAGAGAGACACAAACCTACTGCAGAGACTCCTGTGAAGGGCCAGGAAGATGATGAGGAGACTGAAGCATCTCTGATAAGACAAAAGGCTGAGAGAGCTGGGACTGTTCAGCCTGGGGAAGAGAAAGCTCAGGAGCGGGCAAAAATCAATGCATATAAAATGCCTGAAGGAAGAGTGCAAAGAGAACACAGCCAGGTTCTTCGCAGTGGTGACTTAGTGACAGGACGAGAGGCAATGGGCACACACTGAAACACAAGTGGTTTCTTCTAAATATCAGAAGACAGTTTTTTATTATGAGGGTGACTGAGCACTGGCATAGCTTGCCAGAGAGGTTGTGAAGTCTTGGAGATATTCAGAAGTGGCTTAGACATCGTCCTGCACAACTGGCTCTAGGTGTCCCTGCTTGAAGAATAGGGCTGGACAAGACAACCTCCAGATGTTCTTTTCAATCTCAGTGATACTGTGATACTCTGTTTCTGAGGAACTGGGTCCTTTGCATCATGAAAGTGTGCAAAAAAATAAAGGATGGGATTCACCCTGTAGATTCAAATGAAATATTTCTTCTGTGGCACTGGAACTCACTGGTTCAGGCATACTTGCAAGGGATGCAGATGTTTTTCCTCTGCTTTCCAACAAAGTAACAAATGCTCAGAAACAAATTCAATGCCTATTTCTCTCTCAATTTCAGTCTCATGTTACCCACAGAATATTCAGAGCGGTGGCATGTGTCTTCCCCAGTAGCTGGTATGTATGATGGTACACAGAGCAGGCCCTGCTCTCCTGGAAATAGCTAAACACCTGTCTGCCAAATAGAGGTAATGAATGGATCCCTTTTTTTGATCCGATTGCAAGTGAAGGTTTTCTTTCCCTATTAGGCTGTCTTTATCTCAACCCACAAGTTTACTCACTTTTATACTTTCAATTCTTTTCCCCATTCCATGGCATGGTGTGAGCTTTGTGGGGCTTAGTTGCCTACCAGGCTATACCCACAGCTTCCCAAATTCCAGAAAGTGGCAGGACATCTGCCGAACAATGGGAAAGAATGAATTAATTTATCTTTCTGCCTTCATTGTAATGCAGGCTATGTTTTCCTAACTAAACTGGTTTTATTTTGACCCATGAGGGATTTTTTACATCTTATTTTCCCCTGCCAATCCTGTTGAGGAGAAAGAGAGAGAAGGACTGCATGGACAGCTGGCAACTGACCAAGGCGAACTGCCACATGACATTACATCTCTTAGTACCTGAAGGCATTTCTTTAAAGGCAGCCTTACTTTAGCCTCCCAAGATAATTTGGAGGTATTTCTCCCCTTAAAGCCCCTTCTACACAACTGTGCAATATGTTCTTAGAGTTTCCCCAATAATTTACCTGTTATGCAAAAACATATTATTTCCCATGTTAATCCTGTCACATGTACTAGCTTATTCACTGCTCTATTAAATTCCTCTTTAGAATGAAGAATTGTCTAAAATTTACAAAGTCACCTAAGTAATTTTCTATAGCAGTAAGACCCTTTCTTTTTAAATTCAGACCCTTATAATTTTAGAGCAATTACTTTAAATACAATTTTTATGTCACTGTGCCATGAAGGATTTTTTTTTTTTAAGTATTTGCTTCAAAACACATTTTTAAGCCTGTATCATGTGGGCTTTACTGTAATACAGAAAGGTTGTGTACTGCTGGTAGGCAAGATACATGATTTTGCAAAATCAAATCAGTAAGATTGTCAGGTCTGAGGAACTTCCTTACCTGTTGCTCTCTAGGGTTATGGTCAAAAGGAGTCTTTAATTAGCTGATCCCTGAAATACCATGACCAGAGGGCATATTTTCTTAAAGGATTAAGTTCTGATTGTTTGGCTGAAAACTTGAGGAAGAGAGATGTGGAAACGATAGCATTAAAGATCTTTCTTTGATAATTATATTATTTATAAATCAATAAAGGTAACAGAGATGAAACAAATTTGACTGTTTTTCTGCCATAGCTCTCAAGCTTAAAAAGGAAAATATTTTTCCTCATTATCTCCTCAAAATATGCCACAGCGTTCTTCAAAAGATTCTGCTATCGAGACCTCAAACTACAATATCAGAAAAACCATCCCTGAGGAAAAACTTTACTTTTGAGAAAGTATATGACTGAATGCCCTCCTCTTTATAGATAAAAGCTTGGCAGAAACTTTGGTGATTTCAGACTGAACAAAAGGCCAACTAAATTCTTTCTCTCCAGATATATTTCTTAACTACCTTCCACTCACAAAGTGCATTACAATTGTCAAGCGGCTCCAGTCACGCTGTTATGAACTCAAACTTTCATTACATCAAAATGTAAAAAGGTCACAAAAGTCATCCACTCCTCATGTGTAATTATAGGAGGAGACCCAGCTCTTCACATTTGTCAATAACGAGTAGTTTCGGTCTGCATACTTTCTCTGAAATTGGAATTTTGTTTTCCATCTACAGGGAAATGCAATAATCTGTCTACTAGATAGAGTGAATGATGTTTGAAAACCCTCTAGAAAGCGTTATAGCAAGACACCCTTTCCTGCAAATCTCCATCTGATATTATATTTTATCCCACATATCAGGGCTTAAACATATGTAATGGAAGTGAAGATCATTGGTTTAACCTTGTACATAGCATATAGCCTTTTGAATGACTGTAAATGAAGATTATAAAACAGCGTTTCTTGGTTCATTTATACAAGGCATTGTTGTTTCTCCATTAATAACCAGCATCCTGACTTCCATAAAAATCTGCAGCATACATAGAAAACACCAGTTCAAGTGCACTCATAATTATTTTTAAACATCTTTGTATTCTCCTCTCAGTTGTAAAGCTTTCATTAAGATCAAGAAATCCTGTTTTCATAGGAATTATAACTCAATAAATCAAAGGTCAATATTTACCCTTTTTTTGACTTTCTACATGTTTTATAAGATTTTTATTACCTTTGTCCTTAAAGCAACATTAAAATTAGTCTTAAACAGCCTCCTTAAATTACGTAGCTGCCTGATTTGTATAATACACAGTTAACATTAGCACTCTTACAGGGTACATTGAGTGATAATAACATAAACCACTTGTTTTCTATTAAGACTAAGAAGTTGTATTCTTTCTGAGGCCATTCTCAAATTCCTCAAAATCTTCATGTATCTGTCTAAGTAAAGCACATTTTCTCTCTTCCATCAGATACATGATACAGACATAAAAAAAAACTAAATACTTGCTGCACACATAATCTTACTTTAAAATCAAGGTTGATTGAACGAGAGGACTGCTGTGGGGTGTGGGTTTTTTGGCCTGCTTGGTTTACATGCATCACTCAAGATGTTGTCTGTGGAAAGTAGCATTCTAGAAAATGCTAGAAAAAATGCTAGAAAACCTCTAGCAAAGTAGAATTTTGTTTCATACACAGAATTTATACAAATATAATTTAGATAATTCATAAGATAAATTCAGTCCTTAAAAGGAAAAGTAACTTTAAAAAAAAAGGTCATACATTGGGTTCCTATATATATTTCAGGGAACTTCCTGTGCCAAATAGTAGAAATTAATTTCATTCTATCTTTTGCTGGGCAGTTTGGGCATTTTTCCTCTTTTTTCTTCACCCAAAGTGTTCATATTTTTTAATGGAAAATTCATTCTCTATAACATTGAAAGATTAAATAAATAAAAGTGGCATTCTAATTTTTGTATTGATTCATAGCATACCGAAATATTCTTCATTAATGAACTGAAATAAAACGTGGTATGTGAACTCCAC
This sequence comes from Struthidea cinerea, assembly GCA_013397865.1. Classification (NCBI taxonomy): domain Eukaryota; kingdom Metazoa; phylum Chordata; class Aves; order Passeriformes; family Corcoracidae; genus Struthidea; species Struthidea cinerea. The sequence continues at coordinate 167,377 of VZTI01005126.1, forward strand.
ACCTTAAATTGGTTTTGTCTCTCCTTAAGGACTTTTAGTTGAGGAGCTCAATGAGCTCATTCTCTTCTTTCACCTGATTCTTTAGATGTCACACATTTTTCATAATGAGCTGTAGCTAATCCAGAAGGGAGACCACGACAGAGTGTTGGAAAGGAAGTCTGGCTTTCTAAAATATCATCGTAAATATGCAAAACTTCATAAATAGTAAGTTTCCTCTACTGTTCCATACACACAAGTCTGTCCTGCTTGAAACCAACAAGTTTTCCCACTGCCTTCAGGAAAACCATTCTTCAGAAAAATCTACAACCTTTGAGGAATTTTTTATCAAAAGAGGTTCTAATGACAACACCAAGATGTGTGAACTGCAGGGGAAAACTTGCATGTTGGTACCTTCACCACTTGTGAGTGACTGAGATACGGACCCAGACCGGCAGGAAATCTGAATCGTTTATTCAAAGAAATGAGCTGGTTTTATACACTTTTTAAAGGCACAGTTTTTCGTTATGTGGCAATACTCACTATGTCACCTATCCCGTGTTGCCACATCAGGAACACACTTCCTCCTATGGGATGATCACTCGCTGTTCACCCATCTGTCAGCTCCTGGCTCCTCTCCATAGGGGTCTGCCGTGTGACACCTCCTCCTGCCAGGGTCTGGTGGAGGCAAGCCTCTCCGCGGCGCCATGTGCTCGTTTGTGCCATGTGCCTCTGCAGGCAGGTTTTACAGCTCACAACCCAATTCCACCTTATTTCTCCCCATAATTCCCCCTTTTTTGTTTTATACAAATAAGAATTATGACAGTGATTAAATAGATAGAACTTTGAGAAACAACATAAAGTTGTCTAAAACCTTTACCATCACTCAGAGTCTGCAACTGCTGGAAGGTCCTGTTTCACAGTGAAGACTTAGAAAGTCTTTCCTAGGCAAGACTTTCAAGTTTACTTTGAAAGAGGGTCCAACTTTGGTAAAATCAAATTATCAAGTCAAAATGACTTGATTACACTTTTAGGGCAGAAATGCCTGGGTCTGATGGTATAATCTCCAGTCAGCCAGGGCTAGGGCTTGGCTAGAGCCTTAAGCCTTGACTGAAAGGGTTTCTCTAAAATACTTACAAAATTGCCTAAAAACTTTATTAATATCCTGTGATCATTCTGAATGCAACTGAAAAATCAAGAACATATAAACCTCTTTGCAGTCTTTTGTGGGGGGCACACCCCATCCCAGCACCCCCCCCTCTTCTGTTCTAACAACATGTAGCACAAACATCTTTCAACTTACCAAATTCAGGAAAATGTGTAACATAACATACAGTTTTCTTACTATGAACAGTAAAATAATACATCTAACAGAACAACAAGCACTCACCGAGCAAAAATAAGCAAGGTAATTATCTTCAACTGCTTAAATACTTCACTATTTCACAGAATGTATATAAATCCAGGCTTTGGACATTACAATTACAATAACTTATCTCTGCGAGTGGTTTCAAAAGGTTTCAAAAGGTCCTGAGTCAGAAGTTGCTGCAGGATGAGAGGGTTACGGTCATTCCAGTGGTAACCTTTTCTACATCAGGGAAGCAGCAACGTGGGAGCTGCTCTTCCAGTCTCCTCAAGCAGGAAAAGAGTACCTCAAAAAAACACATCAACTAATTTCTGCTTGAAAAGATAGCTTACAAATCAGAATTATTATCTATCACAAAAAGCAATCAGAACAATGCAGGAGATCACAAGGGGGTGAGGTAAAAAAGCAGTCTTTGAGACAGGGTTCAGGATTGTGGCAATATTTTGAACAACAAAAACAGAAGAGTTCTATGGACCAGCTGCAGGAACGACATGCCTAGCCTGCAGCCATTCCCGCACAAGCCGGTGCAAAATGCTGCAGACCACCCCACCCCCAAGGAAGGGGCCATTGCTCCACTCAGTCCTTTTCTCCAGCACAGTATCAGCTCCTGAGAGCCTGCAAGACATGGGAGCTTGGCTGTAGCGGCGCGGGTCCAGCGGGCAGCAGAGGTACAGAGAGACCGGTAGAGAGACTGGCCCGTCTCCTCACTTCTCACATGCAGAGAGCCACTCGCTGCCCCCACCATGCACTGAGCGGAGCCGCGGCCCCGCCAGCTCCCAGCCCTGCTGATCCCACCTGCCTGTGGTGTGGGGGCAGCCGCCAGGCATAGCCACGGCTCTGCCACGTGCTCACCGCCACTTTCCGGCTCCGCCACGTGCTCGCCGGCATGGCGCGCTCACTGGCACCGCGCCACTGTGGCCCCGCACGCTTCCCCCTCGCCACATCTGCCATTGCACTCTCACAGAGGGCAAACGGAGAGGGAACACACTACCCCCTGGCTCCAGCCATTCACCGCGACCCAGCTCCAGCTGATGCCACGTGGTGCGGGGCGGCACAAGCTTTCCTACGGTACCATCTGGCTTCCCTCCAGGGTCAAACATGTCGGGCGACGAGGAGGTTCTCTTCCTTCTTCTTCTGGTTCTCTTCCCACAGCCCTGACAGACTTACAGTTTGCTGGCAGAAGGGCTCGGCACAGCTACCACAGTGGCACAAGTGTCTTTCTTTGTCTGGCCTCCGGGTGTCACATGCACCATGAGCACCTTGCACACAGTCCTCCACAGACACAAAGGCTTTGTCAGCGCCACGTCGCCTTGCACAACTTGGTCCCACGATGCGTCTTCTAAAGCGTCCCATGTCCGAGGATCAAAAATATTGGTACTATCTAAAGCTGAGTCACAGTCTTTTGCCCAGAACAAGAGTCTGTTCAAATCTGTACATTCAACTTTCCTGCCGTGTGTTTTTAAAATCCGTTTCAACCTCTCTGCGACATTCTATTCGTGGGATACTCCATCCCCTACATCCCCCATGGCTCACCTACAACTTGCAGGGATTAATCGCTGGCCAGCTTTCCTGCTTCTTTCAGCAGCACTTCAAGTCCCATGGGGCTCACCGGTGGACGCACAGTTAGGCGTATAATAAATTCCTCACACGGGGACACCATTTGTCAGCGATTGAATCACGGACCCAGACCAGCAGGGAATCTGAATCGTTTATTCAAAGGAATGAGCTGGTTTTATACCCTTTTCCAAGGCACAGTATTTCCTTATATGGTAATACTCATGACATGACCTATCCCGTGTTGCCACATCAGCAACACACTTCCTCCTATGGGACGATCACTTGCTGTTCACCCATCCGTCAGCTCCCGGCAGGCTCCTCTCGGTAGGGGTCTGCCGTGTGACACCTCCTCCTGCCAGGGTCTGGTGGAGACAAGCCTCTCTGTGCCTCTATGTGCTCCTTTGTGCTGCCATGTGCCTCTGCAGGCGTGTCCCACAGCCCGCAGCTCAACTCCATCCCATCTCTTCCGACAATCACCGTGTTTTAATGAGAAAATAACAGACTCCTGGGCTTACATGCAACCTTCAGAAACACTAAATTCAAGTATGTTTAATCGGGGAATGGAAAAAACCAGCAAAACCTATATATTTAATAGCACATAGCCGAGTCATTTAAAATCAAAATTATGTGGATTGTATGAATTTAAATCTTCAAGAGAGATGAAATTTAAGAGTGTGAATGCTAGCATGTGTCACTAATATTTGATCTTTCAGTGCAGCTTTCTGAGAGCTGGTAAAATATGATGGAGGTTTTACAGGTACCAAGCATATCATTATGCTATTCCTAAAATCAAAAAATAAAAAAGAAAGATTATATTTCTTTAATTTTATTTGAATCATAGAATCGAATCATCAAGGTTGCAAATGACCTCCAAGATCATCAAATCCAACCTTGACCAAATACCATCATGGTCATTAAACCACATCGCAAAGTGCTGCATCTACTCAATTTTTTTAACACTTCTGAAGATGGAAATGATATTTTGCATTATATGCATAGGTAAAATTTCCTGAATCAACAATTAATCTAAAGTTCTATATTCTGCTGCAAAATATAATGACTTTTCTGTCACCATGGTAAGAGTATCAATGAGAAAATTTTCAAATATGAATTACTTAAACCAGCTTCTTTTCTAGACCTTTTATAATATTTAGATAATTGAGATATTTCTTGCTATGAAATAGATCCTGACTGTATCTCTGAGGGCACACTTTAAACCCCATTTGTTTCGCAGTTAAATGGCTAGTAGTGAGATACCACAGACCAATAGTTATTCTGAGAACACATTTCTTACTGTAACTCTTTCAAACAACATCTGTTGCTGGAAAGAGGAATATGGTTTCATGCTTTGGTTGCATGGCTGAGAACAAATCTGTTTAATTGCATACAAGATGGAAGCTGTTCTGCACTGGAAACTAAAGTAATGCTCTATAATTTATCTGTATAGGAGGCTTTTCCGTACAGTAGTGACATAATTAAGCAGCTAAAGTTATTAAGTTACTTTGTCATGTGGAAACTTTTATACCACATGAGTACAATCCCTTTTTTTTTTCCTTTGGTGATTTATTTTACAGTGTTTCATAAGCAACAAGAGCTAAACTTACAAGGCTCTTTTTTTACTTTGATGATATAACTGTTACCTTTGAATATAAAGAGTATTCTATGGCAGTGGAATTAAGGCTATCTCAAAACATTAAAATAAACAAACAATATCCCACCCAACCCTAAAGAATTGTGGTCTTAATTCACTTCATACCTAAGCTGCAGCCCAAATGATCTTCTATTTGCTTTCAGTTGCAGTAATGTTTGAGGCACGTATTCTTTCATTCCTCGATTAAAATACTGAATCTCCCTCTTAAGTTTCGTTTAATTCACCTCTGTGATCACCTAAAATCCCTAATCAAAGTGAGCCCTTTTTGGTTCAGTTGTCATCTTCTTTCCCTTAAATCCATTTTTTTTTTCACATGTCTTTCAGGGTATATGGGAAATGCCTATTAAGTATGTCTGTTACATTGAATCATTAGTTAAAATGAAGACTATGCAAAGCTGTTATGTCAGCGGTATCCCAAAATTTGTTCCCATCACTTATTAGGCATGGGAAGTTTACATAAAACAGAAGTAACAGAAATAAAATCCTTTTGTGAGTTTGTTTTAGCACTGCTCACACAATTTAGCAAAAGAAAAAGGGCAGAAATTCAAACAAAATTATAATCTCAGATTTTTTTTTTTTAAACTTGATGATGTGCAGATTAAAATTAATGCAGTACAACTTCCATTTCCCAAAACAAGACTATACAGCAGGTAAAGAAGCTAAAAAAAAGGCGGGGGGGGGGGGGGGGG
>VZTI01005126.1:172656-189177 GCA_013397865.1 Struthidea cinerea
TGTGTGGGGAGGGGGATAGGGATGAAGGTCATTGTTGTTTTTTGTTTGTTTGTTCATTTGGCTTAAACTCTTAGAAACTGTGAAAACCCTCCATAGCATCAGAGGAGATCCAAAGAACTTTGCTATTGACATTTGTCAAAATATTTTATATAGCTTTTTGAAAGGTAATCAACATACAAAAATTTCATAAATCCTAAATATTGATTAGTTTCCCTATATATGATCCTACTATTTGCTTGTGACTGAGTAAACGAGTGAAAACCAGAGAGAACAGTAAAACCAACACAGATTGAGACCATTTACTCATACCCACTGGCACATTACAGTCTTTACCTATGCCACTATGCTTTTGCTGATTCTCAGTGGAGTGGGCAAACAGCTCTTTGCAAACACTCCCCAGGCCCTGCACATTCTCAAATAATGCCTTGCTCCTCTTCGGGGGAGAAACCCCAGACAACAGCAAGCTAGGAAGCTCTCCAACAGTCTAGAAGTACAAATGACTTGTAGAAATAACTGACCTTAAATTGTGAGTTATATTTCCCAGCACTGTCTAATTTATGGGCAGGGGAGCCTCGGAGTGTCTTTTGCAATTGCTTAAGGACAAGAGGCTGGTCTCAAATATGAGACAGATTTGGCCCCTTAGGTATCCTCACCCATCTGCTTTTCTCCAAGTGAATCCTGGCCTACATCTAGGCAACAGTCATCTATCATGTGCTGCATCTGTCACGTCACGAGGAAAAGATGACAATGAGACCCGGGGGACAGTACAATGTGTGAAGCCAGTGGAAAGGTTGACAAGAATCACCTAGAGAAGGGGGATGTTTGTTGTCATTCCTAGGTGAAGGAAAGATTTGTTATTTATTTTTCCTTTCAATGTCTTTTGCAGAACATTAGTGAAAATGGCACTCTTTGTTGTCAATATCCAGAGTTTCATATCTGCATACAAAGTTTGAAAAGTATTTTATCACTGAAACAGTTAAAATGAAGTATGTCCTTATTTCTTAAAGCTAGACATAGCTCTTAATGAAAATTACAAGACACTTTAGTGTGATAAATAATACATGACAAGGTGTGTGTTGCTGTGAGATAATGCTCATCTCAGAGGTACGGTGACATATGCCTTGGAGTGTCTTAGTGCAATTATAAAATTGCTCAGAGTTAGATTTTTAAAAAGAAGATTCACATGTTCATAGCTTTCCAGAAGAGAAACATGACTAATTTGTTACTGTAATGATGACTGACAGATTTAGGAGGGGAAATAATAATGTTGGTTTAATATTCTTATAATTTTTGTAATTTTCTGACACAAGCATTACATTTATTGTTCTATGGGACTGGAATCCTGCCAAGGTCTCTGCTATGACAGTCTTAAACAGCATTATAGTTGGTATCAGCAATCTGTAGTGAAATGTTTCCTACCAGCAAAAATATTGAATTAACTGATTCTGAATTTCTTCCAATTGGGAAGTCACAGTTTGATTATTATGTTTTCATCACCTTTGACTGACCCCACATTTGACTCATGCTTTCACAAAGGGCAATGACAGGAGCCCCAGACTTGTGGGTATTAGTGTAGAGAAAGGGAAATTTTATTCCTTGAAGCCGCTAATCTCCACTTAGTATAGGTAGTGGGAAGTGGTTATGTTTGCCTCCTTGAAAAATACGTAAGCAAAACCAGGTGGAACAACGTGGCAGAGAATTAATCCTCCCTCCCCTCCTTCTCTTCTGCTTGCACCCCAGGGACTGCTGGGGAAATAAGGAGCCAGTGCTGAAAATCTGTTCCCACTGTGCTCTGGGAGTATTGCTGCAGTCACACCTCCAATTCTCAAATGAGCCCTCCACATAGAGACACAATTGTTAAGTATTAGAATGCTAGATACAAAACGCTGCACATATTGACAAGACTTTTTAATTATAATATCCAGCATGATTGCCTGTCCATGTTCTAGGATGCCCCATTATGCATTTCTTTGCAGCGTAAACAAATATATATATATATTATAGCTATAGCGTTGTAGATGTTTTTCACTTATTAAAAAAGCCCACTAAAAATAAGACTGTAAGATAAATTACATAAAGAAAATAGATTATTTACCCCTCTCTTACATTTATTCTGAGATGCTAACATCTGCAATCAGTTCACCAAAGTTAGCATTTAGTTTTCAGGTTTTCAAATAAAAGGAAGGGAAGAAAGAGATGAATACATCTTTGTGATATATTTACTGACTGTCTTAGCCATTTCTAAGTTAACATTTTTAGAAGGAGTAGTTTTTAAATCTCTTTTTTTTCTGGCAATGTTGACTTCAGGTAAACACAAACTCCCACTAGCAATGATTGCTGCATGTAGGGGTCTATAAAAACGCGAAAGGTCACTGTACATAGCAATCAGCTGGGACTGTGAGAGGACACAGTGACATTTATAATACACCCAAAACAGAAACAGTTCCTATGGAGACTATGCATGTGTTTTAATAATGCAGAGTTATTTATAAAATTCTAATATGAACATTTATATGAAATAAAAACACTTATGGCTTGCATAAGAAAATCCAAGCCTGCTTAATGTCTAACTATTACACTGCACTCATCTCTTTCTGTGTCTGCTGTGATGCGGCTGGTTTGATTATATTGGAAATATTTTTTTAAATATCATCTTTCATTTGTTGTTGGAGTACTCACACAATTAGACACCACAGTCTCATATCTATATTCCTTCTAGACTTGTGGTTTCACATGCTTCCTTGCATATTTCCACCCCTCATTCCCAGCCTAGTTTACTGCTACTGTGTAGAGCACAGAATGAATTAGACTCTGCCATTTCTGATATGTGATATTTAATCACTGGACTGTTATGTCAGTCATGAGTATCAGGTTTTTCCTGAGCAATTTATCTACTTTCTTTAAGGCAATGCTCTTGCCTCTGAAACAGACCTTGACGGCATGTTAGATTACTCCTAGAAAATAGTCTCCACCCTTTGAATAGACAGGTCAGCACAGCTAATGAATCCCGATCGTTTGGAAAAGTTATGAGTAGTGAAGAACTTTGTGGAATGATTTTTTGTGCACACCTATCACAATAAAGTCAACAAAAATAAAGTTTTAGATCAGACCTATTTCTATTGAGGACAGTTAGGAACCACTTAATTCCAGACTTTCTCTAGATCTGGTCAAGATCTTTGTCATCGTGGGTAAAAATGGTGTAACAACTCACATACCTCTCACTGACCAGCGTAAAGTGAGTTAGTGCTCTCACTCCTGGCCATGGCAATTGACATTCATGTTTAAAAGTATTGCTACAACTGGTCTGTTGCTGTCAAGCTCTTCCAGTGGTCTTAAGGTAGCAGACTGTGAGACACTAATGATAAATTAGGATAAATACAGTAATAAGTTATTAGAATGATAAAATCAGACAAGATACAGCAACAAGCAAAAGAAACTCTTACTTTTGGACAAGATGTTCAAGACATCAGATAAGTGTGAAACATTGATTAGCCTTGGACCTTTTCCTTATGGGAAAAGAATGGGCAAGAACTATTGTCAGCTGGAGACTAAACATAAGTCACCTGGTCATGTAATATGGAAATAGTTGTGAGTGGCTACCCAGGTGATTTCCTTCCTTTTGATGACTACAGAACTCATTAAATTGCAAACCATTTTTTACCTCTACTTTCACTGCTTCAGTATTTCAGAGAAAACAGGAGCATATAGTATGTGGTGTGCTGCTGTACATCAGCTACTGGAAAAAGGCATTTCAAATTCCATTTCCACAAACACAAACCTCTCTTTAATTATAGTACAGTGATCATTCTCAATAGAGTTTGCATTCTCTAAACCTACTATCCAGTCTCTTAGTGTCATGTGAAAAAGAAAGATATACTCAAACCCTTAGTGTTTCATTAGTCTGTCAGCACCCCAAAAAAGTCGAGACCCTTGCTCCTGACCGGTCTGTCAGTGGCCTGTTATGGGCACCCTTCACTGAACAGTTTGCAAGACTGGAGGGTGGTTTGACTGACTGTTCATGGTCACGTGCCAAACAGAGAGACCCCCTCCTGGGTCTCCACACCTTTACCTGCTGCCAGCAATGGCCAGTGCCCTTGAAGGAGTCACATTAACAGTTCACAGAATAACACTCTTTGTAAGTAAAACTGTGACAGGGTAAGGTTCAAGGATTGCTGGTGATTTTATCAGCTGTAAAGTACCACTGAGTTTCCTTCTTTGCAAGGGATTTAAGAGAGCCTGGCTGAGGTACCTCCAGTCTGCTGCACCCTCCTTTTAGTCCCCCTTAAATTGTATTCTCTCTGGGAGGTTGGACAAGCAGATTGCATTCCATTCAGGGAGTAGCAATTGTATTTCCCCCTATAATTTCCATACCATTATGTTTTTACTGCCAGTCATCTCCCCACAATTATGATTATGATTATGATAATTATAATTATGATTATTATTATTATTATTATCATTATTATTTTACAAGTACGAAACAAACTGCAGTTGAGTAAAGTAGTGGAGTGTCCAGGAACAGGTTCCTAGGGTAAGAAATAAAGAGACCAGAAATGTTCTTGCAGTTTAATGTAAATTGGTTGAATTACCAAGCTAGTATCCTAACATTCTGGATTTGGTCAGGACTGAGAGAAGGAGTTCTGTTGGTGGACAAATACTCAGGCTATCTAATACTCTGTGCCATGGGAGATGGAAGGGGAGCAGATCTCGTATCACAGAAGGATGCAACAAGAGCAATCTGTAAAGTTGTATCACTTAGATATTTTAACCTTCCAGGACCATGTCTTATTTTAATAATATTTAAAAAGTACTTCATAGCCTTGATTATTTTTTAGAAAAAAACAAGCTCCTGAGCTTTAAGGTAAGTACTTCACTTGAATGTAATAGAATTTTTTTTAATCTGAAAATTTGTCACTTGTAATTTCTGGGGTTTTCAAGATCTAGGAAATTTAAGTCATTTTTACTGTATAAAGGAAAAACTCTAGTCTAATCTATATTTAAAATTGTGATACATCTGTCTGTCTAGGCTGTACCTATGTGACTAGGATAGACCTAGAGATTTCCCCCAGGAGGTTCCTGCTGTGCACAGGTCATCTAAATGATGCTATTTGCAAGCTTGAATGCACTGTTGATTAACATCTGGGGTGGTTAACCAGGACAACCTAGGAACCTTCTTACAATTCAGTCTTTTCTATGTAGGAGATGCTTTGAATATAGTTTAAAATAATCTGTAACAAATGCTCATGCATATCCTGGCGTAACCACATAGGACAAGGGGGCTGATCAGTTACAGAAAATCACCAGAAAATCAGTTCAAGAAGTCACACGCAATCCAGGCAAAGACGTCATGTCATAGACACTTGAAATGGGGACCCCCATTATCATGCACATGATGACTGTTTATCCTGTTTGAGGAATTTGGTTGCTCAAATCAGGTTATATGTTTTTTTCATATTCAGTCTGTGCAACAAATAAATTGTGAAACCTGAAAACTATCTTGTGTTTTATTATTTCAGTGCACTCACCATAGATTTTTTTGGGAAATATTAAATAAAGTTTTATTTTCATATAAAATTGTTGTGAATAATGACAGCCTCTTGGTTTTTCAATTTACATCTACATAATCTCCCTATTAAACACTAATCAATGTAAAAGTTTTTAATACTGAAAAATGAGATTTCAGCAAATGGATACTGCTTCCATGTTGGTTGTTGGAGTACACTAGGTGGTGGTAGAGAAATAGGCCTTGAGGATCAAAGAGAGAGCCTCTATCCTGGGCCCGGCGGTGACCCTGGGAATGCACCCAGGTCACCGGAGACGGACTGAGAGAAGATTGTGTGTTTACGGACAGACTGGGCCTATGAGAAGTTTTAATTATAGTTTGTAGCCTTATAGGGTATTGTTTACCTATTACCATAATAGGTAAAATCTGTGTAATACCCCAGGTGATTGGGAGACACTGTGGTGAACATCTTTCCTGTTTATATGATGTTATATCCTGTTGGGTGCTGGTATTTAGGGAATTCTGACTGCGCAATAAACGTCTTTGCATTTTTCCAGCAGATGAGCAAGGTCCTTGCCCATGCGTCATTACTGCATTGGTTGCTGTAACAGTTGTTATGATCTTAAGAATGTGTCTCTTTATTTAACTCACAGAAGAAGATCTGTTCAATGCTGGAGCTTCATGAAAGGTTAACTCAGGTAAAATTAGCCTCTCTATGTATCCCTATATCCAGTTTAGGAATGGAGAGATGAAACAATGTAGGCTGTGCAATATTTAGCCTATATACTTACATATAAATCTGAGCACTCCAAATCAGGAAGTTATATTCACCATCACATGGTTGATGCAAACAAAAATTCTAAGCTTGCAAAAGCAGTGAGTTTAACAACTTGAGCAATGTACCAACACTGAAGTAAACACATACAAATCAGCTTTTAAATCTTAACAGAGAAAAGTGTTATATTAATCTAAATAGTGTTTCAGACATAAACTGGCTTTTTAGAATCAATGTACTATATTTTGTGAATTGTTAGCTAAAACAAGCAAACAAAAAGCTTGTTGAAGGTATAACCTTGACTACTCTGAAATCAATGTAGGTAAATCCATCTATAATATACACACCACGTGTTAAAAGAATGGCATGTTCAATAGGATAGTAAATCAGACATAAATCTGTCTAATGTGAAAGCATGGTTTGGTCATGTCGTACATGCCTAATGGACTTTGTATGAGCTAGGACAGAATTTCTGTTAGTTTAAGATGGATAATCCATAATATTATTCAGAATGCAATAATAATTATAGCATATGAATGCTATAAAAGAATAAATAATAAATGCATAAATACTTTGGTCATAAATCCCATGATCTTTCACTGCAAACTGAATGCTGAGTTTGCCCTGTAGGGTTCCTTACAACTTGGTCAAAGTAGGTCAGGTACTTCCTTAAGTCAAAATACCCTGCCAAAGTCTAATCAGAAGCTGTGTTTAAGTGCAGAGGATCTCAGAAGAGTGACCAGTGACGCATCCCACTGACAACAGGGTTATAAGATAGAAGCGATACTGCAGGTCCTGCTCCCAGCTATTACCAAGATAATTTTCTTGAGTGTTTCTTGTGATGCTCTTTTGGTTGTACCCACATAACTCAAGCTACACAGCTCTGCCAGCTAACAGAATGCTCAGTTTCTCCCTGACCACACAGGTAACCTATGCTTCTGCTGAAGACATTCATTGTTTCTTCCAGATTACTAGAAAAGAGATCTACATAATTCTAGCATTTATTTAAAATTAACAGACAACCTCTAACATCTCAAAATGGGTCACAGCACTGAATGTCCATGTGGTTGACACTTAAGACAAGTTTTAAACAAGTTTTAAAACAAGCTTTAATACAAGTTGTACAGCTACTACGGAAAGGCATTTGATGAAGTGAGAGATTTCAAAAGGTATTTTTTTCCACTGTTTAGTATGAATTTTCTACCAGTAATCTTAATTCAGAAAAGGAACACTGTTGTATCAAGTTTATCCAACCAGAAATAAGAGAAATGGAAAGTTAAATAGGTTTTTTTTTTCTCTTTTCTTGATTTTTGACCACTGACCTATGTACATGTATTGCTCTTGTCAGAGTAACAGATAAGCACAGGAAGCATCTGTAAATTAGAAATCTTGAGATACATCAGCTCTGCTGTTTCAGGAGACAATTTATTAATATAACTGTCAATTTTTAATTTAACTCATCACAGAGCTGGCATTGCAATGTAGCTGAAAAATTGATAGCTTTATAAAATTTCATCTTGGGAAGAGCTGTTCAAAATGTGAAAATTTAAGCCATATGACTTTAATTAGTCCCAAGTTTGATCCCTCTATTTAACAGGATAATCATATTAACAGAATTTATACCTTATTCAATTGATTTTCAGGAAACACTCCATTTCCAAAATATTGCATCTGAAAAATTCATCTAAAAATACAGCAAATAATGCCTGCGAAAGTTACATCACAGGCTAGAGATGGCCATATGAGTCACATACCACTTAAATCTCACATGATAACTACAATCACACTCGTTTAGAATTTGTTGTCAAAATAGACGTACCTTTCAGATTTATGGGTCTAGATGGACTTAACAGTTAGGGACAATTTAAGCTAAAAGTTCTTTGATGCTGGAATCCACATGGAGAAGGCAACCTTATATACCACAGCTTGTTATGGATGAGCCATATGTAAAGAGCTTAAAATTTCTTAATGTCCCATTAATGTCTAATTTGTGGGCCTAACTTACCTAATTGATATGGAAAACTCTAATAAAAACCATATTAAAATTGCTATACAAAAAGTTTCTAGTGCCTCTGCCTTTTCTCTGGTGCTTTGCCCATCATTCCCTTATCCCCAGTGCACAGCTGACATACTCAGTCTTTTTCAGAAAAGAAGGAAGGAAGTATTCAAACAAGTGTCTTTTTGGGAGTAGCATGATGTTCATGACAGTACCATCTTCCTTCTCAGCATTGGATCTGCTTAGGGCTATTTTTTTTAATTTTTTCTTAGCAGTCTGCATCCTTCTCATGGGTTACCAGACAAAGATTTGTAATTGCACCTGTCCTCCAGTTCTAAATATCGTGAAGAGTAATTTTATCATAAACCAAATGCCTATTAAAGGTATTTAAAGAAGTTCAGTTAAAACGGGTGAGAAAATAGCCACTTTCTGACTTAACAATCGTAAAAACAAGTGAGATTCAGCTCAGGCAAAATAAGCTCAGAAAATCCTTGAGACCTTGCAATGACAGGTTAACAGACCCATATCCTTCTGCTAGTAAGAGCAAAATTGTATTTTCCTGACAATAGCAGCGTGTTCCCTGATGATGGCATAAGCTTAAGAGACATATATTAAATTAATAACGATGCCAGATGCTACCAATTTCTCTGGGTCTAAGTGTCCTATCTCCTAAATGGGGATATTGGTACTGCCTTACCTCAGGTATTAAAGATTAAAATAACATCATCTATGATAAGAGCCCTATGGATGTATTTCATAAATATCTGACTTAGGAAAGCCAATCAACTAAAAGCGATGCATGCAAACAGAGTTAGAGTTCTTTCAAGAGCACATCTCAGGAAGGATGACCTCTTTCAGAGTGAACTCATCCTGCCGTGAAAGCAAGGGAGGAACAGAGAAGGGCAACTAGAGCAGCTCTAATAATGGAGCAGCAGTCCTGTGAAGGGAGAGTTACAAAACCAGGACTCTGCAGAGTGGAGAATGGGGGGACAGAGGAAGCAGGATTTACTCAGATTTACAAAATCAAGGATATAGTATATAATTTGGTGCTGGTTATAGCTGGGGTAGAGTTAATTTTCTTCATAGTGGCTGGTATGGGGCTCTGTTTTGGATTTCTGCTGAACACAGGGTTGATAATTTAAAGATGCTTTTGGTTTTGCCGAACACGACTTATAGAGAGCCAAGGTCTTTTCTGCTTTTTGTGGCGCCCCACTGGTGAGGAACCTGGGGATGCATGGGAGGCACAGCCAGGACAGGTGACCCCAACTGACTGAAGGGATATTCCAGACCATATGGATTTTACTCTTAGGATGTAAAGTGGGAGGAAAAAGGAGGAAGAAAGATGTTGTGGTGAGCCATGGTCAGCTGGACCAGGCAGACCGACAGGTCCAGTGGTTTGAAGCCTCCACAGCACAAAGACTGGAAGGCACAGTAAGCACCGCTGTGTGAAACATGCTGTGACCATTGGCTGCTCTCTCCCCCCTCCCCGTTACGTTCATATTTGGTTATGTCTCTAGAAAGTTCTATGTTCCTCGGTTGGTAATTGGCTCATGTTAACCCTCTACTCCCCACTTCTTCTCCCATTTGCCCTGGTCCCTTCTCCCCCGCTTTGTAAGACCCCATACATGATATTTTACTGGTTATTGTATGTTCACCCCACCTATTATGTAGGGGTATAAAAACCCCACGCCCGCCTAAATCCATTGGCTCTGCTCATGGTTTTTTGTTGGAATAAACCCTTCTCCTTTTCACGAGAGAGTCCCTCCACTCTTTCCCTCCTCCTCCACGCACCCTGCCATCGGTGGGCAAGGCGAACACGAGCAGGTGCTTCGCCTGCCCTCCAGCGCTGCAGTCAGCGTCCGCCTCCTCCACCCGAAGCAGGTGAGGCATTGCCCGGTGCCAGGCAGCGTGCTAGCTGGCACAGCACTGCGGCAGAAAGACATGTTTGGAGTGGTGGTTTTATTATCCTCTGTTGTAGAATACGGGGTTATAACTGTTGAAGTGGTTGAGGCTTATGCTCCCCAGAAGGCCCCGTGGGAAAGGCCCAGCTGCGGGCGGGACGGTTGGAAGCTGGCTGAGGGGTGAGAGGCAGGTGCCAGTGAGGAGAGAGTCAGCTGAGTGACAGCTGGCAGTGAGCCTGTGATTGGCTGGAGGAGCGCGTTGACAGCATATGAGCAGGAAGCTGATTGGGTGATAGGACGTGTGGACAGCACCACCGCAGCTGTGCCAGCCAATGGGTGCCCTTCTGCCATTAAGTTTGGTTTGGTGTCGGTTGTGTCCGGTTGAGATTAAGGGTACAAAGATGGGGCCATGTTTGCCGATAAACGGATCTTCTTTGGACATATGAGGGGGTCTGTCGTCTTTGTTCCTCATTGCTACACTCTATAATCCATAAGAAAACACTTCTGTGTGCTAAGGGACGACAAAAAAAAAAAAAAATCCAGGCTTGCCTGTCCTCCCTAAATAGCATTTTCTGTTGCAATTGTCCAAGGCAGAACTCAGACTAGGCAGACCAGTGGTTATGCCTTATATTCTTAGGTGTTGTATTTGTAGGTAGGACCGTCTTTCTAACCGTTGTTTCAGGTATCACATCAAACTCCCTTCTGAAATCCAACCATCTTCTTGACTTCATCCTCTGGCTATGGAAGATATGACTTGTCCATCCTCAGGCCAGTTCCTGAGCCCATCCAGGGCCCTGCCAAGTGAGTCATTCCTGTGTATATCTCATCATAAACACTTGTATCAGTTCTTGAGCTCTGCCTGTGTGGCCACAACTGCTGAATGTGGTCTGAATGCATACAACTCTAGCGAAGTGAGCACTCAAATCTTCCTCTTATATTCTAACCTGGAAAGTTAAAAGACAAGATGAAAACAACTGCCGCAGGTTCCCTTGTGGCTATAGGCTCTATCTTTTAAGTTTTGCCCAGAATGCTCAATTATTTTCGAAGAAAAGGCCTGAAATTTTAAAGGAAAGGCAGCTGCATGATTCAATAAGAAATACTTAAGTACTATGGCAGTTTAGTGTCAGAGAAGTTACTGCAAATTGTCAGAGAAAAGAATTTATGTAAAGCAGAAGCTTTAAATCAAATTATCCAGACAGTTAATCTTACAAAAACTGTATTTTTAAACTCCATGTATACACATCTTCTTAAAAGCCACAATTTAAGATGATTTTCAGCCAACCTTAGCTTCTGAAGGCTCATGAGCCCTGGAGGATTACATGACTATTTGAAATTTAATTTTCCTGATGTTCTTGTCCTATTGGTTTGTCATAACACCACCACCTTGCAAAGATAAGGAAAGCACTCAAATGCACAACAAACCAATTTAGCACAACTAATGATCACAATCTACCTCTATCTGTGGAAAATCTTTCTTTTCAGAAATCACTGTTATTGCACCATTCCAGGCAAACAGTAGATCAAGCTACAGATTGTCTTCAGTCACGCTTTTGTTCCACAAAACCTCTTCACAAAGGTTGCTCTGTTGGGTTCATCAATTCGATAGTAAAATCCTTCCATTATGGTCTAACACAAAAGAAAATGGACTAAGTAAAAATGTACAATTCAGGAGTTCTCAGGAAAATAGATACAGTATTGCATATACTACAGAGAAGAACCACTTAGTAGCCAAGCTGCATTTAAAGTATATGCTAATAAGATTTAAACTACATAACTATAGGTTGATTCTCTGTTGGATTTTGGTGGTTTTTTGAATCCTTTGGTGGTGTGTGTTTTGTGAGCTTTTAAACTTTATTAGGCACCTTCTGTGTGCAAAGAACTCAAATCTGGTCCATATCTGTTGTATAACATGAAGTAGCTTTTCATGATTTTTCACAACATCACACATACATTTTTTTTCCCTGCATAGATAAGGTCATAGCAAAGCATGTCATTCTATACTATGATAGTATCTCAAGATTAACAGTATCTGAAGAGAAGCTGTCTCTTAGTACTGGCTTGCATAATTTTTTGTATTTTGTTGCACTCTCCACAGGGATCTTTAGGGAAAAACCACATGAACTGAGCACCCACCTCCATTTCTGTGCTTTTGAAAATCATACATGTATGATTTTGGTCCTGTTTATGCAAGTATTTTTCAGTCACATTTTAAAAGGCTTGTGAAGTAGCATCAGAGTTTGTTCTCAAAATTTGTTTCTTGTTTTATGCTCTAAATAACCTCCCCTGTCTGTTTCATGGTATAGAATTGCAACTTCAGAAATGTCTGGTATTTACCTTCCATCAAGCCCCTTCTATTACTGAGCTCTTTTGTGACCTAGGAAAAATTAGTTATCAGTTTCTTTTGTTTTCACAAGTATTTACTCATATATGAGACTGGAACATTTCAGAAAGCAGTAAATTGTAATTGTATTTACCTTGTCTGACATCCCATCTCCTAAATGCATTTCAGTTTTAGAAGAAACAAAGTGGCCTCCTGGCCAGCAAGAAACCCAAGGCAGTTCTGGTAAGGCAAATCAAAACAATCACATTTGTCTTGTTTCATACTAGCTTGAAATATAGCTGGTAGGTTTGGGTTGGATTAAAGCTTTATCAGAAGCATTCACTATTACTTACATGTTCACATACTGCTTTTCATTTACATAACACAGAAATTTGTATACTTCACTACATTAAGTAGAGTAAAAGTTATAAGGTGGTTAAAATATTTGCTGATTAGAAAAATACTGTGTAAATATAGTAGGCTACTGTATGTTTCTTCCACATGTATAGTACAGGTAAAAAACCCAGCAACTTGGCTGTTAAATCATTACCTTGCAACACATGTGAAGGTTTTTAAGGTTTCTGATCATCCTCTCCTAAAATGTGATAGTATAATATCAAGGAAGATTGGCCCTTCCTTTCTAAGACTTTTTTCTCCTTTCAGCCTACAGTTTTAAATACCTGTATGCTACCGGGCTTCTTACTCTCACCTTTCTTCTGAAATAGCTATAACTGTAGGAATGTTAGAAATAACAAATTCCCATCCTTTCCAAGGTTAAGAACTTTTTTTTTTGTAAAATGGCTCAATGAGGCTACCTATATATATATTTATATATATACCAGAAAACAGCAAAACTGTATGCCCCAAATACTTGCACACACCAATAATTCCAGTGAATTATTTATCTCAAACCTGAGGTGGATTTTTATCATTATTTGATATAACCAGTGGTAGCTGAGGAAATACAGGAGCAGTGTCTGAGACCGGAAGAAGTCATTTAGCTGATATACATTCTCAGCCTTTTTCTCATATTCAGAAATTTACGGTCACACACAGATATATTCAGTGAAATGCATTCAATTCCTGCAGACTGAATAGTGACTAGAAAACACAATGGTCTTCAGTCTGAAAGTAGAGCTTCACTGCATTTTGTGACGTAGTGAATGCTTAGTATAGTGCAGATATCAGTGATTTAAACTTCAATTTTCTCTCCACCCTGCAGTTCAAAAAAGTCTTCCTCTCTTCCCCCAGTTTCCTTCCACAACAACATAAGTAGTACAATACTTTTTTGTAAATGAGAAGCTGGTTGCTGACACTTTGAATACAGAAATTAATTAGCATTTCCATAGCAGTGTAAATAGCAGTCCCTGGAGGCGTGCAGTGGAGATAATGAACATCAAGATTAACAATACACATTACAGACATGAGTCTATTATTACACCTTAATAACATGCAAACGAACAGTCTTCAAGCAGTCAAAGGATGCTGTGTAGTAACAGATTTCTCCAGGCTATAAACTGGATAAGGCAAGTACAGCACTTGTTCACATCATACAGATAGACAGCACAGTTTTACCTAGCAGGCTATCTTGAAGGGGAAAGTTTCAAAAGACATGACTGGAAAGATATAAACCATAACCATGAATATTTCTCCATCATATCTAGACTTTCACCAGTCGTTGCTTTTTTGAGACCATGTGACACATTAATTGAAAATAATAAATGTCAGTCTGGTGAAATATGCAAGGTGATGTTGTGGGATATCTAAATTAATAGTACAAATTCCAGAAAAAATATCCATCTTTCCTCATTACTGTAATCTCACTGGATGCTGGCTATGTTTCAGAGCCAGTCAAAACACTTCATCCAAATAGGGTTTTTCAAATTAACCTACTTTAGTTTATTCACAGCCTGATTAAACAGATAATTAAAAGTTACAGATGCATAGCAGTACTAAATTACTGTGGCTTAAGTGCATTTGTGATAAAGATTATTAGTCTTTGAGATGTTGGCAAGGACCCACGTGGTTAGAACGATGAAGATCCACCAAGGTTCAATATTTTGCTGTCTTCAACACATTTTTTTCTGAAATTCTTTTCATTAATTTAAGCAACAGTAGGAAACCCACAGTACTTGTCAAACCAGTATGAGGTTAGTAGGCTTTGGGTTTGAGTTATTCCTCACCATGCTGTACCAATGAAAAAGTGTGTATATCTCTATTCACAACACAGTCTCTGCAGCTGAATAATTCTATTTAACTCTACAGGAAACTGACTTGTCTTCAAAAATTTCCTGCATTCTGCAGATACTTGTTAAGAAATAATGACAGAAATTGGCCTTTATTACTGTAGTTCAAAGACAAGACTCAGAGATAAAGTAGGTGACTCCAAATTTTCAGCTTCTGTGATGTTAGCCTACAGAAAAGGCCTGTAATTGGGATTCACAGGATTCTGCTTTCTGCAAAACAGCAGCAGTGAAACTTCAGCATAGACACAGATTTGGACTGACGCAAGAAGTAATGTGCTTACAACGCTTTTTAAAATTCATTTGGTACCAGTTGCAGAGCAAAGATTTCTGCCTGACTACTGTTTCTGAAACTACTGACTGACTTCCGTGTTTATTCTTTTGATTTCTGAAATCCTCAAACCAAGTATTTGATTGCCTTATTTAGCTGAGAAGCCAATTCTTTTTCTGTTTTTCAAAAACTTGTCAAGAATAGGAGATACAGAAATTTAAAGCATGAAATGATTGAATGAACCATCCAAAAGTTTGAAATATGGATCTAGACAACACTTTTAAGTGGTAGGCAGAAAAACTGACTCAGAGTTATTTCCTTATTACTTGGACTATTTTACATGCTTGTGAACTAAATCACAATTCTAGGTTTAAAAGTGTGTAAAATAAGTCAAGCTAATTAAAAGAGCACATCTGTCAAAATATCAATTTGCTTTGCAGCTTGCTAAAATACAATTCAGAAAACAAGAAATCTCTTGTGGAATTTCATAGTATGGAGAGTTTTACATTTCACATGCAAACTTTGTTCTACAGGAGGACAAAACAAAGTCTTGATAAAACTAATTAATCTGTAGTTATGGCCTTATGTAGCCCAATAGAAAGTGCGAACAATTGCCAAAGAGTGACAGTGGTTTCTCTTCTTCTAGTTCAGGTCCCGTGATCCCCTGTGTGGTATAGGCCTGCCTGGGCTGGGGATTCAGGAGGTGACAAATGGCAGCCCTTGAAGGGAGCTGGGGGTGTGTAGTGGGTTGACCCTGAATTGACAGGCAACCTTTTAGACCAATAACGCTTCTCTAAATTTCCATATTTAAACCGCACGGGAAGGCGGAGTTGGGCCTTCCTTTCCAGCTCGCCTGCCAGAAAGTGGAGGGGTGGCCCTGGCCTCCAGGCCCCGCCAGGCCAGGCTGGGCCAGGCTGGGGTCTCTGCCCCCCCTCCCCTTTTCCCAGCGCCGCGGTACGGACCCTGGATTGTTAGAGGGGGAGCTATCCCTGAGCTGCAGATGTAGCTGAAAACGTCTGAGTGGCTTTTTGGGACCGGCAGGACCTTCTCTTCACCACGCTATCACACCACGCTGAGTCAGCGAGAGCCAAAAAAAGCCTCCTGCCTGCAGTTGGTGCATTTTTGCTCTGAACTGAAGAGGATGCCGTGCGGCCAGCAGCGCGGAGAGAGAGCGAGCAGAGGTCTCTCTCCACTGTGAAGTTAAGTCATGGCGATTTTCGGAGCCCGACAAAGAAAGTGAGTCACGTCATGTGGGACGGAGCTAAGATGGCTTCGGAAGAGAAGAAAGGGAGGTGCCGCGTTATCGTGCGCTCAGTTTAAAATATCTCTATCATGCCATGGGAAGGAACTGTAATATCGAACTGTGCATTTCTTTAAACCATTTACAGTACATGGGGGGATGGACATTCACGTGTAGCCCGTGAAGGCTGTAAAAGTGCCCATGCCAGGCTGCTTAAAAAGGAACTTTAAAAAGTTGTGCCTGCTTCTGCTTTCTCCTAATTCTTATCTCAC
>VZTI01005126.1:189355-249827 GCA_013397865.1 Struthidea cinerea
TCACAGCCGGCAGGGGCGCTGGCGGCTCCCGGTGAGCGGGGCAGGTGCGATGGTTCCCCCGCGGCTGCAGGGGGCGCTCCGGAGCACGTGGCACGGAGAGCACGTGGCAATGGCGGCTCGGCCGAGCCGGGAAAGGATGGAACAAAGGCTGCACAAACCCCCTGGGCAGCTGATCCCGGTGCCCGGCCGGATCCTCGGGAACAGCAGGCTGGAGCAGCAGAGATGAGCAGATCCCGGGTGGCAGACGAGATGTATCAAGACCCAGAGCGGCAGCAGGAACCCTGGGAGGTCTCGGCAAGCAGGGCGTGCGGAGCTACGATGTAGCAAAGGCTCCGCGGCTGCAGCCCGGCTCCAGACAGGGCAGGGAAAGGCGGGTTTGGGAATCCCGGGTTTTCTCCGGTAGAAGAAAGGCAGCTGGAAAACCTGCCACAGCAGGACGGACAGCAGCCTCTCTCCCTCCGGACGAACGCCGAGCGCACTAACTGCCAGCCAGCCCAGGTGAAAGAGGGTGGCTCCCTGGACCCCTCCCCCTGTGGCCAGTCCCTTTTCTCCCAAGGACCCAGCAATTTGTTGCTGTGGTAACATGCATGGGAGAAAATATTCCCAGAAGGTGAACTCCCAAAACCCCAACACTCACAAAAAAGTAAGTATGTATTAAAATCTAAAGTTAAACCACTACAGGGTGGGAGGCAACTGTGTTAGTCTTTGGCTTTAGCTCAAAGTCTCTGAGAGGGGAGCATGGACTGTGAGAAAAAGAGGAAAAAAACCCAAACTAAACCAAAAAACCCAGTGAAAAACTGCCACATATGTAAACCCAAGGAGGGAGGAAAAACACCTCATGTTGAACTTCATATTTCAGAAGGAGATACTGAGGATGCTGATAACTTGGCAGAATGCTGCCTCTCATTCATGAAAGAGAGACAAACTGTCAGTCAAAACATGTGGAAGGGTGGACACATACCAGAGGAAAGGACAGGCTGGGAAAATTTTGTATAATTGTTTTAACTGTGTTAATATTGCAGCTTTCCTGTGGTCATTAAACAATTCGGATGAGTGATGAATTTATTATTGGTTCTATATATATGGTATGCCCCTAGCAAACTTTTGAGTAACAAACATTGACATTGAGATGTGACTGGATATAAAGAAAGTATATTAAAATTAACTACAGTTTTCCATTGTCAAAATGGCACAGGATTCAGACATAAAAATTCCCTGTCATAAACCTAGACATAAAGGCCAACATACTGAGAAGCTACCTATAATTCTGAATGCTATACTTACTCTGTGTCTATTTTGTTCTTTTTTGAATGGATGAATCCTCAAACTATGGAAACTGATCTTTTTCAAGTTGCTGAAAGTTTGGCAAAACCACCTCTGAAATTAGAGAGCTTACTGAAGCTTTTAGTGAACAGCAAATTTTCTTTGCAAGTTAATGACCTACCTTTTCTCATACTATTGCATTTTAAGAACCACTTTGTGTGTCTTGTCTGTTGAGTCTTCTCCAGTAGGTAAACCAGGTCATATGCTCTGTTTGCAACATAGGGCAGAAAGCTTCTGAATTTCTGTGTGGGAGCAATATGGTGCAAAATGTTAATCAAAGATACGTCGATTTACTTCACTTTTACCTCATGTTGGGGTCTTAACTTATGAGTCCAAAAGAATAGAAGATTACTTAATTATTTTGACTGTGGTCAGAGGAAAAAAGTAATTAATTTTAAAAAGAAAGAAACTGTAGACACAAGTCTGTTTACAAATTGTTAAACTGTAGGCAACAAAAAACCCATGAAAATTCCTTTTATTTTCTGTTCTCCCTCTTTCTCACACATCTAGCACTTGTTTGCACATCTATCCTGGTTCTCCCAGACTTCAAACACAGCAATCATCATGTGAGGGAACCTGCTTAACACCTAAAAAATCTAACTGTATTTGATAAAAAATTGCAAAAAACCAAAGTGTCGGTAATTATTTTTTGTGAAGCCCAAAGAAGTATTGGTCTTTATTAATGTTGCAGTTTTAACTATTTTTTTTCTGCTTTACCAAGGGATTTTACAAGTCCACAAAACATTGTTCCTTAACACATAATGAAGAGGTCAGCTTAACTTCACTAGCTGAACCTCAAAAAGAACTATGCACTGTGCCTGTGGCATTTTCATTCACTCACATGAAGAATGCTGCCTTACAAATAGTGTACTTTAAATTACATTTTACCTGCTGTGAAGACCTGTGTACTTCAGCAATGAAATACGTTTTCATTTGAAAGTTGTCAGTACGTCAAAGGTGAAATTACTAGGCATTGTTCCAAAAGAAATCAATACATAATATTTTGTTAGAGGGCGTTAGGAGGGAAATACAAGTAGGACTGGCAAGCATGTCTTTATGAAGATGTCAGAGATAAGGCAATTCCAAGTTGTTTTATTTATGCTATTATTTATTACCTCACTTAATATTAAAGTCAAAATGCTTCCATAAAAGTAGAATATTTATCTGTGCTAATGTCCTAATACTTCAAAGGTAAGACATAAAATAAATGATTTCTTAATTGCCTCTTTAAAATTCCGCTGCATACATTTGGAAGCTGAAGTGTGAATCTTAATGATTTCAAGTGATGAAGTTTACTGTATTTCTGTAGGTGCAAATACAATTTCTCCAGGAAACCTGCACTAAGGAGATTGGACCCTAGATCTAGAGTTACCAATGTTAACCTTATTTTTGTCTTTTCAGTCAAATGATCAGGGCAGTAATTGCCTTCTTTTGGGTTATGCTGTTGAATTGATTTCTAAAACTTGGTCACACAGCACTGAAGGAAGAGTGTCACAAAGGAAACAGCTTCATTATGACAAATATATTTATTTCAGCATCTTTCCTTGTTCCCCTCTATAGCCCACAATACTGAATATAAAACTTATCCTAGACACACACACAAAAAAAGGATATAAAAGAAAAAAGCCATATGTATTGCAGTAAATCAAGACTGGGCATGTTTAGAGTAATATCCTGTCTCAAGGGGATTAGCAACTTATTCATGCTTTGCACTTGTGGTTCATCACACCATCTGCTTTTGAAGTCTTTCCTATTAACTATGGGCACCAGTGGTTTAAACTTCAGCATCTTTTAAATGTTTCAGTGACCTAAAAAAAAAAAAAAATAAAAAGCCACATAACTGGAATTAAAGTATAGCACCAATTTCCAGTCCCGTATTTTGCATTTAATAGATCTATCATCAATTAAATAAGGGCATATGTTAGATGAGTTCTATGGCCAAATCCATTCCTCTGATCTGAATCCATCCATCTACATTGCTAAAAGGCCATGAAATAGCTTCTTTGATATTTTATTATCACTGAGGTGTAAAATTTAACAGCAGAGCCAACAGTAGCTGAAATCTCTCTCTTCAGGGAAAAGGACAATATGCAAGATTTAAAGTCCAAGTGACAAGATATTAAAAAGTAGAAAATGGATGCTCAGAAAGAAATTCTGTCAGGAAAAGCCATTAGTGAAACATGCCAAAATCAAAAGGCTTCCCTTTCAACAAAATATGCTTTTGACAGTCTTCAAATTCCAAGTACTCATTTCTCCTTCTGAAAGAGACTATGCTTAATGCAAATGTGTTCTGTGCTCTCTACTTAAACTGAGCAAAACAGTCAAGAAGAGCATTGCAATTCAGATTCATTCACTACATCACCCATCACTTGCACACAGTAAGTGCTGAGGATGTCAGGATTGTCACAAGCAAATCTTTTTGTTGTTCATGGAAAACAAGTATTTAGAAAAGCAATAAAACTAACTTCAAGAGGCAGGATATCATAAATGTGCAATAACTTGTGATATTTGACTGGATTGTTTTGATGCTTGCAGACAAGGATGTACAGAGAAGAGAAACAAGGATCTACCAAGGCATGTAGGTTTCAGGTGTTGTTCTTTATTACTGAAAAGTCCTACTGTGTTTCCACCACTGACATTAGCACCAATTCTTGTCTGGATCACAGTACCGGCTCTGCAAAAGACACAAAACAAAACTAGAAACCTTCAAAACCAGACCATGACAGGGTGAATGACATTAAAAATGTGAAATAAAGAAATTGTCTGGTGGTTTTTTGTAAGATGGTAAAAAAACCTCTGCTGCTGGGGAGGTAAATACAAATTGTGTCCTGACTTTCAGCATTCACTGACTTAAGAGTACATTCATAAAATATCTGTTTTACTTTTCCCTACAGCAGATCTCTTCTCTGACTCCAATGTGATAAATCACAGCCTTCAGAAAAAAAAAAAAATCACTAACAGTTTGGAAGGCTAAAATTGGAATAATTTTTCTTATCAATACATTCCCACAAATAAAATCCATTGATTTACTAGAGTAATCAATAGCGCAGTTTCAACAGGTCAGTACATCACTGTTTATGAGTCATGATGATGTGGTTGAGCAGGGATGCTAGAAGGCAGAAGTTAGACCCAAGACTGCGCTGTGAAAGTCTTACCTGGTATGAATCAAAAGGTGGCATCTAAGTATGGGAGAAAAGGTGAATTTTCTGCGCCACTCCTCTGGCTTTGTTTATACACACAGATCTAAAAGGGCTTATTTGCCAACAAATTTACCAATCTGAGAATTAAAGCATACTACATTCTTAACCTTGATGCTTTATTTCCCATGTCAAAGAGGCCCTCATAACTTTTACACAGTAATCTTAGTTTGTGGGATGCCATGTAGTTGTAAAGCTAGTACAGTTTTACATCTTTTTTTTTAATTTCCTGAAGGTTAGAAAAGTGCATGTGAATTACATTTCATCACATCTTTGTTGGTATTATGACAAATAAGGACTTACTCAAGTGAGTGACTTGCAGAACTCCAGAGAGACTTCTTTGATAGCAACATGTTTACCATAACTTTTTTTCAATACAAAATACCAGACAGCTTATAGATATGCTATAGACCTATGGTAGATTTTATCACATTCTCGCAGAGAACTGACTTGGGAGCCCTTGGACTTTAGGGGGACATCAGACCACAGTGATTTCATACAAATTACTGAAACTCTTGATAAGTCTTAACCTTGCCCCATGTCTTGGCTTTTAGTTGCTTATCAATCTTTTTTAAAGGGCATGAAAGATATTTATTGATCTTTATAATGATGGTTAAGTAAAAACTATGGGTACACAGTCCTTAATTCCAGTGTCATTAAACAGAAAAATAAAAATTCATGTAGTCACAATATATTAAAAAGAAAAGGAAAAAAGAAAAAAAGAAAAAAAGAAAAACCAAGAAATCCTGGTTCACAAGTAATTTAACATGAACGAATCAAAAAGAGACAGGAAGGGAGAAGAAAAACAAACAAGCAAGCAAGTAAATACGTGAGTATATTCTTGTTGCTTGATATTCATGCTTTTAGTGCAAATCCAGATTAACTTTCTTGTCTTAATTAAATCTTTGAGCCA
Organism: Struthidea cinerea; assembly: GCA_013397865.1. NCBI lineage: Eukaryota > Metazoa > Chordata > Aves > Passeriformes > Corcoracidae > Struthidea > Struthidea cinerea. The sequence continues at coordinate 194,789 of VZTI01005126.1, forward strand.
TGTAAACAGAAGTAAAGATATTAGTTAAAATGTTTACAAAAGAATGGCATATAAAATTTATCAAATATTTCTGACATGTCTAAGTAATACTCTCTGTAAGAAGCTGCCTCTAGCCAAGTTCAGCAAAACAATAAAAGTAGTGCTTAATCCTGCTGAAAGAAACCTGCATGCATAAAATTAATAATTTGCATACTCTGCACAAATTGTTTTATTCTTCATCTTTTCTAAATAAAAGTGGTGCTACTACAGCAAAGTAACTTCTACCACCTCCTAATATCAAGTTTCAAAAGACATATATATATTTTTAAGTAACATTAGCTGTAAAGCAAGTCCTAAAACAACTAAATTCTGCCATTTGCGTATGAGTTACTATTATTTATCTTATTTTGAATTGAAAATCCTCTTTTTTATTCTCTAAAATAATTTAACCAATGAATTCTGTATAACAAAGACTATTTCCATCTTCTGATCTATTACGGTTATTAGACCTATCCACATTTCACAAGATAAATTAGTTTAAATTCCCTCTATACTTCAGGTAAATTACAACCCTTTAGGAAAACATCAGGCACTGCTGGTGTTTGTGACTCAGTAGAGGCATTTTTCTTTTTGTTTGTAGTAGTAAAATCCCAGAGCACGGCATTTAGAGGAAACATGCTATTGAATGGACTTTATTATTCTCATAAGATGAGCATAACTGAGAATTCTACTACTCAAGGTCATTAAAGATTCCATAGCTGTGCTTTGGGAAAACTGATGTCGTGGTAATATTTCACTTTCTCTACTTAGTTCCTGGAAATGAACTTTCTAGTCTGCCAGCAGGTTTTCTGTGTGTTATTGGAAGAGTGGTTGTGCTGCTCTGTTGCAGTGGTGGGTGAAGATTTTCAAGGCACCAAGGCTCCACGATCTCAGGGATTCCAGGGAGGTCTGCATGGGTCACCTAGACCACAACTGGCTGGATATAGGCTTAATCCCAGATAAGACTGGGAAGATGGAAGCCAGGAAAAAACTGTAGAAATGTCTGAACTGCATGCATCTATTCTAGAAGAACGCAAAGTACCAGGATTTCAGGAGCCCTTAAATAATAAATTATCAAGAAGGATGACATGGTTTTATGTGTCAAAATATTTTTACCTCTTCACTGTATATTTCAGCCTATTGTAACCTGAGATGAACAGGTTCTTATCCTACCTCTGCTGCAAAGAAGTTCTGCTTTGTCACTCTGATATTTCAATATATTTAATAACAAACATTTCTTCCAAGGTGGCTTCATCTAGAAAATGTTTATCATAAACACTGTTGCTATTTTGCAATTGGAGATTCTTTTTTTCTCAAATAGTAATTTCTTTCTTGACCGTTTTACAAAGTACTGCTACCAGTACTGATTTTAAGTTTATAATACCAATTTATTTTAAAAATACATTTTTTTATAATATAAAAAAATCAGTGCGTTATGTTCTTTATATAACACATGAACTCATCAGCAAGACTATGGTTTCTAAAGATATTGCTGTATTCAGTTGTACCATTGTATCATTTGACAATGTTCCCAAAATTCTTGCAAATCTTTAGATGTTGCATTAAATTGGAAAAAAAAACCATCCAAACCACCCCAAACAACAGCAACAAGACAACAAGACAAAGTTTGTGTTACATCTTATTCTGTTACTTCGTAAGGTTGTGGTGATACAGAGAGGAGTAAGACTTTGTAGAACCTTAGTAAATAATGTGATTCCTTTCACCCATCAGTAAGTCAAACGTTTTACTGCAGGAAATAAAGCAGTGACTTTCAGGCATTAAAAGATGTATTAATTCCAAGTTTATCAGTAAGACTTGGGATCATTCGGACTTGAGATTTTTGTTTTCTCACTCATGGATCATCAGGCATCACACTTTAATTTCAGTGGACATTGAGTTGTCACAGGGGGTCTTTCTTTTTATTTATTGTATTTTTAATAAAGTGAGTGTCTGGATGTTTCATTCTTTGAAGTTAAGAAGTAGGCTTGTTATGTATTGAAAAGTTATGCAAGTCACTACAAATTTAACTTTGTTCTAAAAATGACATATTCCATCTGTCAAACACAATAAAAACATCTTAATATACTTGTAATGAAAAAAAAAACCAACAGTGCAATATGTGTCTGTCTTAGGAGCACAGATAATGCTGATGTCAGAGTCAAAGCTAAGCCAAAAGTACCACCAGCTATCTGAACCCTTATGCATGCCAAGCAAACTCACTGTCTACTCTTATTCACAAATCTTCATCTATCTCTCTAGGTTTTTTCAAACAGAAATATCTACTGCAAAAGTCCCACTAATTTTGTTTGGATGAAACCAAGTTTTGCAGATTCTATACAACAAATCTTTATGCAAGATCTTTATCACTCTTTTACAAAAAGTTTTGTATTGTTACTTTGATTCAAAGTCTCATCTGGGTCCAATTCCCATTACTGCAGAGATTTTTAAGATTGTGATTGAAGCTTTGACTAAACCACGAGCTGATACAAAATAGTGTGCCTTTCATATTAGCTGGATTGCTATCTGTTTAAAATGTTTCTTTTTCTTGTTAATGTCAGAGGTTTTTAATTTATAGCTCATTTATGAGAGAATAAAGTTCCTAGTATGATGTTAATAGAAATTTACATGCTTGTGTTATGAAAATGGCTTTAAACAATGTTTGAAAAAAATTTAAAATATTCTTTTTATTGATGTTCTCAATATTTATAACAATGCTAAAGGATCTTATCCATCAGTCCTTATTTGAACAAAAGTCTGCTACAAAGGGCAGCAAATAAACGCTGCAGAGCTATGCTGGTGAACAACTGGAGGCTAAAGTCATCTGCTAGGCATTGCTGGTAATTCTTTTCTGAAGAAGATGCAAATAATCTTCCAGTAGAGGATTCCTGTCCACAGCTCTTTCTATCTAATTATCTGCCCAAGATGCAATAGAAATATTCCCATCAGTCTTTAGGGTATATCTGGCTGGGGTTTTTTCTGCCATGAATTATTCTTCTGGTTTCACCTCAGTCCCACTATCATGGAATGCTCTTACAATGATCTCCCAACTATATCTTCTGGTTCTACAGAACCACCCACGCTGCAAGCAAAGTTTCACTACAACATACCTTCTGTGATTTTCTCACTTTGCTATTATTGACTACATATTTTAGCATTTCACAGAGATATAAATCTCCAAACCTGTAGTGCAATCATCACCCTAGCAAACTTTCTGATTTGTAGTTTTTACTACTGATGTGAATGAAAACTCAGTCTGAAAGAAAAGTAGATGTACCTCGGTTTCCTAAAATATGTCCTGAAGTATTCTTTTTTGCCTTTCAGATGAAATTAAATATGCTTCAGCATACTGTGCCTACAATGTGAAATAATATCCAGGTATAAATTGCCTCAGACATATCGTAAGAAAAGAAAGATGCAAGGTACATGATTTAATTAGCTGAAATTTTATTCAATTCATGTGGAGACTATGCCATGGTAAATTCTACAGTACCAGTCCCTTTGATGAGAGCCCTTGTTAAAAGCTTTTTGAAAATCCAGGTAGGCTTCTTTGTTGTCATCCACAGAAGTTTGCTGAGAGCTTGCTGAGAGCTCTCTCATGTTTTTCAGTTTTTCCAGAGAGGCTTTTTTCATTTATTAAAATATCACCATTCACCTCTCATTACGAAGCAGGAGTAGCAAGTGATTTTGAATATCTGAGATAATCACTTTCAGAAGGTAATTACAAACTTGTCTGTTTCCTGTGATTTACATGTCTTCTGGCTCTGTCTCCATTGGGGGCTCCATTCCATTATGCCAGGGGGATGTGACTGCAGTGCACAAAGGCACATTCATAGCCAAGAATGCAGACAGTGGATCTTCATTGTATTTCACTTTAATTTCTCAAACACAATCCATCTCATATTGACAGTGACTGGAAAGATAATGTGCTTTGCCAATTATTTTTTTCCTTACTGTTTTCTTATTTTAGGAAGCTCTGGATTTTATTCCTGAAAAAATCTTTGCAGCTAAGAAATAAACCCAGTTCCCTGTTTCTTTACAGATTAAATAAATGAAACACATTTTACAGAACAATTATGCAAATGGGCCTCTCAGAAAGTCTTTATTAAGACACAGACCTTTCTTAATACTACATATCACTTTTCTATCTGAATTCAGATTGCATTCTGTTGCAATAGAAGTAGTATTAAATGGAACCTGAAATGTTTGTGCTTCTCCTCTGGACCTACTCCAACAGGCCCAAGTCTTTCCTGTGCTGGACACAGTACTCAGGGTGGGGCCTCATGAGAGCAGAGTAGAGGGGCAGAATCATGTCCCTTGACCTTCTGGGTACATTTTCTTTTTATGCAACACAGGATGTAGTTGGCTTTCTGTCCTGCAGGCACACATTGCCAGTTCATCCACCAGTATCCCCAAGTCCTTTTCCTCCTTGTTTGCCCTTGGACATCAAGGCATTGACAAACAGACACTTTGGCCATGGCCAAAGGATTTAGACAATCCTTTATCCATCTAGCGGTCTGTCCATAAAACCTCTCTCTCTCCAGTTTAGTGTCCAGGACATAGTAAGGGACTGTATCAAAGGCCTTACAGAAGTCCAGGTAGATGACATCGATTGTTCTTCCCTTGTCTGCTGTTTAAGTCACCCCATCCTTCCATACAAGGCTGCTGGGGTGGTCAGGTATGATTTGCCCTTGGTGAAGCCATGTGGGCTGTCTGTATGCACCTTCCTGCCTTTCATACTTTTTGACACGTCTTCCAGGACAATCTCTTCTGTAACATTACCAGGCACTTAGATGAGGTTGACTGGTTGGTAGTTCCCAGGGTCCTTCTTTTTAAGGATGGGCATGATATTCCCTTTTATCCAGCCACTGGTGATTTCACCTGACTGCCAGGACTTTTCAAATGTGAGGGAGAGTGACTCAAAAACTACATTAGCCAGCTTCCTCAGGACCCTGAGTTGCACCTCATTGGGTTCCTCAGGCCATCTTAAACATGATCTTCTCCTATGGTGGGAGTGACTTCATTCCTCCAGTCTCTGCCTTGAGGTTAAACTTAGCTGTGATGAGTTATCAAGAAAAAGGTAAACTGATTGTTTGAAAGCAGTTACAAAAATCCAGGCTCAAAGATTCACACACAGACAAAAGACTTGGAGCATCCTCTCTTTTATTCATCCCCACCTCAATAATGATAGCAATAACAATAGCAATAACAGCAGCATTTACATTAAAATACTAAATAGTTTACTTATTATAATAAGATGTTTTGTACAAAAAGAAATAACATTAAAACATCACTAACAGCATTTTTATTTTTACCACATTTATCTTACTGAAAGCACATTTTCTAAAAATGTTGCAGAAATTCTAGTTAAGTTCATTTGTTTCTATGTGAAGAAAGAGAAGGTAAAGAGCAATAAAATTTACATGTTGACAAACTGAGTTTGAGACAAGGATAATGTTTAAAGACATATGGATAAACTTTTGTGCAATACTATTTTGAGGAGATCATTAGGTGTTAAATTCAGTTCAGTAAAATATTTTATTAAGTGTTGTAGAATTATTAGCTTTACCTGAGCAGAAACAGAAACTAATTGCAGACTTATAACGCACATCTATAACTCTCACCTAAACAATGCAAAAGACTATATGAAACAAAAAAATGTCATTATCATTACAAAGTTCTTGGAGTTGATACAGACTCTGCATCTCTGAAATGTTTGACAGCAACAGCATATTTACAAACATACTTGATCAATGCTTCAAGGGCAAAATTAAAGTCATCCTTTCATCCAGTACAAACAAAGATCAGTGAAAGGTGCTCTTACACATAAATCAAAATGGAAGTATGCAATACTTACCACTGGCCTTCTCCATTGCTTTCTTTCAGCCTCTGTGTTGCTTCCCTGGGTAGGCCATTTGCAGCTGATAAACATTTGAAGCGGAAATAACACAGAAAGAGGAAAACAGAATAACAACTGCTGCTGGGACAGTGTTCAGCTCAGAAAAACTGGATAAGATATGCAAGCTACCTCTTGCAGCCACCTTCTCACACCTAACGTTTTAAGAAAAGCTGAGGCAATAGTGTATGTACATATTCAGCATGAAAGAGTGGCCATTGCTACACATTCCTCAATCTCACATAATTTAGCACTCTTTATTATACTCTGTGCAAAATGTATGAAGCAGGCAGAAAAACTTCTNTCATGAGAGCAGAGTAGAGGGGCAGAATCATGTCCCTTGACCTTCTGGGTACATTTTCTTTTTATGCAACACAGGATGTAGTTGGCTTTCTGTCCTGCAGGCACACATTGCCAGTTCATCCACCAGTATCCCCAAGTCCTTTTCCTCCTTGTTTGCCCTTGGACATCAAGGCATTGACAAACAGACACTTTGGCCATGGCCAAAGGATTTAGACAATCCTTTATCCATCTAGCGGTCTGTCCATAAAACCTCTCTCTCTCCAGTTTAGTGTCCAGGACATAGTAAGGGACTGTATCAAAGGCCTTACAGAAGTCCAGGTAGATGACATCGATTGTTCTTCCCTTGTCTGCTGTTTAAGTCACCCCATCCTTCCATACAAGGCTGCTGGGGTGGTCAGGTATGATTTGCCCTTGGTGAAGCCATGTGGGCTGTCTGTATGCACCTTCCTGCCTTTCATACTTTTTGACACGTCTTCCAGGACAATCTCTTCTGTAACATTACCAGGCACTTAGATGAGGTTGACTGGTTGGTAGTTCCCAGGGTCCTTCTTTTTAAGGATGGGCATGATATTCCCTTTTATCCAGCCACTGGTGATTTCACCTGACTGCCAGGACTTTTCAAATGTGAGGGAGAGTGACTCAAAAACTACATTAGCCAGCTTCCTCAGGACCCTGAGTTGCACCTCATTGGGTTCCTCAGGCCATCTTAAACATGATCTTCTCCTATGGTGGGAGTGACTTCATTCCTCCAGTCTCTGCCTTGAGGTTAAACTTAGCTGTGATGAGTTATCAAGAAAAAGGTAAACTGATTGTTTGAAAGCAGTTACAAAAATCCAGGCTCAAAGATTCACACACAGACAAAAGACTTGGAGCATCCTCTCTTTTATTCATCCCCACCTCAATAATGATAGCAATAACAATAGCAATAACAGCAGCATTTACATTAAAATACTAAATAGTTTACTTATTATAATAAGATGTTTTGTACAAAAAGAAATAACATTAAAACATCACTAACAGCATTTTTATTTTTACCACATTTATCTTACTGAAAGCACATTTTCTAAAAATGTTGCAGAAATTCTAGTTAAGTTCATTTGTTTCTATGTGAAGAAAGAGAAGGTAAAGAGCAATAAAATTTACATGTTGACAAACTGAGTTTGAGACAAGGATAATGTTTAAAGACATATGGATAAACTTTTGTGCAATACTATTTTGAGGAGATCATTAGGTGTTAAATTCAGTTCAGTAAAATATTTTATTAAGTGTTGTAGAATTATTAGCTTTACCTGAGCAGAAACAGAAACTAATTGCAGACTTATAACGCACATCTATAACTCTCACCTAAACAATGCAAAAGACTATATGAAACAAAAAAATGTCATTATCATTACAAAGTTCTTGGAGTTGATACAGACTCTGCATCTCTGAAATGTTTGACAGCAACAGCATATTTACAAACATACTTGATCAATGCTTCAAGGGCAAAATTAAAGTCATCCTTTCATCCAGTACAAACAAAGATCAGTGAAAGGTGCTCTTACACATAAATCAAAATGGAAGTATGCAATACTTACCACTGGCCTTCTCCATTGCTTTCTTTCAGCCTCTGTGTTGCTTCCCTGGGTAGGCCATTTGCAGCTGATAAACATTTGAAGCGGAAATAACACAGAAAGAGGAAAACAGAATAACAACTGCTGCTGGGACAGTGTTCAGCTCAGAAAAACTGGATAAGATATGCAAGCTACCTCTTGCAGCCACCTTCTCACACCTAACGTTTTAAGAAAAGCTGAGGCAATAGTGTATGTACATATTCAGCATGAAAGAGTGGCCATTGCTACACATTCCTCAATCTCACATAATTTAGCACTCTTTATTATACTCTGTGCAAAATGTATGAAGCAGGCAGAAAAACTTCTATACATTTAAAGGCAACAGAGATGAAAACAGAGTGAGATCCTGGTTTTTCTTAACTCAGTGGGAATTTCGCCTTTGATTTCAAAAGAGACGGGATTTCACCCCAGCTGCTTAACAGTCTTTATCAGAGGTTATACAGATGGTCAGTACACATAAGATTACATTGAAAATAGGAAAAAAACCAACTTAGTCTATTAAGTGTTACCTTATAAATTGTGCAGACCTTAAAATCTATTGTGATATACCTCTAAGTGTCTCTGAGATATCTGTTTTCAATTAGCATAGAGCCTTCTATTAGCAAGCAAAAAAAAAGGAGAGATTTTTGAGGTGTTTGATTAGAGAAATCTGGAAAACAGTTTTTGAGAAACAGATATCTGACACTTGTCCAGTTCACAGTGAACAGCCATATGAATTAACAAACGGCACTAATGGAGGAACAAATTCCTAGTCACAATTATTTTTTGGATGAAAAGCAAAATAAAAGTGGAGCCATATGGACTTGCTTAATGAGAAATTATGATGTATAATAAGCTTCTCTGATTATCTGTGGCTTATGTGACCATTTTTGTTTTAAATCTAATGAATTAAAAAGAAATATATATGACACTCTCACCATCTGCATTAAAGACTGTACCAGAAGTAGCGCTCCAAGCCTTCGTAAGGGTTGTACTTCCTGTGTAGCAGAGGTTTAGTGATCATCTAATATTTCATCAAATGTAGAAGAAGAACTGCAAGGTACATAACGAGTTTTTTGTTTTATGCAGGTGACGTAGTGGGTGACAGGGAAATTCATCCTTTCCTATTTTCCTACATTGTCAGAGTTGCTTCTGAGCTGTGGTTTGAAAGAAGCATGCTTTAAATAAGAAAGGGGATGTTTACGCTATCCTGCCATTACAGGGTGCCCATGCACAGTATTTATGATCACAACAAAAACACATCTTCATCAATTCTAATTTTGTGCCTAGGCAGCACTAGGGCAGTCTATAGTGCCACCTCACTGTCTGTGACCAAACTTGGATGTAAAACCTCTGGAGGCAGTGACAGATTTTAAGAACACGTGGCAATCTCCATACCATTACATGGTATAAAAGACCACTTACTACTGATCACTGCTTCAGCAAGGTGCCCATGGCTATTTGTTCAAGTTAACACACAAAATTATATCCAACAATATTAGCAACCCACTTGAATTGCTTTAACTAGGCCTTTGAATTCTGTTAACACAGCTCTGAATGAGAAGCCAGTGTTTAATGCTTTGATCTTTAGCCTCATGTGATGCAAATATAGGTGGTTCTCTCAGATGGAGATTAGTCTACAGATCAGAGGAAAAGGGAAGTCCTTTTCAAAGGTCGTGGAACTAACTTGGTAAATGCAGAATCAGTTTCCAGCTTTGATTTCATCTATGACTTTAAGCAAGTATTTTAGGTGAAGTAGCACGAAAAGGATTTAAATACATAAAAAGAGTAAGGCCACTAATCTCTTTGTAGGTTTGAGTAAATCAGTTGTTCTATGTCTCTACCTCACAGGAGTAGCTGTTCATGATTAAACAGTATATGAGAGAATTACAGGCTTACATACATCGATTGGAAACACACGAACCTGCGAGAAACAATGAGAGATTGAGCTACTCCTTCCTCTAACTTTGCTTTGCCTGTTTTCATTGTAAAGCACCTGCACACATTTTATTCACACTACAGCCAAAGATGGAAATTTTGAGCCATCACACCAACTACAATAGCACAACAGCTATTTCAGCCAATTCCTCCAATGACAAAATACAACTTTTTGAAACCCTGAGATCTCATTTTTATTAAAAATTATACATTTAAAGTATAATTATAATTTAAAATTACTTTATCTAACTGACTTACAAGATGTTATTTAGTCAACACTCAGCAACTTAAATTGTGATAAAACCGAGTGTTAAAAGAAAGGCAATGCAGGAATGTAGAATAGTCAGTCTTCTTAGCCCTGCCAACATTACTGAGAACAATTTTATTTTGACAACTGACTGGTTGTTTCCAAAAAGAGAACAAAGCAAGGTTCTACTAAATAGTGTGAATAAAAGAAAAATCTATGTGTGAATCGATAACACATTCAGTGGAAAAAACGGGAAACATAGTTGTGTTCCCAAAATACACCAAACATGCAATTAATATAAGAAGCTATACAAAAAAAAATTACATAGATGTATAGTTCAATCACTCAGCAGAATATCCAATTTTCCACCAAAAAACATACCTGTAAAGTCATAGCATGCTGTCTTCCTTCTAGTGTTTATGTTCTTGAAGTGAAAATAGCTACTGGATTCCCTTCATATTCATAGAGCAAACAAATTAAACAACTGCCATTCAGCTGCTTTCATTTTTATTGATCCCTTCTCAATTTTTTTTGCAACCATTTACCGTACTATTAAAATGGAATAATACAACCTTACATTGCATTATTTTTATTACTACCTTTTTTAAAGCTCTGGGTCATACAAGCTGAAAAAAAAAAAAACACATTCATCAAAATCACATTAAAACCTTCTGCTTTTCAGATATTGAACAGTAAGCAGAAATTCCTAATTTTCAGCTATATTTTATGTGCAAAACACCAGAGTCAAATTCATCCCCAGTGCAAACATGTTGGATGGAAGAATGAATCTGCCCTATTGATTTAAACAAAAGGATTTAGTCTCCTGTAGAAATTCAAGGCATATCTATCATTGCCCATAGCATGCATTCTCACAGTCAAACACAAAATAAAGCACATGCAGAATGCAAAAGTATGACCTCTTCAATCTGGCCTTTTTAAAAATGTATTTAAAATGAATCATGATGAGGGCCTGCAAAACCTTTAGTAGAACCTATGGCATGAAGAAAAAAATACTTAACAAAAATCCCTGGCACCTTTTGTAAACAGCCATTGTGTATTACAAATACAAAAACCTAACTGCTTGTTCAGTTCCCATTTATCAAGTGAATTTTGCTCCTGGCTTAGCTGAGGTGTCATTTCCATCCAAATTAAAGAATTAGAAGTTTACTTTTTCCACCCCTAGGCTACCCTACATGTGTTCTAATGTCCCCTCTGCTTAATTCTCCTATCAGTCTTAGTCACCATAGGATAAGAAAGCCTGCAAGATGGGAGACAGAAACTTACAGCCCATAGCAAGAAAATTGCACATTGCATAGATTACAAAACTGTATTGGGGAGGATGTAACAAGAGCCTCTACTCTGCCTTTTTATTTTTCTGTCCTCTTTTGCTGTTTCTGGTTAGGCTGTATGGATCTGCAGTAAGAGTTATTATTAAGACTAGCATTAAACAAAATACTGGAAATTTCATGTCTTTTGCAGAATCGCAGAATGTCTCAAGCTGGAAAGGATTCATATGGATCATCAAGTCAAAATTCCTGCTCCTTGCAGGACTGTGTAAAACTAAACCATACAACTAAGAACATTGTCCAGACCCTCCTTGATCTCTGACAGTCTTGGCACCATGACCACTTCCCTAAGGAGTCTTTTCCAATGAGTGAGCATCCTCTTAGTGAAGTACCTTTTGCTGATGTCCAGTATAGAAAAACCCTGAGAAATGAAGCAGTGAATTGTAACATAAACTCAGGATCTTCAAACCTAATGTAATTACTGCAGAAGGAAAGTAAATCATTGTTAAATCCTAATGGCCTTCAGCCATTAGAAGACCTAACTTCTAGAGATTAAAATTGGTTACATGACATCATTAAAATACTCATACCGGGAAAAAGGCACTAGTTAGCTTTCCCATGCAAACTACATGTGTCTAACATTTATGTGCTCAGGTCTCCGTGCCTTGGCAAACTCCTCATTCTAGCCTTAAGAAATACACTTGAGAAATAATTTCAGGAATTACAGTAATTTCTGATCCTTTATTTATACCGGGTTGAAATGCTGGAAAGAAAAAAACTTCCCCTCAGGGCACCTCACATATTTCTTTGCTGATTGGAGCATTTTGATTTCTAGCATAGGCAACCAAGGTGACCCCTTCTATCAGGAAAATTCTAGAGTGAGGAATCCAAGTACTGTTATCTATGATTTTTAGGACAGCATTAGTATTTTGAAATGTGGGTACATGCAAAATAGTGAAAGGTAATCAGGTGCTATAACAAAGATAATGAATAGTTCAGCATACTGAGAAAAAAACCTAAATTTAATGTTTTAAAATTGCATATGCATTATGTGTTTTAGTAAGCATTCTAACAGAATTCAAGTGTGATAAATCCCCCTGTAAGAGAGACACACAGTAGGCCTAGCTCAAAGTGCAATCACAATGCTCCTTTTGGCTTCAATGGATTTTGTAACGAAGTAATCTGATAATATGGGTCTTTAACTACACTAGATTAAGTTCCTGTGTAATTTAACACAAAATAATCACCTTCTAGACTTTACAACAATGTCACTGCAAAGTTTGAAAAAAAGGTCATAAATTTTCATACCCATACATTTTAGAAAATCCTGTTCAAGTGCATTCTTTCAAATTCTGCTGGGAATTTTCTCAATAAACGTCAGCTAGGACTCAAGAATTTGTGACTTCTAAATCCAGGCTGTAATCCATTTTAATCTACCAAAGCATACTGCTTGCATAACTAACCTTCCTGTCATTTATAACAACTGACTAAGGAAAATTGAAGAGTAAATAGTCCCCAGGGAGATCAAGGATCTCAGCTGCATATTTCAGTAAGTGATATGAGAGGGTCACTTTGGTATTATACCAATTACTGAGCCCTGCATGTGGAGTCACCAGTGAAATTTTATGTGAGTTTAAACACTTCCATGTTATTTACTTCCCCTGAATGGTCAAATTCAGGAGTGAGTTGTTATCACGAATGGAGTGATGGACTTCACCTTCAAGAGAGAAGCAACAATGTACTTTATTGATATAAACCAATGAACAAAGAAAATTCAATGGTAAACTCAACAGTGGTTTAACAAGATTCAGTGGCAAAGCAGACTTGATTACTAACTGCGTAGAGGACAGGGTCAGACAAAGTTTATCGGGAAGATCTTGCCACTGGACTACAGGTTCAGAAAGGTCCCCCTTCTCAGGGAAGACTCTATGTACAGCTACAACCAGTCCTGCTCCCAGACTTGATTAACATTTTATGGCTAAAGGATTATATGTGCTTAACCAATCCTTTATATCACTTAGCTAAGATTTCAAAGTTTAACATGTTATTTATCACTTACCAAGAACCTCTTGTGCCAGGGACTGTCCCATCATCAAGTAGTAACTTTGTTACTATTAAAGGAGAGATCCTTCATTCGTGCAGGAGAGCTCAATGGGCCCTGGATTGCCCACTATGTGTGGAGTACAATAATTGACTCACAGTCACATTTGCACACCAGAAACACCTCTGGGACACTGTTTCAGACTGCCATGGCAGCCAGGTTGCCATACCTCCCACAGAATCTGGATGCAGCCATCACAGGGCTTGTGGTTATGGCTTAACTGGAGGAGTAGGGGGGGCACACAGCCACAGCTGTAAAGCAGTCACGTTTGGTTCGGGGAAAAACATCAGTCTAAAGTGTCAATATGCATCTTCCAGTCTTCAATAAACCGCTGTCTTCTATGCACCCCTGCTTTGGTATCATATTGTTTGGAGCATTTCTTTTTCTCTGTTAAGCACCGGATCATTTCTAAAGAGAGCCTTTTCCCTCCTTCCTTCCTCCTTAAAATAGGACATGGCCCCTAAAGTCTGGTTTCTTGGTTTCTGCTTCTTTCTCAAAGAGGCACAGCCCAGAGACTTACATAAATGTGCATTGCATCTCTGTGAACTGATCACATCTTATATTGACATACACTAAAAACTGGGAGAAAGAACAAGTCTTATAACTGAAATACTTTATCTGTAATTATTTTAATGCATGAGATGTTGACAGATTGTCAATTATTATAAAGCCCAAAATAAGTAATAATGCATATGCACACACTATTCTTATAAATGATGTAATCAAATCTGGTACAAGATTGAGTCTTGAAGATTAACATTGCAAAAAAAATTAACTATTTTTTATTTTAGATCCCTAACATTTTTACTTGAATGTGGCCCATTAGCTTTCAGAGTTAAAGTACATGTGAGTCTATAAAAATCACAGAGATAAAAGATGGGAGCAAACAAGAAAAAGTAAGATCCTTTGGTGCTTTTTCCTTGATTTGCCCTCTCTTTTTTTCACTCTGTTATTTGCATTGTTAACTCTTCTGCCTTCTCTAAAATGTGTCGTCTTTCTTTAAGATTGATCATGGGACTAACTGACACGGAACTGTTATTCCCACAAAAATCGACATAGCCTGACAGAGGTGTACTCTGTGTTCCGTGCAGGAATTCAGCCTCCTCTGCTGATACTGCAGGGTTTCTCTATCAGACACATAGGTAGCTGTAAGAAAGGTAAGAAATTCACAAATTCTTGCTAGTTGTGAACATCAGGAATTTTAGATTGTTACTTCAACAGCTGTTTCATGAATAATATTGATGTGCGTAAAAATTACACATTTCAATATTATCAATATATGATGAGGAAAAAAGGATCTCACTGAAATTCTTGCCTGATTTATAGTTCTCAGCACTGCCATACTGTTGCTTAAGAATTTAAAATAACTCTCTACCTGTGTACCCACTTGGCATCTCAGGGCACAAGTTTGTATGTGAACCATTGTACATGACATATCTGAAAAAAAAAATCTTTAAGCTTCTTTACACTTTGTTCAACAGATGATATTTTCAGCTCTTGAATAATTTTGGAGCAGTTCCAAAACTCAGTAGTGAAATATATGAAAATGCTTCTTTGGTTGCTCTTCGACTGCCAACCAGTAATTTTGATCATTGTCCAGAAGCCCTTGTGATATGAGAAGAAACAAAATTCTTAAGAGTAAGCATTCTCTATTAAAGATCTTATATAATGCCATCATTTCCTCTGAGTCCTGTGTTTTCCAATTTAAAATTCCTTGACTAGTGATTATTATTAATAATAATATTATTATTATCATCAATTTGTTTGGTAGGTTTTTTTGTTATTTTAAGGCTTCCACACTTTTGATCAAAAACTGCATTGTAATCTAATAATTTACTCCCTCTATGCTGTTACAAGATGCATTTTCATGTTAAAATATATGGTCAGGCTTGGTACATTACAGCTCAATTATTGTGTTGTGCAGAAATTTTAAATATTATCATTCTCATCAAATGGAAATTAATCTTAAGAAATATGTTTTCTGGTTTTCTTGCAACACTTCTCTTACTTCCCTTTTTCTTTTCTTTATCCTATTTTCTTTTATAGTAAATAACTTCTATTTCATTGACGTGCAGAGTCTGCAACTAATATTTAAAAGCACAACAATTTTTTTACATTTCTTTTATCTTGAATATATGCATTTCATTCCATGTGATTTTCTTTTGTGAATTGATTTCTTTTAGAACTCAGTAAGATTCTCTCTTTGACTCTCTAAAATGTGTTCTTTCACAGGATACTTGGACAGTATCTTTTACAAATATGAAAAATAAAATATCTTCTATTCAAGGCTTACTGAGAGCAAAGGTTTTTGGTTTACAGGAGTTTCTTCCTATATCTCATCTAATGTCCATTTTCAGTGACAGTGTAAATTTTCACCCAACAAAGATATGTAACCTGTTAAAAAACTTTTATTAATGCTCATTATGTGTTGTATTGATTTCAGACAGATTGTGAAAACTCCTGGGCTCAGTGTAGGCAACCCAACATAAACATGTAACTTGTCCACTTCTTTCGTCTTTGAAACAAACAAAGAGATAACAAATAAAAGCAGACCATCATTATGTACGATGTTCAGAACAGGCAACAAGCAGATAATGTTCAAATGGAATGAAATGTGCTTTAAGTTCCGGTGAAAGCACCATCCAGCTGGCCCTAGGCAATGCTGAATGAAATAAGGGGCCAGTCCTCTTCCTTCTATTTTTTACTGGTGTCACAGGAGAGGGGAGTGAAAGGCAAGGTGGGAGTTTGGCTGCTGGCCAAGGTCAACTCTCCACAATCTTTTAAAGACAACTTTTAATGGATATCACAGCCTTTGGATGGTCTTACCATAGAAGTACAATAAAATAAGACAAACAATTTTCTGAGATAACTGGCCTGATAACCCTGGAAGAAGTCAAATCCTGACATAGCTGCAAGGGGACAATATCTTAGTGATACTAAGATCTTAGAGATTTCTTTCTTCCAATTTTATGTCCATGTCTACTTTGTTCTCCCTCTTTAACATCTTCCTATCAGGAAAGAAACTGTAGTTCTATAGTTAGGTTTTTATGTTTTAAATTGATTGCTTAAGTCTTACAGTTTCTAAAAAAATGCACATCTCACTCTTGTGGGCATCCTCAGCTGAGAAGCCCTGTTTTGCTGGTTTTTGAAGGAGAAACATATCTGGAAGTTTACCTGAATTAAAATTACTGAATTTGATGCTACGTATAGAAGAGTTTCACTTTTTTGGACTTACTTTCCTTCACAAAGATCCTGGGAACTTGTCTTGAAGCTATTCTCATTCACTTCTCTAGTATAAGTTTGATATTGGATGTATATAGGAGGAAGTGTTCCATCTATCAATGCAATATTCTACCCAGATGTTAAATAATACATCTTGATATGAAGGTTATGCCGGTCCATTCCAGGAACTGCCACCAGCCTTTTTTTTTCCTGACCTGAAATCTTATTTTGACAGCTTTCCTATAATATGACCTATTAGTATTATCCTATCTGTTTTCCTGCTATTACTGTCAAAGAAATTGTTGCTGACTGAATTTCTCTGAAACACTCTTATGACAGAAAAAGCAGAAACAGTACGTCATATGAAGCAGTCATGCAAAATTGTCATAAACATTTACTAACATCGACATGAAAATGGCTTGCTCACTCTCAGTAAAGTGATCATCCAGAATGTAAAAGTCAGTAGTATTTTGCCTAGAAAAGTGCTTATGTGAGACAAAATTGGTATGAATATTTGATCTCTCAAAAGCAGAGTGAATACAGGAAATTCACATCAAAATGTAAATCTAACAGGACATTTTACTGTTGAAGTTTCTTTACAAACTATTTTTTTGCAGTGATAGCTATTGAGCATCCTAGCACACAGTACACAAAAAGAGAGAAAGGACTTTTTCAAGACCACAGAATTTGTCTACCCTCTTCATGTTGTCCACAATAGTATTTGTGGCAATAATTGTCCATAGTAGTCATGATAGGTTTGATCTATCTTTCTTCCATGCCATAAAAAGAAGGCATGGAAGGAATTGAGACACGTACAGGCTCCATCACGAGATAACACAAGCTGATCAGAACCCACTAACTGGCACTGGTGATCTCTATCAGGTAGAGCTTTAGTTTCTTTTCCTGTCTGTAGGATCACAGCACTTCTTTAAAACATGCAGTATTTAATTTAAAAAAAAAAAAAAGCTGGTAGTTAATTGTCTTCAGTATTCTTGCAAATATTAACATCAGTATCACAGAGTGGACTGGAAAAAAGAAAACAACAAAACTTCAGAAGATGTTGTAAATACTAAAATTAAATCAGATGTCAACTGTTATTTGCAGAGGCGGAGAAAAACCCCAAATGTACTTACCCGTCCCTAGTCTTAACTCCTGAATAAAAATAAAGGGGTCTTTACTCCTACTAGAAAAATAAAAAACCTCAAAAGGTAGAGCCTGATGAAACAGGGATATTACTGCATTTGATTTAATTTACATGTTGACACAACAGAAATACCTGAGAGGACAATTTCTAGACCTATGAAACTGAGAAAGACATCAAAAGTGCATAACTGGTGGATGGTTTACCATGATGTGTCTTGGGCATTAGGGTTCTTTTAAATTTGTTTTCACAGTCTAACTTGGCTAGAAGTAACTGTGTAATTTACTTTCTGCTCTTTTTGTTTGAGTTTTGTTTCTTTATTTATCTACACCACTCATATGCACAAGTAGTCCCATTTTTGTAACCACTTCTAGAGCCTGAAATTTCTACTTTCTGGACAGAGTGAAAAAAACCTCCAAGTGTCTAAAATATGCCTTATATTCTCACCCCTTTTTTTTTTGTCTCGGCCAGTGTATTATTGTATTTTATAGCTTTGCTTCTATTTGGTTATTTAAAGCAAGTATGAGAAGGTTTTATTACTGATAAGAGTACTTGCTGCACAATTAGGACTGGTATATTTGAATTATGTACAAAGTACATAGCATGCAAAAGATTTTAGAGCATTACCATTTCTACTCTGTGGTATTTGATGAAGATAATAGGATATTGGATGGGCAGATAGATAAAAATGTGAGAAAATAAGTTGAAGCAAAGCATATTTCCTGACTTGTCCTGTTTACATCTACATTGCACATTTTCGTGATAACTATACCTTAAAATAATCATGCCCACTGAGTCAAGAGTAGACATGAGGAACCAGCCCTGGTTTTGATTCATCCTATTTATAGAATGCTACTGTTGTACAGCCTATTGCTGATGAATGTCTGCTTTTCCTTCTTCTTTGGGCTTTTTCATTGATCTCATCAGTAGCTGACATGAGATGCTACTCCATTAGCAGCAACAATTCAAGCAGTTAGACCAATTCTCAAATACAATGCTTCTTTTAAAATTAAAATGCCTTTTCTCTGAAAAGTCCCAGTGTAAGATAAGTACTATATTAGCAGCTAGGGGAAAGTTAGTAGGTAAACTATTATAGCTGTGAAAACTATTGCTGGAGGACAAGGCTTATGTGGCTGTTTGCAAAACCCAGGTTAAAGAATAATGAGCTGGACACATACAGTCTAATAAGAAACCCAAGACAGTTACATGCAAGACTTTAGCAATACAGTGAGTAAATCCAAGCCAAAAACTGTCCAAATATAGTATTTAAACTCCACATATTGCTCTGATAATGACTGAAGTTTGAGTACCTATTTTATGGACTAAGCAATTTACTAACTAAATTTGCACTTGATGATATATGTATGACAGATGGTAACCCATAGGACATAAATGGTATCCTACACAAGGAACTGATTTAATTTTGAAAGTGATGTTGAGCCTGTGGCCTCTAATTTGAACCAAACCAGTGGTCACCAGACCCACGCTGACTTTGTAGATATTAAGTGGACAGCTACCAGCTACAGCAAGATGCAGTTGATGTATACAGTAATATATCCAGGAGATACCTGGGAGGAAGCAGGTGCTCCTATTGTTTCAGGCCATTACTTCACAATGACACTACATTTCCCCCACGTTGCCCGCTGCAGTTTTATGCAAGAGCACAGCAGATGCTGTGACACTGCATCATGTGCAGGAGAAGCCATTCTTATGCCAGTAATTAACCTATACCCTCCTGTGAAGTACACCACTTACCCTTGGCAGACAACGAAGAAATGAGAAACACACAACAATGCAAAAATAATGGTTTGGTTCTGCAGATGCACATGCAATGCAAAACGCAAGAGTTAACTTGTCTCCTTGAGTGTCTTGCCCACAGAACTCAGTCCAGAGGACATCACTTCCCTGGTTTGCATAGAAAGAAAAGCGGACTGTCCATGAGTATCAGAAGCATGTCTTCCCCAAAATATGCCAAGATGTCCTGGAGAAAAAGAAATCAAACCAAGCATCATGGAACAATATCTTGGTTAACTGTACATCAAAATGTGTTGCAAATTGCATTCCATCTATCCCTGGATAATTCCCATCTTAGTAATAGTGGTATATCTTCTTTTTTTTAATTTCAAGGATTCATTTCATCTTTTCTGGTACTTTGAATCAGACAAAGATAATTGGAAAAGACACATTTCTTTAAAAAATAAAGTTGAGGAATTCCAACTCAATTATGAGTTGACGTCGCATTCAGAAATTCAGTCCAGTGCGTATGTAAGAAGGGACTGACCATCTGTTTTATTATTCATGCATATGTCTGCATGAATAATAGATGTAAAAATAAAAAATAAATAAAAATAACAAAAGATGTCCAGAACTATCTAATGTGTGCATCTGTTAAATAATGAAGGAGTGTTTGTGCTCACTAAATTTTATAGATTACTTTACTTATTGATTTGCATTGTATTTTTATATTGTAAAGAAGTCTGGAAAAATATAAATATTTTAACTTCAGTTAAACTGAGAGGCATCTACTGTACATTTTCCTTAAACTTATGAATTTTCTTGTGGTGGGTTTCATTCCATTAATATCATCAACACAATCTGCAAACATATTGCAGGTAGCTACTTTTTAAACTGCAAAATAATCTTTTTCTAGATCCAAACCTCCTCCTCTGCAGCAATGATACAAATATTTTTCTGGTAACTCTCTCTATGTTATAATTTGTGTGAATCTCTGGTTGAAATAAACAATTTCTCCTACAGTTTTATTTTGTCAATTAATGTTCCCATAAATTCCATGATGGAAAATTTACAGCTATCTGTTTTGGAGAGGGTCTATGACTGCGGGAGGGTTAACACAAAATTAAATACCTATTTTATGTCCTATGCATCCTCACCGATTACTCACTTGCCACTGGGAAAGTAAGGTTCATAGATAGATATAAAGGTGTGTTTTATTTTCCTTATTTCAGTCCTCCAAGAACATGATTCTCTTCTTTACCTTCTGTAGGTTGCTCAGCTAACCTCCATCACATAGTGAGAAAGTGCTTATCAGTGTAGAACATGCACGAGGAATTATGTGGGCATAGCATCGAGGAACCAATGGAAAATGACAGAGCTTGCAGGATGCCATAATACACTAGGATTTAGCACTAGGTTCAGTAAAAATGTGGGAAAAGACCCCAAAAATAACCTTAATTAGAAAAATCAGGTAACATCTTTCTGGAGGACATAGATCTGCCTATATAAAAGAAGGAAAATCAGAAAAACAATTTTCGTAATACAGTGAACCAGGAGGAAGTGCAGTTTTATGTTTGAGAAATTGAATTGAATAAATATCGAGGATTTTAAAAAAATGTACAGGTTGATGTTATCAAAAGATAAATATTTCACTCTCTTATTCATACTGCAAAATGAAGAGGAATAAAAGTAATTAAAATCTCTTCTGGAAAATTAATAGTAATGTGAAAATTATGGTTTTGTCAAGGAAATGAATTCAACAGAAAATACAAGAGGAACTGTGATAAAAACCTTTCTTTAATATCGCACTTGTAAAGGAATTGAATGCTGCATGTAGCAGTTTTTGATTTTTCATCCATACCACTATAGTGTGTAAACACTTTTCTAGTCTTTACAGAATAATTCTTCCAATAAATGTGTTGAAGTGGAGAACTGTAATCATTAATTGTGCATGTGATTGTAAACATTTTTCTGAGGTTCAAAATGAAGCTTTTGTGGCATAATTCTTTTTGTCCTCTAAGCGTCAATTCAGTGATTTTCCACATTGCAAAGAAATAAAGGAAATCTACATTAAAAATATTAAACAACTATTTCCTTGGGGAATACATTTAAAAATGCCTTTTATTTTAACAAAACAACTATTTCTCTATTCTGTATATTTCTCAGGTCATCAAACACAACATGAAGTTATTTTAGTTTTGAGTTTATTATTTAAAATGATACATATTTTCAGCTAAAGTGCATTTTGTACATTTGAATAAGTTTGAGTTCAAATTAAATATGTAACCCTGCTTATGCCTTCAATAACTTTACTTGAACTCAGTGAATTCACATCAAAATAGATTTATATCTGAATGCAATTACATAAAGAAAATATTTTTTCCACAATGTTTTAGGCATTAAGAGTGTATGTAGCACTCTCAATTTCTTGAAACTTCAGAAATGGAAGATTTGAAGATTGAATTTACAACTATTTCCTATTACAAGACTGGTAAAGGATATTTGTGCTTGCAATAACAACTACTCCATAACATATAGTAATATAATTTTTAATCTTTCAGTAAATCTTACCATTTTCTTAAAAGTGAGTGTTGTCTAATTTATTTAGAGAGAATCTGATTAATTTTATTCATAGAAGTCAAAATATGAAGATATGAAGCAGACACATGAAACATTACATGTGATGCTGAATTAAATATATTGTCTCTTTATGATTTGTCAATATCTGTTTCTGGAGAAGACATAATTTATAATCAACTAATTACCCACCAAGTCTTTTGTGGAAACACATTTATCAATTAGTGAACAATGCCACAAACATTAGTAAATATAAGAATTACTTTCTTAATTTCAAGACTGAAGCAGAGAAAACTTTTAAAACTCTCTTCAAAAAAGGCAAAGTATTATTCACTAAATATCTTCAGGAATATATTCCAACACTTCATTCAGTTTTGCAAAGATGTTAGGTAACCTGCAATTTTCAAACTCTTTTTGGCAGGCGTGGAGAAGTGTAATATGAAGTCTAAGAACAAATGACAAGTTTTGTATAACTTTTCGTGACACTGAGACTGGGCTGTGGGTGGGTGGTGGGAGCCAGCTGGGCTGCGGTGTGGGGGTGACCTGTGAAAGGCCTGGGAGCCATCTGCCCGCTGACCTCTCCAGGCCTGTCTGGCTTCCCCAGGGCGGTGTCTGACGCTGGTTCCCAGCACTGGTCCAGCCCTACTCTCCTTCCTTGGGAGCTGTGTGACCATGTCCCATCTCTGTGATGTCCTTGTCCTGCCAGACGTGCCATGACCCACAGCTACTGCGTCACCTCCCTCATGGGGCCACTAGCGCTCCCTGCTCCCTGACACACGCAGCCCAGCACGATTTCAGCACGAATACTTAGTCCCACAAGGATCAAGTGGTTGTGATCATGTATGATGATCCATCTGCGATCATCCACTGAAACACAGAAAATTGCAGAGCATGCTTGATATGTGAAGTGTCTTCTGTTAATTCAAAACACACTGGCAAAATCTGAGCCTTTTGATTACAATGTATTTCTTACGTTTCAGTTAATCCTAACGCAATCTCAGCGCTGTATCGAAAATAATGAGCCAGGCACCAGATAGATATTCCTCTTCCATTATGTAACAATGAACTATTACCAAAAGTATGTTAACACTTCTATGGATTGAGACATCAGTGATAATGGGGAAAAATACATTCTTTTTGATGCATTCTGTAACTCAATAGTATTTCTTTCAATGGAAATAAGGGGCAATACGTTATCTGAAATAACAGAGCTTTTACATATTTTTTGAGGTAAGAATGATTCTCACAAAGCAGCAGTGTCTAATTTGCTGTCACAATTAATTGACCTATATGAACGGCTACTGATAATATTGTGCTTTTGGAGAAGCCACTTCATTTTCTCCTGTAATTCACATTTCGTAGAAGTGACAAAGTCTTAACCATTATTTTCTTAGAAATTCTTATGGAATTATTTTATGATGACCTCCATTTGCATCCTGTCTTTTTTGACTATGAGCCACTGCGAGTTTTGTCCTGAGAGAAAAAAAGACAACTTTGTCTAGTTATATAAATTATATTTCCATCAATTCATCAGAAACATTTTCTCCATTCATTCTGTGAAGCTCTTAAGTACCTATGTCTAGATTTGCAGAAGGGATGCTACTGTTGGAGACCTGTGACAATAAAATTCCTCTATGGATGCAATTCAGTGTGAAATAGGCAGTACCTTGATGTTGCTTTTTGTAGTCATCATGCCAACACTCCAGCTCACATTGGGCAGGAGCTCTGTTTCACGCATCAGAACTTCACAATGACTGTAGAAATTAGCCTCACATAAGCAAGGGCTAATTCTTGAGAAGTTCCCTTCTCAATCAAATAGTTCTTTCAAATCTAGGAATTTTATTTTTATTTCTTTCTTTCTGTATTTTTTGTATAGGCATTCTGCAGAAAGCACAGCAGAAAGATAGAGTTTATTCCTTTTATATGTACCGGAAACGTTCATAAACTGCTTTTCCACATCCAGCAGGCTCCATAACCTTAATTTTCAGTGTCTCAGAGAACAGAAATTCATTAAATTGCTCATTTCTCCTAGTAGTGACAACTGTAGTGCCAACAGTCATCCCTAGATAATGTCAAAATATTGAAGAAATAAATTACACCAGTAAGCAAACAGCAAGGTTTGAAGATCGTATGCCCTGTGCAGCATTTTTAAAAGAAATCACCATTCTTTTTCCCTTCAAAAACATGGTATTCACATTTACTATCTTTTTGCTTACATCTGCCAAAAGAACAACAGTTTCTAAGGAGAATTTAATAAGTGAAAACAGAATAATATTACCCATATATTAATAACAGGGAAGGCTAGTAAAATAGTATGTTCAACACAGACTGTGGCTTAGCAAAGCAGGTACCACTGCGTGCCAGCTCTGTAAGACACCAATGCCAATTTGTGGGAGGTAGTTTTTCAGTAGCAGCATCTGGCTTTTTGGCAGACTCTCCAGACTGTTTCACTGACAGTTTCTCTTCCCTCTAAGTTGGTCACTTGGCTATGTCATTTGCTGGGTGAGTAGTCTGCTTTGTTCTAAAAAGCAAGGTTTATATCACCTCTCCTCCTGATTCTTAGCTCTTCTAGTGATTTTTGCCTGCATATCTGCTTGATAGCAACTTAGTCTGTGAGTATTACTGCTGGTATCAGCAGGATTAGTCAGAAAGTCATCCTGAAGAGATTTGTCAGCATAGTGCCATCATTCCAGAAAACCCTTTCTATAAAGCAGAGATTATATCAACAAAAGGGTTCTTTAGGGGTAGAGCTGTGGTGGGTAAAGGGATATTTTCCCAAATGAAAGAAAATGCTATATCAACCACAAGGTTTGACTTAATTTTTTTATTTTGGTTTGGTTTGGTTTGGGGTTTTTTTATATGTGGATTTGCACCCCTGCTGCAGCATTTTCCAGGGTAAATGTATTGCTCCAGTGTTTCTGCCAGCACACCCAAGAATACAAACAGGTGCACTTAAATATACTTTTAAACATAGAACACACAATTTAAGGAAACAATAAAAATCCAGTTCTAAAGGAACCGCGTGTTCACAGAAGAATAAGATGATATTGTACACTGTAGAAAAATCTCTGTTAGATATCTCTGTCCACAATACAGAGACATATGAAATACTTAGATTCTGTTATTTTGAGCTTCTGGTATACATTTCTCCAGCTTCAAAAAAACAAAGCAAATATATCACAGTAAAATTTCATTAATTACTTTTATTCTGCAATTAATTATTAGAAATATCAATTTCTAGATAAAACAGAAATAAAATTGATTTTAAAAGAAGGGTACTTTTTTTAAAGCTTGGAATCATTTTTATTTTTAAACTACTATTTGCAGAAGTTTAAGAATGTTTTTTTCAATTTAATAAGACATTGTTTGCAAAAATATGGGTACTTTTAACATGCGAACTATTAAAGGAGCTGATTCCTACAGTGTACTGGGCCAGCTTGTCTGGACTACATTTGACAAGAAAAGTTGGATCAGATGATCCTTGGGGTCACTTCCAAACTGGTATTCTATGATTCTGTGATTTTCCATAACAGTCCATCCATTAAATGTGTGTTGTCATATTTAGCTCTTGGCACTGTTTGTGAAAAAACCAAAGAGAGATACTGATAACTGGAATTTGTAATAGAAGGATTTATTTTCACTATTATGTTTACATATGTAAATTATATGGCTATTTCCCTTAATATTAATCTCAAAAAAATATTCTGGAAATCTGTCATATACCAATTCTGGCACTGTGATTAGATAGCAGAATGCTAAAAATTATGTTGGTTTTGTTGTAAAATGCTAACATGCACACAGTCTCAGCTCCACCATTATAAACAGGCGTTAAGATGCTCTGAAAACCAGGCTTTTAAAATGCATGCTGAATCATTATGTATTCCAACAGAAAATTTTTTTAAAGACCCCACCAATTTTAGCAATTTTAATCTTCAATATTTTAATATATCTTTAATATTAAAATATAAAATTTATTATTAAAAAATCTCCAGTATTTTTAATATAGAAATTCTGTTTTGGCTTTTTTCTGTAACACAGAAAGACAAGACAGTTTTGCCACCTCACAAATGATAATAATGTCTAACTCTGCAGTGCCTTAGGGCTCTATCTTCAAGCAACTAATTTATGCAATTGCAGATTAGAAATACTCAATCCTTTTTATAATGACTGGCAAGCTGTGGACTTTATTCTGAATAATATATTATAAAATCCTATGCTGTGAAATGCAATAGGGAAAATTAGATACTAGTAGTAATTTATATAGGTATTTAGAAATAAAAATTAGTCATGAAAATAGATTTTTGAGATTAAAAAAGGGGGCTTATTCTCCATTTATTGTTGTCAATCTTATACTGGATCAATGGATGTCAGCTCTTTCAAATCAATGCTGGCATTGAGTTTGACAGAAAATATGCCTAGGAAAGCATAACTTCAAGTTAAGAGCCTAAACAGTGACAGAGAGATATCCATTTAAACATCTTGTAAACCTACACCAAAAGCAAGGACAAAAATTCCCACCAAGGATAAAAATTCCCACCAAAATAGAACATGATTATAGATGACAATACTTGAGTATAAGTGTACATCAAGGAAAAAAAAAAAAAAGAAAAACCAAAGCAGAACAGCTTTCTGGAAAAGTAAATCTGTCATGTATATATAATTTAAAGAAATAAAAGTCTTAATTCTTGAGTCAAGCTTGCATGACACAAAAGGATTACATCTGGGATTTACCAAAGGGTAGGTTATTCCTTATGAGCCACCTTAAAATATTGTCCGTAGTATTTAAATATTCCAGTAAAGAAAGTTTATAATAATTTAATCTATTCCTAAAATTACGTTAACAGTTCAAACAGAGTTTAGATCAGAATACAGGACATTTTTTCACTGAGGAGATATTTAAAGGTAGAAAGAAGTGAGCAGAGCTGGATAGTTATATGCTCCTGGAGGCATCAGATGCTACAACATGAAGTGAACTTGTCACAGTGGTTGGAGACAAGAGAGCAAATGCCACCACTATGTCTGCCCAGTTTTCCTGTCAGTTTTCAGTCATGAAAACCCAAAAAGCTAAATATAATAGTGCTGAAATTGTATAATTTAATCACTATGTTTTTAACTCAGGAATATAGATAAGGGGGCTAGGTATGGAAGTGGGACCACAGTCCCTGGAACTCTCAAACTTTTTCCCTTTTAGGCCAAGTAGCAATTCAGGGGAAGGGTTTATGGCAAGATACAAATCTTTCAAATATTAGGTTGATTGAAAACTCCTCGCACTACTGCCTAATGAAATGCTGGTCAGCGTGCTAACCATGTCATGGGATTTACTAAGCAAGAGTATCCCACACTCTGTTCACCTCACTCTCCCCTGCCTTTTTCCCATGGTCATAGCAACCACTGGGTTAAAGCAGTTTCTGTAACACCTCCGCAGCTCTCCTCAGCTCTGCACGAGAGCACTTCTGCTAGATACTCACTGAGACATATTCCTGAGTCCTCCACATTTCAGACATTTAAGCCAGCATAACCTTTTCCTCACATCTGAAAGTTTAAAGCATTCGCCTCAGGCCATATGAAGCAATTGAAGTCATATTGTTAAGCAGTGCCAGCTCATGCAAATGTTGGAATTGGAACAGTTGTCCAGTGAGAAGATCAAATATCAAAAAACTTCAATGTTTTCATTATTTGCAAAAATTTTGTCAAAACAGATTTTTCTCATTTTACATTAAACAGGATAGATTTAAGTTATGAATAAGATTAGGCCTAATAGTGCATTAGGAAGCTTCAGTAGAAGAACCTGTATTGCCTACAACAGCAAAGTAATTTATCCACCTGTCTTGGGGTGACTTTATAATGTGTATCCCCTATCGCTACCCTATGCCCACCAATCTTGTCTGTGTCTTTAAACTGAGCCTGAGAAGGACAGAAAACAAAAAACTTTTCAAAGCAGTTGTTTCAAGGACACGGAGATACGCTCCTCTGTTTCTGTGGTACCCTTGGTTTTTTTTTTTCGGCTCTTTTTTCTCCCAGCGAGAGACAGAGGGTTGAATTTCATTTTCCTAGGATTTTTGGTTTTTTTATTCTTTCCTTCTCTTCTGGACTGTTTCAACAACATCTGAACACATCAGGAGAATTTTCCCGGAGGCCCGGGGGGGTGGCCCCTCGCCGACCAGCTCCGAGGAGGAGAGAGACCGCACCTACAGAGGACCTCTGAAATCTTCTCAGGTTTTCTCTCCACAGAGAGAGGGATCTCATTATTTAGCATTATTATTCCCCACCTGTGTGTTTGTTAAATAAATAGCCTGTTATCTCTTTCACTTTCCTTTGAAGAAATTTTTTTCCTGAACCTGGGGGGGAGGGGTGGTTGCGACCTGACTTCTATCAGAGGATATTCTCCTCCAAATTTGTCCAAACTAGGACACCACCATAGATCATAACTCTAGTGGCACATCTTTCTCATCAATTTTATTAGACATCTCTAATTGAGTTTATAAATTGGCCAAAAGTATTTCCTCTAAGCTGAAACTTGGTGTGAATTCAAGAAAAAAAAAAAAGCAAAAAAAGTTTATTTGCATACTTTTTTTCTAATAATTATCTGTACCAGCCCCAAATCAATAGAATTTTAAGAACTTCCCAATCAAGACCTTATAATTTTATTACATATTGTTGCTGATATTCAGAACTGTAGTATGGAGGATAGGATTTCTTAGGTGATGAAAAATTTAAGAGATATGAAGTTCTCAAACTAGAACTGGAAATGTTGAGGAGAAGCTGGGAGAATTTGAGATGAGGAGCTTTGTTAAAATTGACTTTTCCATCCCTAGACCATATAAATCCTGTTGATCAATGCTGAAAAGACAAGCTGACAAGTCTGAGAACACATTAAAAACTCACCTTTCATTTTCCTACTCTATGTCGATGACCCATCACCTCACAGTGAAATGTATATGTCCTAAAGACAGCTATTTTCTCTTTTTTTATGGTAAGAAAATAGAAATGGGATTTGAAGGTGTAAGCAGTGTTAAATGATAGTTAGAATTATTTTTCAATTTAAGGTCTTATCAGGGCTAATGAATGGAATAAATAGATTTATTATAAATTGCTTCATAGAAGATTAAGAAGTATTTGCATGAATTCCTTTGCTGTTCTGCATTGTCATAACAAAGAAGATAGTCCTAGCATAAATGACTTTGAGAGACATTAGTTAGTAACTCACAGTAGCACTGTGTTTATATTTCAAATTCCTAAAACTTCAGAGAAAATATTTGGGTTTTCTCCATTTGGGAAGTCATGGTCTGTCTGCAGTTTGGTTTTATGCACTACTGCAACAAATATTAAAATGGAATTGGAAGTAAATTACTATTTATGATGTGCTAATATAGTCTAGAAATTCCACTTGAAGGAAGAGATTACTGCGTAGTCATTGTAGTAGCATTCTAAGAGGCTCAGCTCTTGGGTTGTTTTGGAAAATTCAATGCATGAGAAGTCCTGGATCAAAGTTTTTCTGAGAAACAAGTTTATGGACTGTGTCTCATAGGTCTTCTGGTTCTGCATTTTTTTCTCCCTTGGATTCAAGGGTGTGCTCAGAGGAGTGCACCTTTGTGCAAAAATAATTTCTCCTCCCTACCTGCACCTCTTCTCCCAGAGCAGTAATTCCATGCATGTCAACTTGTCAGGCTGCCTTGCTGCAGCAGGATAAAGCAAATGTTTCAACCCAAGGTATCTTACTATTCCTTTTAGTTTCCCTTCACAGTTTAGGAAGAGATACATCCTGAATGTAGCTGCCAGTATCAGCAACACCCATTAGATATAATATTTCATGTCACAAGAAATTATTGCAAAGGATTTTGCTCTGCTTCACTTGCTCTGAATTCGGAATGACCTACATCACTTTTACTCAGCTATCAAAAAAAGACTGCCTTAATGAGAAAATGCCATTTTGCAATCTTTTCTCTCCTTCTCCTTGCAGAATAAATCCATAAATGTGATCTTCTAAACATGGACTGTGTGACCATGAATGGTTGATCTGCATGCTTCTGAATGTAGTAGCTGCCAAGTTTTCTCCTCTGTGTAGTCATGGTTGGTAGTTTTAACTGCAGTGTTTTTTGTCAAAGGTCAAACAGGCAAATTAAAAGCCTCTGAGATGAACAGCATGCTAAAGAATGCCACTGTAATATTGTATCCATAAGTACCTTTGACTTATTATCTTGTAATACATTTCAGACACAGAATTAGCCACCAGAAATTGTAAGAGTTACCTAGAGGCAGAAGATGAAGGATAATTCAACACTTGTATGTTTCATGTCCAAAATGGAACCTACATTTTCAACAGTTTTTATGAAACTTCATAGAGCATATCACTGTAGTATAACTGCTACTGTCATGCATTTGAAGAACAAATGAAAGTCTGAAGTTTTATAGCTGCTTTGTTTCCTGTTAATCCCTTAGTTTTGTAAGCCTTACTTCAGGTTTTCCCTTAGACAAAAGTATGAGCAAATCCAGGATAATATTAATGAAAGGGTTGTGATATAGCTTTGCTTCCACTGTTGTGGTGGGAAGTTATTTCAACACCTTATATTCCCATCTGCTTGCATTTGCTCAACAACAACAAAAAAAAAGGTGGCTTCTTAGTATAAATCACTCTTATTCCATGGATTTCAATTCAGCTGTGTCAGTTTATATCCACTGAATATTGAGCTCAGTTTATTAATTGTTCAGATGAAGCAAATTCTGCCCTTAATTAGTATTTTGATCTGAAAAAAAAAAAAAGCATAACTTTTCCTTTGGGTGGTTAGTCTTTTCCTCTTCCTCTCAGACCATTTAAAAATTATCTGCAACATGAAGAGAAAATTAAAAGGAGTAACCTGGGTTTTATTTTTATTAAGGATATATAACAAAATAAATGAATAATTAATGCAGCTTTTAATATGACAAGCCCTAAAAACTGTCTGTAGCTGTAGACAGGTGCAGATTCTTGCGTATTAACTTTTTTATGGAAACCTGTGACTTAGGTTTCCAGGTTGAATACCGATTTTTATTTCTGAAAGGATAGAATTAACAAAACTTAGGCAGTATAAACCACTTCAGAAAAATATATAGGGATTGAAAACAACTTGACTGTTTCTCTTTCAGTTTCCATTCTGATTTGAAAATTAATGAGATAATTCTGCTGTTCTCCTCTCTACATAGTTATTAAATGTATAAAAAATAGTACTTCAAAAAGAACAGAAATGGATCAAAAAAAGGAGAAACGTTTGTCTTCTACCTGAGAAAAGCGGGAATACCAATGTAGAGGTGCATTTTCTGATCTCATGAAGTTTAGCAGTACTAAGGGAACTATAGCACACCATATTAATACATCAGGTGGAGTAGTCTGTCACCTAGGAAATGCTTCTAGGAATTTTAGAACAAAATCCTGGCCGGAATTTATATCTGTGTTGCCGAAATCCTAACTGATGCATAAAAGTATTTCATATTACACTAGGCAGGTAGAAAAGAGACTGAAGAACTACTAGCCAATTCAGTATAGACGTCAAATAAGCAGAACACAACTCATGAATCTCTGAAGATTTGTGCTATAATACTGGAAATTCATCACAGGAAGTCTTGTGAATGACCTATAAATACATCACTGAGAAAAGAGGGGATACTTAACTAGTTTGGCTTCACCATTCACCTCTAGACAATGCAAAAAGTAAATATATTTTTTCCTGGTCATGTTTTCTTCCTTTTGATATAAATTCTGAATGCATTGTACTTGTACAAAGTACAATGGTGCTAATTATAAGGACAAACTCAGTAAGAGTTGTTTGTGAATAGAATACACTACAATGAAGACAGGAGTGAGTTGTTTCTCTTAATGTAATCTGTTTTATTCATGTTTGGACTATACCAATCAAAGAGTACTTGTACCTAAGGATGAGACTTTTTATTTTCAAGATAATTTAGTAATCTCTAACTACGTAAATCTCATTCCAGTTTTGTACTCATTGCTTCCTTAGAGGGCATCTCTCATTTTTGCCTGGAGAGTTTAAAGTAGTGTATGAATTATGTTAAAGTAGAGGTAAACCTAAGTTGTACACAATCATGGAGCTAGGGATGAATGTAAATGATGATGCTTGTGTTCAAATTACTTGCTATCCTTTCTTGCCAAAGTCTCAGCATAAATTTCTACTTCATTTTGGTATTTATCCTTTTAAATAAATGTTCAGTTTGAGGAACATATGCTAAGTGATAGAGGTGTTTAACTTTTTGTGCTAGAAGAAATGTGGCAGTGGGATGTTTTACAAGATAAAAATGAAAAGCAGTAGAATTTTCTTAAAATATACTTATGTTTGGTAAACCTTAGAAGCTTGGTTGAAATTGTACCTTTTCATTTTAGTGTCTTTGTGTCTTACACTGTACAGTGTGCAACTACATATTTCATTTTTGAGTGAGAATGTGATCTGCTATGGTTTCATTAGCATCATTTTTGAACACCGTGAAATGGTAAGAAGCAGTTAGCTCTTCTCACATCCTGCTTCTGAAAAAAAAAGTCCATACATTAGAAATGTTTCTTATATCAATCTGTATGTCTAATACTTGGGAATGTACACCAAGGACTAGATTTAAATTATGAAATCCATAGTGATTAAGTGGATTAGAATAGCAGATCTAGTAGCAATAATAGGAGACATTCTGCTCTACAAAGGACTGTCAGGATATGTTAAGAGATTGTTCTATTTATTTGTCCAAGGAGTCAGCAAAACAATTGTTAATGCAGCATGTATGGCATCGGGGACTTCATCAAAATGATGCTGCTTCTGCTGTTAATTTATGCTGAGCAAGGTAATGAAAAGTACTGAAGGTAGAAAAGTGCTGAAGAATCATAAGCATCTTTTCTAATGCAGATGATATTTAAATGAATAAAATGAAGAAAAATTAGGAAAGCCAGCACATTCAGTGCCTTCAGTGCACTTCAACATTCAAAACTCACAAGGTAATGAGGGCAAAACCAAAAACTGTCAAAGAAGTGACACTGAACAAAACAAAAGAATTTAATGAAGAGGAATGTTAAGTTCCAGTGAGAAAATTCTGCTTGCAACTCATTGGAAGCAGGAAGGAATAGAAATTCGCTAGTGTTTAACTTGAACTAACAGCATGCAGTTCTGTTTTTCAAACTAACACAGGAAAAGAAAAAAAGAAATCCATATATCATTGTTCCTAAGTAACAAAATGTGACCATTTGAATGGTCATACCCTGCATTTGTTGAGTGCTCATAGGGACTATCATCTATACTGGTCTTTCTGATTTGAGCAAAGTTTGTAGCCATTGCCCCTCCTCAGAGACAACATACTGAAAGAACAGAACCAAATACAGTTGCCAAAAATGCCGCTGAGCACAACTGATTTTTGATTCCATATCTACCATCCCTAACACAGTGTGATATCCACACATTTTGTATCTGCAAGTAAATCTGAAAAAAACCACAAAAATTAGTATTATTGTGTTATTGAACTCGTAGGATTCTCTGTAGATCCCATCTGGATATAAAGATAATGCAGAAATGAGTCACAGCATAGCATAAGCGCAGGAATGAGTGGCAGGAAGTGGGCATGGACTACAGAGTGAGATTGAGACCACCAAAGACCCCAGAAGCCCTTCAACCCAGTTCCAGAAAGGTCTGAAACAACAGACTGCAAATGATAACTACTGCCCCCATAAAGGTACGCCCTCCCAAGCCTGGACAGTATCCCCTGGACCCTGGGCATCTCATTGGCTGGACTGTTGCAGATGGACCAATGCTTAGCAGCTGGATTGAAGGCGAAACCAGGACTGACATCCTCTCAGCTGGATTTACACAGGAACCAGAACTGATGAACACTTTCTCATTTTCCTCTCTCTTTTTTTCTTTTCCTCTTTTTTTTTCCTTTTTCTTTTTGTTCTTTAATTCATTTCTTCCTCTTACTTTTTTTCTTCCTTTTCACTCTACCCCTTTATCCAAAACCCACTGCCATGTGATTATATAGTTGGTCAGGAATTAGTATACCAATTTCCGTGCAGTGTGTTATTTACTAATAAAATTTTCTGATTATTTGCAAACCCTCTGACTTTCGTGGTTTCTTTTGACAAATAAGCATTTATGAATCTTAGGTGTTTTAAGTTATCACAGAGGATAGGCTAATGTTAATTAAATCATAATTTACCTACCTTTTTTTCATGAAAAGCCCTGTTTTTTCAGTCTATATTTGTTCTAATATTGGCTGCTAAATTTCTTTCCTCAAACTTCTGCATGCACAATGAATGAAAAGCTACAGGATTACTTCAAAATATTTTTAAAGAGTTATCATGGTGTTATGCATCAAGTTGTTTGTTATTTTGCTAAAAAAGCTACATGTAATCCATCCCTTCCATAACTAAGTGTGCTGAAGTACTTACTGACCCTATGGTAGGGATTGCCATGAAAGTTACTCCAGCTCATTTTCGATTTGATAAAATCATCTTAAGTGATAGAAGTATTTTGGCAGAAACAAGGGCAGAAAAGGTAGAATCGAGTCCAAGTGACCTGGAGTACTCAGAGAAATGCTATATTGTAGCTGACCTTTCTCAGGTATTAAAAAGTGAGGGACCTACAATTTTTTTCCTCTGCCAGAAGTGTATGTAAAATTGCTGATAGTGACATTTGTAGGATAAGTGCATTTGGCAGTGAATTTTGGAAATAGTGTTTCATTAAAGTTTAATGAGCACTATGCAGAAAGACTGCAAATACTGCTCTGTGCTAATGTGTCACTGTAAAAATTGTCATATGACAGACATCTCAAAGATAATGATGCTGAGAGATAATGTTTCTTTCCATCTTTTTTTTCCTCTAAAAATCTGGGGGCTAGATAAAAAAAATCCCACTCTGTTCCCCCACTGCTTTTTCAGCAAAAGCCTTCATTATGATAAGCAAGGAAAACAGATTCATACCTTTATTAACTCTCCTTATCCTGTTAATAACCTCCAATTCTTACATCACTGAATGATGTATCTGTCTGCTCAATATTAATGTAGCTGATGCTTGATGCAGCCTGTAATGTATTGCATTGCCACTGGAAAAGATTCATGCTACCAAAATATAAAAATGACATCCACAGGTCCCTTGTGCTTGCATTAAATTGAACCGGACAATAGTTGAAAATCGATAGAGAGCTATGTTGGGAGTTCTGCATGTATTTTTGGAATTTGCTTTATAAGCTTTTGCTATTATTCAGTCAGAGAGTTGGATTCAAAAGGTAACCTTCCTGCTGCTTTTTTATATCACTTTCAGAAAACAAAGTGTTGCCAATCTGTGGGATAATGGTTCATTGCAGCTATTTCAAAAGTAATATAGATTACGAGAAAGTGGAAGCAGCTGTCAGAAGGCCTGACCAGATAAATGGGATTCATTTATGCTCCATACACTGCTTCTTGTGAAACTACTCGGGAAAGAAATATGGATTCTCTGGTACCTTAAGGTCATATCTGTGCTGTTCTCGACAGACAGGATGTGAGTCTGGATGTAACTTTATATGAATTAAGCAATAGATAGCTTGAGACCAGACTGACCCGTGTCCTGTAGCAGGTGCATGAGCTGAGTCAACAGGAGCTATGCGATCACTGGACCTTCAGAAAAAAAATATAGTTGGTGAAGTTCTGTTACACAGAGCCTGTGAATTGATGACTTAGGCATTTGGGGTTTAATAATGATTTTAATAATTTAACCATGAATATTTTATAGCAATTAGGTTTTAACACTTCATATTTTTTAAAAATTAAACTTTGCAATTTTCAGTATTTTCTTATCTCTTATTAAGCATTAATATTTGATTTGTTTAAAAGGCTTTTTCAGTAAGATTTGAAAGCTTTAAACCACATTAACAAGGAGGTTACAGTTTATTCTTTAAAATGTATATTTTAATAACTGCCAGGTATGGATACTTTATTTCTGTAAAAGATATTAAAATATCACATTTTCCTGCAGCAAAAAGTACAAAGAAAAGTGGAAGCAGTATGAATGAAATCCACATTGTGAGTCACCTAAGGAGTGCTAGTCTAGATCCTTATCGTGCACGAGGGGTTTGCTGAACTTTGCTGCTGCATGGCAAGCACTGCCCCATTTCCACATTGTACATGCAGGACACGTATGGAACTCTACACCGAATGAACACAATCCAAGCACACATACAAAGTATGCTCCAACTGATCGCTGCTCCTTTCCTGACAGTGTCATATATCTGAGGTTTTCAGTCAACATTGCTTGACCTGACTGGAAAGACTGAAGAAATGGTCCCACACAAG
This sequence comes from Struthidea cinerea, assembly GCA_013397865.1. NCBI lineage: Eukaryota > Metazoa > Chordata > Aves > Passeriformes > Corcoracidae > Struthidea > Struthidea cinerea. The sequence continues at coordinate 231,131 of VZTI01005126.1, forward strand.
GAGGCTTCTTGCAGTATGAAGGAGCTTAGAGTTCATTACAGAGCATTGGTTTTCCCTTTGTGCTGTTTACAATCATCTAAATGAAACAAAGATAAATTTCTTAAATCAATCAAAGTGGGAGTACTTGGGTTTTATACAGTTGATTTTCAGTCTTTTGGGGACAGTGTTAACTAAAGGAGGAGCTTTACTGTATTGATGCTGCTGCTGAGGGTTAATGAGTGAAAAGTCTCTATTATATTTTTCTCTTCTTCATGTCCTGATTTATCATGAACGTGAACTCTGGCAGTTTGTTTCTGTCCTTCCACAAAATACCATTTCTATCAACAAAGGTTTCCTTTCATACCAGTTTACTTAAAGGTTGCAAATATACCAGTGCCCAAAGCCCAACTGGGATCCCATGCTCTTTACATATACTTCCAAGACTGCAGGCAGTGCTCTCCACACTTGTGAGCAGCCCTATTCACTCTACAGGAAACACCATTCCTATTGAATTGCAACTGTTGCCTAAATAACATTCATTTCCATATTTCTTCAGATGCATAAAAAACAGACACGTCACAGGATTTTAGTTATTTCTGAGACCACAGCAGAATTCTCTAGGCTATCTGGAGTAGCAGTGGAATAACCAATTCAGGAAACTTTAAAGAAAATATTTCATAGAGTGCATAGTGATTTAGGTCCTCTTTAAGTTATGTAGGGGCAAAGCAAAATTATAAGGCCTAGGAACACTTTCTGAGGTACCATGACTATGGACCCTGCAAAATCCTAGTTGTATTCAAAGGACTGACCTACTGGATACTATTTCCTCCATACTAGTATGCCTGGAAAAGAAACTTTCTCACTAGAGCCACCTCAGAGAAACAGATTGCCCTAGCAAGGATCTTGATCAACATGACAAATAACAAGATGATACCAAGATCATACTGGGGCAAGACCCCACACATCAACTTCAATGCTCTTCAACTGATTTCTAAAAAACCCCTCCATGCTTTCTAAGATTCAGAGGAACAGTATACCTGTTTCCCTGACGGTACTTCTGTCCCATGTTTAGATTCTATAAATTTTGAATTTTTAAAGTACCCAAATATATTGATAAAGGAAGGGAAATTCTCTTCCGTTAATTAAGGATCCAGTAATGCATGAACATGAACATCTAGCAGATGAGTTTGGATTCCACAAAAAGGAGATAGGCACAAAATCTTCTGTCTTATATACACCTGATTAGAAGTATTTATAATGTCCTACCTAGAATGCAATATATGATTTTCTGATTTACTTGCCTTAATCCCTCTATGCGAAAATGTAGTTGAGGTAGAAGCACCACAACCACCATGAGATCTAGGAAGCTATTCATACAATTTTTTTTTTCTAATGGAATGCACAAAACATCTTGCAAGTAAGATGCAAAACAACATGGAAGTTATAAGCAGAGAGTATGAATTATCCATGATTTTCCAAAAGGACACCAATTATCTGTCTAGTGTGGTAAGAATCCGACTGGAGTCCCAGAGTCACTGATGATTTTCTTAGGATGAAAGGCAATGGTTGGTGGGAATATGCTACCAAGGAACCAGATTTCTTGGTCATAGCTAGGATCTGTTTTGGAATAGATGAAAATGATGGAAATGTTTTAGGCAAAGGAAAATTTACTTGTTCATGGCTCCTGCATAAGAGTCAATATAGGATGCTTCTTAAGTGAACATTGCAAGACAAGAACTTGTATTCATATTACTTCAAACACTTCAGACAGGGAAAACAGAACTTCTGTCAAAGAAAAGGCACTAGTTTTAGTAAATATTTTTTTTTAGCTTTACATTAGATGTACTGAGAGCTTTTAAATCCTTTAGCAACAGAAAAACATGTCTGCCTATTAAATGAACAATCCCCATATATATTATTATAAATCATTCATGTATTTTTGTGTTTTATTTCATCCAAGATACTTGGAAAAACTTTGCACACTTCAACATTCTGCATAACAGAAATTCCCCATGGATTTCTAGAATAAGTGTTTAATGTAACTGAGTGAAGCAAATGGAATCTCCTCTAGGCACTCTAGATTAAATGAAGTAGCAATGTTTTCCATGGGGGATTTTTAAACTCCAAACTTGAATGCTTTATTATTATAAAAGAAAAGTAATTAACACTTTATAACCCTGCAGCACCCTGAGGACTTCAGCTGGCCAAAGCTGGGTTGTTACACCTCTTCTACATACAGCTAATGCTAGACTTGGAGGAACCAAAGACTTGCACAACTGGCCAAGGAAGAATCCACTTTAGTTCATGTTGCCAAACCTGGGAGAACAGAAGAAAGGGACCGTCACTGCTCTTGCCAGATCTGAATATAGTAGATGACTTTGAAACCACATCAGTCCTTGCATTCAGCTAGTGCTGAGCTGGTAGAGCAAGGAAATAAAACCCCCTAAACATGCAACCAGAGATTTGTTTTTTCTTCTTATCAGAAATGAGGCAAAGGGGAGAGGGATTTTAAACTGCAGATGCTTAAGCAGCACTTTTTTGACAGGGGGCCAATTGCAGGATTATAACATTGTGTAAAGAGATTTGCACAAAGATAAAAAGGGTTATAAGTGGGTAGATTTAGGAAACAACTGAGTTCAAATTGCAGGATGCCTACTCTACCTTATTCTTGACATTACAAAAAATAAGAACTTGCTTTTTAAAAAAAGGTTCACATTTTCTCCAATAAAGACATAAACACACTCTTCTAGATGATGTCTGGAATGCTCCTGATCCTGTCAAAAGTCTTCTCACATTTATCATGTATAATGTCAGCAGGGTCTTGGACAGAATAATTTGCTGAGAAAGACTTATACCTCTGACCTTGATGCAGTACTAGCTTTTCTGTTTGATAACTTTTCTCCTATTTGTTACAGATTTTGAAATCTGGGGTAAAAATTTCTGATTAATTCAGTGATTTTTCTTGCTGAGTTCTGAGCCTTGATTCACAGGTGAGTCACTTTATGAAAACCTCTTACATGAATCCTAGTTACCTTTATTGCAGCCATCTATTTCTACTCTGCACTAGGTGACTCAGTTTCGTTCAGAGCACAGAGATCACAACCAAATTGATTTCTTAATGTGTGTGTATCAAGTGAATTACTCTATTTAGCACATTATGTCTGAGGTAACCTTAATGCTACACAACTAATTTTGGCTTGTCTAATGGTCACTATCGAGAAAAAGGTTTATTTTAATTCATGCTGACAGTAATAAAGAAATCCAGAAAACCTGAAGGATTCCTTATCATCTTGACATTGAGCCAGTGAGTTCTTATGACTCCTGAAAACCCAAAGGTGGATCTGAGGAGGAAGTGTAGACTGCATCCATCCCAAAGACAAAATATTGTCACTGGCCTTTAATGGAGTGGGGAGAAAAAAATAAGGGTGGTATGGAGGGAGGACTCAAGGAAGAGGACTTCCTAAGCACAACATTTTCTTGATGGGCAAATCAATTACCTGCGATGGAGCAACTACAGAATTTCCAGCAGGCTTGTGCAACTGAGTTGATGTTATCTTATGGTCAAAAACCTGTGATTGCGAGAAGTGGTCCCAGTGTTAATTAGTGTAATAATTTAGCTTGGATGCGGAAGTCTTTCAAAATATGGTGCCTGACTGGGGAGAAAAATAAGTGCTACAATGTGGATTTCTGCACCTTATTTTTAAAGAATGCCTAAGTGTTGAATGACGACTAGAAGACACGTTGTTACAAATACTTGTACAAATTCAAAAGTGAATTTCAACTCCACTAAGTGTTTTGAAAGAGCAGATTAGGAAATTAAAGGGGTTTTTTGAGATTGCTATTAAAATTCATTCACTGGCAGTTTCAGCATATCACTCTACTGCTAAATAATTTGCTATTTTTGTGGTCTGATTGGCAGACAGTTTCAGAGTAAGGGACGCAGGATTGCGTTAATATAAACTAAAACTCTAGATCTGACTATGTGGTGTAGATATTTGTATTTGCAGTCTGTGGTTTACAATGTTTATCTTTTCATGAACGTGACTTAGTAGGAAATTAACTTTTCCTTTAGAGACCAATTTTTGCACAAGGTTTAAGCAAATAGGGCCTTTATTAATCGTCCCTTTCTCTGTAATATTCTGCTTTCAATTCAGTAAAATCCCTGGGAGCTTTCAGAATGCTGAAGATTAAGTAACTCTAGTCTTGAAAGTGAATTTTTTTTCTGATATTAGTGGAAAAGTATTGTATGTTTCCAGGCACGCTGGTAATAAATATACCTCTATATTGATTTCTTTAGCATAGATATATGTGGTATGTTGGTGAATGGTCTTATTAATATTCATTAAATTCTAAATAGCTCTCTTTTTAATGTATCTATTTAGGAAATGAATAATTCATGCATGTATAGGAAGCTCAGTGCTGTCACTTACAGCATAGACCTTTGCTGATCTAAGGAGGTGTTTGAACTGAAGGACACTCTAAGATGTGCAAAGCAATTGAAACATTCAGCACTGCTCAGCTTCTTACCACCAAGGGCATTTTTTTATCTTGAAAATTTCGCTGACTCATCACTCTTCTTAAAGCACACATTCTCAAATCCACTTTAGAGGAATCATACATATAATTTCAATATAAATTCATACTTTACAAAAGCTGAAACTGTTATGATTTGTTCACCATATAAAAGGCATGGGGGCCCCTGTAAGGCTTCTCACCCACATGTGTTGGTAATTGATGAGAATGCTGCTTTTGGAGAGCATGATATACCTGCAAGTTTCTGTCACAGAGGGTTTGCATCATAGAAGACATTCATTTTAGTCCTACTTTAGGCTTTGTACATCTCTTGCAATAGGTCCTCATTTCTCAGTGTTCCAGAAACCCAAGTCTCACATTTAGTTGCCATACCTGGAACACACAGCATATCTATTTGCTGTGTATTCCAGACTGGTATTTACATCTATACAATGCATTGTAAGACTTTTTTTCATATTTGTGTATCAGGATGGGCCAAAGTTGTAGTTGGTTTCTGGCTGTATACATAATATAACTGAGGCTAGTGTGAGTGATTAAGATTAATCATATGTAGAATCATAGAATCATAAAATCATTTAGGTTGGAAGAGATCTCTGAGATCATTGGGTCCAGCCACTAACCCAGAACTGCCATGTTTGCCACTAAACCATGTCCCTAAGCACCACATCTACTCATATTTTACATGCCTCCAGGAATGGTGGCTCAAACACATCCCTGGGCAGCCTTTTCCTACCTGGGGGAAGACTCCAACCCCCACCTCACTGCAGCATCCTCTCATGCAGTTGTAGAGAGTGATAAGGTGCCCCTTGAGCGTCCTTTACTCCAGGCTAAACAACCCCAACCCCCTCAGCTGCTCCTCATAAGACTTTTGCTCCAAACCCTTCACCGGCTTCATTCCCCTTCTCTGGACCTGCTCCAGCACCTCTTTCTTGTGGTGAGGGTCCTAAAACTGGACACAGAACTTGAGGTGTGGCCTCACCAGTGCTGACTACAGGAGGAAAATCCCTGCCCTAGTCCTGCTGACCACACCATTCCTGATACAAATCAGGATGCCATTGGCCTTCTTGGCCACCTGGGCACAAGCTGGATCATGTTTAGGCATCTGTTGGCTAGCACTCCCAGGTTTTTCTCTGCCAGGCAGCTTTCCAGCCACTCTTCCCTAGATAAGCAGATGAAGACTCTCTGGTGAGCCTGGTTATATCCTTTTGCCCTTTCAAATTAGTTTAAAGCTTTTTCAACGAGTCGTGTTAATATTCCCCCTTTGAGAGAGGTGTGCCTGTCTGTCACCAGCAGGCCTATTGTCATGCAAACCAACCCATGATAAAAAGACCTCCAAATTATATGGAGTTATGAATAATAACACACTATTTACGACTAATTATTTGTAAAGGAAAGGTGCTAAAATCTGCTAATACTTCTACGACAAAATTAAAATTATGTGATATATTGATACCTGACTTTATTTGGAATAAATTTTGCCTACTTCTTTGAGGTCTTCTTATATGTTTTCTCTTTTCTTATTAAAAGCAACAGTCTCAGTAAGGCTTAAAATGCCAAAGTGAAGACACAGAATATACAGAAAACATAAATGTCCTTCTTTCTTTCTGTACCCAGAGTCAGCAAGGGTACAGTATGAAAGGGCAATAAAAAGGCCATATCAAGAACACCTAAAGGCACATAACAGCCCTCTTACACAAGGTCATAAGGAGCTTAAAAAGCTCTGCAATGTTTGTTTTTTCTCAGCAATGCTCTCATCCATAGTACACTTTCCTGTATTTTTGTCTTGATGTGCCTCCAGGACATGTGTCCCTTTCTGATTAGCTTGAACACAAGACTTTATTTAAAATAAAATATTCCCCTACTTCCCCTTAGAAGACTTAAAAGACAGGTCACAAACAGAAATGTCCAGTTTTTTGGACTGTAATGAAAATATGTGAGATTGAAGGAAGAAAGGAATGTTTTGCGGTCTGAACTGAGGAACACCTTTAATGTGACTCAAATAAGAAAAGTTGACCTTTGTTATAAAATGCTGAATTTTTTTTAACTTATGTTTGATATGGTGGAAAATCAGAATTTCTACAAATACTGAGACTTAAAATGAAAAAACACAAGGTATACAAAAACATATATTTCCAGTTTACACTGCTGAGGGAAGAAAGTAGGCATGAATGTGCATGTTTGATACTTGGTCACTTTTCCTTTTCCTTTTTTTTTTTTAAGCAGTTATTTTTATGATAGGTCATGCAATGAAACAGTTTCATCCATTCTTGTAATGCAGAATGTTAGAAAATGTCTATGCCATGTGGATTTATCTATGCTCTTTCTTAAACATGGCTTGCTCCCACACACAATCATAGAAAAAGTTCTTCAATATGAGTGTTCAGAGAAAAACTTCAGGTTTGTCATTTATGCTTAAGCTGAACAGAGCTGCTTTTCATGTTCAATGTGCAAGACTTCTATCCCAATTCCAAATGTTTCTAGTCCAGACATGCCTTGAAATGAATCAAAAGAATAATGGTCATGTTTAAGTAAAAAACGAAGACCGAATTCATAATAGGATAAAACTCATTTCATGTATGCAGAACAAGAAAAAGAATAGATTTCATTTCTTTATCTCTGAGAGGAAGGAGAGAAAGAAGGGGAAAGGAGCACTCCAGAATACCTGCAGAATTCTTGTACTCATGGTTTCTACAAAAAGGTTTATTAATCAGCCCTTTGCAGACCTATCCCTTAATTTGTCTCAAAACAGCCTCCTGCTGTTGTGCTGTACAAAAAAAACCTTTCCTGTGACATTAATGGTGGAGTCAGAATGCCTCCAGCCATCCTTACAAAGATTTCCAGCTATATGTAGATCTGCTCTATGTTATGGCCCAGTGCATTTTTTCTCATGAGTTTATCCTGTTATTTATTTCATTTCAGTCAGCTTCATAAGAGTGAGACCAGGTATGGAAATTCACGTGGAACCTCCATAGCAAGGCTCAGAAATTGAATTGAAAATCATAAAATTAAAGTTTTCCTATGCAGCTGAAGAGCAAGATGATGTCCAGGAGCACCTGTGTTTCCTAGATGAAGACAGAACAAGAGAAAATTTTCTCTGAAACCACAAGAAGTTTGATAAAAATAGTGTGACAGTTCTGTCATGTTGCACAAAGAGACCACATTGCAGAAGGCACTTACCCCTAAAAAAATTATATTAATTTGACTTTGGAATATCTGTAGAAACTATTGCAATAATAATGCAATGTCAAATTATCCTGGGGGAATTTCTATTGCAACTCGACTGAAAACTTTTGTCAGATCATTAGAGACTTTCAAAGAGAAATCTGACCTCTGTGCCTTATAACACAGTGCTGCAGAAAGCAAACTAGCTAGGCAAAGCCAGAGAAGTACTGTAGAGGGAAACATCTTCTGCTAGCCTCATCAATAGTGCCTAATTGGTCATATGAGATAGAATCAAAGTGTTTGTTTCATTGTTGCTAATTGCCTCATTTCATAGACAGTCTGAGTTTTGGCCTCCTATTTTGATATTGAAAAGTATGTGTGTATGTGGAGGTTCCTAATAGCTGTGTAAAATAGAAATACTTAGCTCTGCAGAGATTTTGGGGAAAAAAACCCTCGGCAGTCAGTACACTTCATTATTATTATTTTAGTTCTCAGTATCTAATGTTCACAGGACAAGGATCAGCACAAGATGCTGGCCTGTTGTGTAAAATAGCGTGGTACCACATTATGACTAATGCATGGTGGAGCTTAGTCCATAATAATTTATTGCCCTAGTTCAGCCTAGCCAGCTAGAAATACTAAAGAAAAGAGATTGTTTTGCAGTTTGTGTTTATGGTATGCATAGCTGGGAGGCAGACAGGTGACTTTGAAAGACCCCAAATGCTGTCAGTCTGGTTTAGTTCTGACCCAGGGTCTCAGCTATTGCTGCTTAGGACAGAACTGTTACTGCACTATGAACATGAAACCTCTTGGTTTCTTGTCTTGAATTGCAAACTAAAACCACAGAAAGAGCAAACAAGGGAGAGAGATACTCCTTCCTGACCTATTGCTAAAAAAGTAGTGTGTCTCATGCTTTCAGCTCACAGAGAGATGCCACAAAATTCGACAACTTATTTGCCTCTTACATCTTGTAGAAGCAATTTGCATTCTGTCATGTTCTTTCACACATGGCGTTCAAAACAATTAAAAGAAAATTGCACTCATTTTGCTCAGTGTAGCAGGCTGAAAATTTCAAAGATGAGAAGCACTTCTCAGCATGACTAAACTGTGAAGTGTTTTTGAAAATAAGGTTTTTAATGATAATTGACATTAAAACCTTTATTTTCTAATACATTTCACAGTTTGTGCTTGTCGGGAAGTTCATGTTTTCTTTGAAACTTACTGCTTGCTACAATGAGCAGAAGTGATACATTCTCTTTAAAATGAAAACCAGGGATCCTTTTTTTTGTTGTTGTTTTTGCATTGAAAAAAATTACTATCCAAGGCTTACAAGAAACTTTCCTAACTTTCCCCCCAATGTCTCATATTAATATTCATCTGGGTAGCTGTAAAACACAGAGAACAAGTTTTATATGGGCTGCAGTGCAACTTCTTTCAAGCACCAGAGAGAGGAAAATTTTCACTCCGCAAATATAACTTAGGTAGCTTGTATAAAAATGCCATTCCTTTTCCTTCCTTCAGCCAACAACCTTCCCTCTTGGCAGTTCTGTGATCAACAATGTACACTGACAACTGAATAACTGCAAAATCAATGAAAAAGAAGAAATCTTATGGGGCAAGTTTTGCAAATGAGTGTACTGATTGGTTTGGGAGGAGGGTTTGACACTCAAAAGTGTCAGCTTGTGCAGATAAACTGAGCTTCATGGGTAGAGAATTGTTTCAGCAACAAGGCTCATGATTAATGCCTTCTGTACATAACCAGGCTTGATAGCACAAGGCAGAAATAAACTCCTACCATCAACAAAAATAAATTTTTCAGCACAAAAATAAGTGGAGGCAAGGTGGACAATTCTTTGGGTTTTTTAGCAAAACGTTGAATGATCTCAATGAATTAAGCAAATCCTTTTGGAATGAGAACACGGAAACAGGCATTCCTATTCTCCAATAAGTTATCTTGAACAGGTGTTCATTTCTGAGAAGGAAGACCTAAAAGAAAATTCCTGGGTAAAATAAATTGTGTTACATATGGGTGTTGTGACAACAGAGGGAGCAAACACTTGCTGAAATTTATGAAAACTTTAAAAATGACCTTTTCACAGTTGTGGAAATCAACAGTTCTGTTTCTCCACAAGAGGGAAAATATCACTACAAACATATTTAACTAGTCAAAACCAGTTAACAAGTTAAATTTTACTTTTGCTTTATCCTCCCTTTCCATCCTCCTAATAAATATTAACAAAAGCATTAAGTAAGAGAACCAATATTACATCTTTATTCTGTACTTTTCTACAGGAGTCCAGTTGTAAGTAAGGATTGAATCTTGATTTCTTCATAAAAGATTGATTTTTTTTTTGTGAGTTACTGATTTAACCCTAATTATAGTTTTCTAATAGATAAATGTCCTGCTTATGTTGTTCATTCAATATATTATAGCTCCAAGTGCTGAGATTCTTGGAGGTTTTCCTTCCTTTGTGTAAAATATTTAATATTTTATTTAGTAGTGTACAAGCCTATTGACATCATAGTTGAGAATTTAAAATTACCTTTTGGCTTTTTCATTGAGTTCAAATAATGAAAATGGAGATTACAACACATGGTCAATAAGCAAAGATTTTCTTTTGGCATGTAAGGAAGGTAATGATATTGTTCATCCATTTTAGATACTAGGAGGAAAAAAGTTACCCTTTAGTCTATCTCCTGTATACATGTGATGCAGATTTTAATTGCATGTAGCCACAGTTTAAGTATTTTTCCAAGAGGTAATTAAGTCCATTCCCTTGCCATGAACAATACTGACTATGTCTGAGTGTGTTACTTTAATACAACCTGGAATTTGAGTGGGAGCAGAGGAAGACACAGAGGCTGCTTCTGAGAGAGAAGCTCCTTGAAGCTTCCACTATGTCCAGCAGAGACAGTCCCCGAAAGCTCTGATGATGGACATACTGGCTGGCCCAATTAGAGAAGTTGGTAATGCCTCTGTGATGACATATTTAAGAAAGGAAAAAGTGTGGGAAGCTCTCTTTCTTCTCCCCAAGGGTGGTGAGGCAGCTGCAGGGGGCCACGCAGCCGGGGCCCTCCCAAGGCTGGGACCAAGTGGCTGGGGCCGCCCATGCGGTGCCAGCAGAGACCATGCGGCCAGTGACGAAAACATGGCAAACAATTCCCCGATACGGAGCCTAGACGAAATCAACCTTTTCAGCTCCGCGAAGCTCTATAAGAACTTTGCATTCAATTGATGGAACTTGTTAACAAATGAACCTACAGACACCAACTTTCTTCCGAGTCAGAAAAAAGGAAAAGTGAGGACACGTGAGGAGAACCAACATGGCAGCACCGAGGTCAGTGAAAAAGAGGAGAGGGAAGAAGTTCTCCAAGTACCAGAGCTTAACTTCTTCTGCAAGCCATGGTGAGGACTATGATACAACAGATTGTTTCCCTGTAATTCATGAGGTGCATGGGGGGATGCAGAGATCCATGCGCAGCCCATGAGCAAGAGTACTCACACAGGAACAGGTGGATACTTAAAAGCTGTATTCTAGTGAGGAACTCAAACAGAGAGAGAGGACCCTTGGTTCTAGAGATAGAGAAAGAGAACCCTTGCTTCCAAACTAGAACAGCTCATCCTTAAAAGACTAACCACCATGAACTGAAATGACCCACGCTACACAGCTGTGGGAAGACTGCTTGGCCTGTGGGAGGGACTCATGTTACAGCGGGTTGGGCGGGCTGCTGTTTGTGAAAGTTAAAACCATGCTGGAAATGTTTGCAGAGAACTATCTCCCGTGGGAAGGATCCCAGGGCACAGCAAAAGAAGGAAACTCTTTTCCTTAAGTGTACTGAAGAAAGATTTTTAAGAAGCGAAAGACTACCAAAACCCCATGTTTTGTCTCCTTGCAGGGTCAGTGGAAAGAGGAAGGGACCGGGAAGGAAAGGTGTTCTACAGGTTTATTTTAGTTCTCATTACCCTTTTTTACTTCTGTTAATAAATTTTCTTTATACTGTTTAAGTTTTGAACCTGTTTTGCCCTAAAGTGTTTTTCCCCTAATCCTTACCTCAACTCATGAAGTTTTCAAGTCCCCCTCCTCTGCTCAGCTATAGCAGAAGAAAATAAGTGAATAGTTTTTTTCATGGGTGCCTGGCACTTAGCCAGTATCAAACCACGATACTGAGTCATTCTTTCCCTTTCCATCCAACTGTTTCATAAAACTCACATGACTGGAGTTTCTGGACTCCCCTAGTCAATCGCTTTCCAGGTTTAACTATCTCTTAAGCTTTTTTTGTGATGCTGACCCAAATCTCCTCACATCTTGTTTGAAAGTTTTTCTATCCTCTTTAAAGCAATTTTCATTTAAAATAATAACTCTTAAAATATTTTGACTTCAGACTTCTCAGGATTAAATCAACCTTAATTCATTAACTCTTTCTTCACAGAAAACTTTTATGGTTTCTTTGTTTTTCAAACTCTCATGACTTTTCTGTGGATAAGCTGGAGAAAGTAAGCATCTTTTTCAAATATGGGACCCTGGCTATGTATACTGGACCAGCTTAAGACTCAGTGTCTGTTATGTCCATTTTTTATAACATTTTCTTTTGTGCCTTAGCTTTTCTTATTTTTGTTTCTACATATTTTCATCATCCTTCTATTGTTGTTCTGTATTGTAATTTAGCCTTGGTTCCCTGCTGTGTGCATTTCATTAAGGGATGTCAGGTTAATAAAGATCTCAGGAGTTAATTATTGATTATTCCTTATCTTCACATTGTGATATATAGTTATATATTAAATGTAAAGAGAAGTCACACTTTGGTACTTCATGGCTGCTAGATGCTTGACTTACCTAATTATCTTTTAATATTGTTGAGGTTAGCAATATTAGTTGCCCAGCCATGAACTAAGCTCCACACAGCCACTTGCTCACTCTCCCCTGGTGGAAGAGGGAGAGAATCTGAAGAGTAAAAGTGAGAAAACACATGGGTTGAGATAAAGACAGCTTAATAGATAAAGTAAAGGATGTGCATGCAAGGAAAACAACACAAGGAATCTATTCACCAATTCCCACGGGCAGGCAGGTGTTCAGCCATTCCCAGGAGAGCAGGGCTCTGTCATAAACAGTGATGACTTGGGAAGAGAAACACCATCACTACGAATGTTTCCCCCTTCCTTCTTCTTCCCCCATGTCTAAACACTGAGCATGACACCATATGGTATGGAATGTCCCTTTGTCACTTGGGGTCAGCTGTTCTGGCTGTGTCCCCTCCCCTCCCAACTCCTTGTGTCTCCCTAGCCTCTTCACTGGTGGGGTGGGGTGAGACACAGAAAAGGCCTTGACTCTGTGCAAGCACTGCTCAGTGGTAACAAAAACTTCCCTGTGTTATCAACACTGTTTTCAGCACAAATCAAAAACACAGCTCCATGTCAGCTAGCATAAAGAAAATTATCTCTACTCCAGACAAAACAATCACAAATACAGACTGTTCACATTTGGTTATTGTTTAATTTACCTTTGCACATGGCAGAGGTTCTTTTTCATTTTTCAAACTATTAAATGAAAAGTACTAAAAGATAAATCAGTCTTCAGATTCTTACTCTCTGTTCTTTTCTTTTCATTGTTTCCTTGTAGTTCGCTCAGGTAAGAAAGATGGGAGCTCAACTGCGTAGTTGATACCTGTCTTAACTGTTTGAGAGAAGAACTAGGGCCAACTTCATATTCAGTAATTACTGTCTTTGTCCATATCCCTTGTCACTTTTTCAGTGTACTCAAGTACTTCTAATTTAACTACAGGGATGACTCCAGTGACAAAGAGGTGTGAATTCTGGAAAGATGTCTGTGTAACAGGATGTAATGACTCTGAAAAATGTGACATTTCAAATGTTATAGTCTGTGAAAAGAGGGCACTGAAGGAGCAGGATTTCGAGTCTGCTTTGGCTAGGAAGCAGACTGCACTGTCACTGCAGCTCCCCATCCATGTGAGGGGCGATGCCTGGGGCATATTCTTGTTAACAACGTTAAAAGAAATCTATAATATATACTCTCAACATTGTCTCAGATCTAAATATTCTTGGAATGTTAGTAAAAGATTTTTATTAAAGTGTAAGGTCAGAATGACCTGTAAGAAGAGAAGTATTTAATCAGAGTCATATTTACTACACACGCACACAGTCAGTCTTGTTCATTTAGCACTATTCTAATATTGCTTAAACACTGAGCTTGAACTTAGATCACCTCTTTTACGTGCTCAAAACATAGCTAAGATTTTTTTCTCATTTTTGCATAAGGCAAATACGTGGAATTCAACTTCTGCATTTGTGACTGTATTTAGGTTAATAGTGTATATTTATAGGCCAATAAAGAAATTCTGCAGGGGACACCAAATGCTACAGAGAGTTTACAGTGATTTGAAAGGACTGCTTTTTATTTGCTTTTTTTTAAAACATTTTCCAATTGAAAAGCTATTTTCCTAGAATTTTCAGATGAGTCTCAGTCTTGACTGGAATTGTAGAAAGTGGTTGAAGGGAGCAATATCTTTCTTTTAGAAGAATATCAGCATCGTGTTACTCAAAGAGTAACTTTCAGAATCAAGCTAAGTAAGCTGTACAGACAAAAGTCATTACATCAAGTTTGTGCAGCTTTCCTGTTGGTATACTCCAGAAATCCAAATTGATCTGCTCTTGATTTATTCTTCAAAAAAAGGAAAGTTAAAATTGTGCCATATTGTTTTTATATTTTTGAAGTTTATGAAAGAAAAATTAAGTCAGTTGGCATAGATTTACTTATAGATGCTCTTACAGAAAAGGATTCCATGTTTGTGCTATTTTTTGTTTTGCTGGAGGTTTTTACTGTTTTCTGTCTAAATCAGAAGCCAATTATGTTATTTACACCAGTTTTTGCTGGTTATGATACTACACAAAGTTAGTAAATAATAAACTCAAACTATACAGGCTCTAGCAACAGATAAAGAAGATAAATGGATAAATAAATTATTTTTGAAACACACAGAAGAATATAAATTTTTAAAAGAATTATCAAAAAAATTGGCTGGAGTACAATGAATGCTTTTTACTGACCTATTATTTTTCTTCATGGTTTCTAAATGCACACAGACATGAATCAAAACACTTATAAACAAGAAGTTTTTCTCTCTACCTGTACACAATGAACTCCCTTTACATCTCATTTTGTTCTCCCTCAGCATAAAATGATTGATTGATTGCTCACAGCTTGCATGACTCCCTGCTGCCCTAGATACATCTCCGCTCTTCACACTCCATACAGTTCCTGCATCATTGACTTTCTGCCAGCCATTTTGCTGCCAGTGCATGAGCTGACATTTAATGATCTTTAGACGCAGTAATGTCACATTTATCACTCTTTATCAGTTGTGACAGACCTAAATTCAAATGCAAACATGAAATGCAGACTGAATCCAGTCCAAACAGTGATATGTTTTTGAGTGACATCCATCAAGGCACCTTGAGAAAGAAGTGAAAATTACCTGTTTCCAATTATTTTATAACTACAAATAGCAGGGGGTTAGATCTGCTCTAAAATATTTTTCCTTGCAGTTTTCAGGGAAACCCCATTTGATTTCCAAAATATCATCTCTATTCGGATATTTGAATGTTACTGAATTTTCAGTGTTCCTAGATTTTACATTTTCAATTTAATAGAATCTAAAGCTTTACATGAGAAATCCCAGGAGCACATTGATTCCTAGAATCACCCTACCTTCATCTGCTGCAGAAGAAACTGTTTCTCCCTTCTGAATTTCAGCATTGCAATCCTGACTCAGCTACTTTTATCACAAATGCCAAAGAATAAGACAGATTTCGTCTGCATTTATCCTTCTTCCTCCCTAGCTGGCATCTAAAAGTTTCCAGATGCAGATGCTCTCCCAGAGGACCTTGACATTTCTTTACACATGGTACTGATCAGTGCCTTTTACTAACACACCTTTAGTAGCTGGGCACCACTTTCTAGTTATTATCAGGCTCCTCAAGGAATAGATGCAGACTTCAGGGCCACAGATGAGTGTAAGTATCTGTGTCCACTGTTCAGCAACTAGAGGAGAAATAAGACAATTAAGCCATGGAGAAAAACAATATTTGCTTACTTCAATTTCTTCTCTGTTTTCTTCTGCCCTGGAAAAGGTCAGCCACTTTAACTTTCTAAGGAAACTGTTGTCCTGGGTTGCAGTATATTCTATTACCATCCTCATGAGTTGTTGAAACCAGGTGGGGCAGTGTTTCCTGGCCTCCTCCCTCCGGTCTATCTTTCTGTTAATGGCCCGTCAATGCCTTGCCCATGACTCAGAGATAACTCCCCCCAGACTATCTTCTGCTAATGAGCCCATCAACACCTGGCCTCATGACTCATCATCCCATTGTGAGATGCTCCACCCAGAAGGAGGAACCAAGCATTCCATCCTGCATACAATCTGAGACTCTGGACACCACAGACACCCTTTCCACTGGATTTTCCAGAGGACAGGAGCTACACAGCCACCACTGGACCTTCCGAGGAAGAGCAGACCCTTCTACCAGACTACTGCTTTGACAGAGCCACATCCACCACTTCAGGAGGATGGCAGCCACCATCTTATTGGACTGCTATTGCCACCCTGACTCTGTCAGTTTAACCCACTGTTTTCTGCCTTTACCTTTTTTTTTTTTTATTTCCCTATTAAATGGTTATTCTGACTTGGTGCCTCCCACTAGTTTGTTTTCAAACTAGAACAACTGTGATGATGGTGGATCACGACCTAATGCAGGAGCTACAGCCAGCAGTCCTGCTACATCTCAGCATCTCCTATGGCATTGTGATATTACGCACCAGGACAATATTGTCTTATGCTGAGTTCACTGACTGAAATCTGTCCTCAGCAAGATTTTTGTGGACTTGTCCTTCGTCTCTGATTGAGAGATGGCCTTAGTGGCAGTGAAATGATTGCTAGTTTATCTGGTAGTCACGAGTTTTCAGAAATAATGATCACCATTGTGTGAGAGTATTTTGTGGATTTTCTGCAGAACCCTAGGAGGCTGCATTTGATCTCCCGCTTGTTGGTATAACTAATGCACTGGCTGTTAGAAAGAGCATTAATATCATATTTCAGCCAGGATTTTCCTCAAGCTGTAGATATTTTTCCAAAACATGACTGATTTTAAAAGAAAATATCATAAAGTAAAATAAAAGTGGATGAAGAGTAGTAAGGAGATGTGTTTGTGGCTGGGTCAAAGCCGGATCTGCTGAGATAGGACAACAGCTGTTCATTTATTTGCTTCTTTAATCTCAATATTAAAACATATTTTGATAGAATTTGAAGTTGTTTATTCTCTTGTACATTTTGCAGTGTACCTACCGTTACTACTGCAGAAACACTGGCTAAAATAGTTTTCATTCTACTCTTTATGTCAAAGACAACTGCATTTAAATTTATATTTGTATAGATATCAGAGCTGATGCCTCCTGCACTTCAGAGAAATGGATGCTGCATGACATCACTTATTCTAATATTTCAGCTACAACAATATATTACAGCTAGATGCTCTTCTTTTGCCAAAGGACAGGATGCCATCATTTAATAATAAACTATCCTTTAATACATTTTAAGGGAACTGTTTAATAAAAACATATTTTTAAAAAGCATGAAAATGACAGTCCTTACTTGCAGAAAAAAAGAATGTTTAAGGATTGAATTTTATAGAAAAATCTCTCATAACTGTTTCCCAAAGGTGCTTTGGTGAAGACGGTTAGAAAGCTACAGATACAGTGATAGTTAGCCAACACAGAAAATGTAATGTCCCCTAGCACCTATATACAGATGTTGATAATTATTGTAACATTATTTATGATGGAAATCTGGATTGTGTTGTTTTATTATTGCTTACTACTACAGATCATCTTTAATAAGCTCGTAATTAAACACATTCTGTGATAAGCTGACTCAGTAAAAGCACACTTTAGTTTGGTGAAAGGAAATATGAAAAATAATCTATAGAAATTGCCAGTGTAGTTCTATGGGCCAGGCATCAAACCAGGTGTTTAGTGTTACAAATTCACACACACACAGAGTGCGCAACCATCCATGAGAAAAGCTCAGGGTTGAACCTGAACTTGGGAATCCCTACAGACCCTGAATAGATCAGATGTGAAAGCACCGTTTTAAAGCATCTCTTCCTTGTGGAGGTTTGTTTCAAATATTTCCCCCTCACTGTATCAAGATCTTGCCCCACTTGCCCCCTTACTTCCTTTTCCTATTGCCTTGAAACTACTCACAGCTTTTCAGCTTTCATTCTTTCATCTTTGTACATACCACAATAGATATTCCTCCTAGTTTTTTCCTTCTTTGTGTTAAAAGTTTTCAAACACAGGAAAAGCCTCTTGGGCAGTGAAAATCTGCAGTTTTCCTCCCAGTGGTTACATAGATGGTGAAGTGGAGAAAAAATAGTCACTGGCTCTATTCATTATCGAACCCTCAAAGTCCATAGCCAGTCTGAGTAGTAAACTGTTGCGTTGCTAAGTGTAGTTTAGCAGCTGCAGCCTTCCCTGGGAGTGCAGTGGGGCTTCCTAGGGCAGGATGGCCATTCTATCCTCCCGCAGTCCATTCCGGACGGCCCCGCACTCTTGCTCCTGCTAGCTGTCAGCCCTGCAACCCAGTGATTAGCAAAGGAGGCAAGAAGGGTCTCTCCATAGGGGTATTGGAAGATGTTTAATCGTTGCATCAGCTCCATGCAGTCCCCAGAGGCAGAGAGAACCCGTGGCCGAAGTGCGAGGGGGTTTTGTCAGGTTGCAGGGGCGGTACAAGGGTGGAGTTGGGGTACAGGAACCAATAGGGAGAGCCCGAGGCAGTGGCCAGGACTGGAGCAAGGAGAAAAGGTGGGGGAACAGTGTAAACCGAACCTCACAGTAAACAGTTATCAGTTTTGGACTTCTGTATTGTTGCTGGGTGTTAACCCTTGCTTTTCTAATATTCTGGCAATTCCTGTTGGTTTATACTTGTATTGATTTGAAAACAAGACCAGTGGGAG
>VZTI01005127.1:11576-23352 GCA_013397865.1 Struthidea cinerea
TTGACCCCCCCATCAGGTACTTTATAATTGTGAGGTTCAGATGAGACCCCCATGCCCAGCTGTATTTGGGGAATATGGGGGGCATTTGGAGGGGTATGGGGTATTTGGATGGTGTTTGGGTTTGTGGGATTTATTTTTGGGGGGGAGAGGCAGTTTTTGACCCTGGTCAGGTGGTGTACACCTACAAGTCACCTGCTGGGTATGGGCGCTTTGTGCTGCAGTTCAGGGTCTTCGGCTGGTTCTGTGATGCCATCGCCATCACTGTCACCATTGTCCTTGAGTACCACTGCTTCTACCTGCCCTTCCTTGGGGCTTATGCCCTCTGGTGAGCCTTGGGGGGTAACTGGAGGGCACCTGAGGTGTCTCACACAGGGGTCTCTCTCACACAGGGGTCTCATGAGGATCTCACAGGGGTCTCACAATGGTCTCCCAGGCAGAAAACTCTTCAAGGAAAAATGGCACTCCAGTTTCCAGTGGGCAAGTCCTCAGGCAGAATTGACAGGCTGATGTTACCTCTGATCCTCTTGAAGGGACCTCCAGGTCCTGTTTACAAGAACTGACCAATGAGTACTGTGACCAGAACTAGAGGGGCCCTGGCTCCAGCCAGGTGTGGAAAAAGGACAGGGGGATCTATTGGATTCTGTAGATCCATGGCCTGGCACAGCAGAGCCACAGGAGCACAAGGCTTTAGTTGACACTGGTGCCACCGAGATATGTAGGGGCAGAATCCATCTCTTTCTGGGATGACGGGGGATCCCAACAGGGACTATACTGGAAGCTGAAGTGCTCCTGACTGGGAATGAAGGGCAAAAACACTGCATTGTGACTGGCCTAGAGGCTCTGTGTATCCTTGGCATAGATCACCTCAGGAGAGGTATTTCAGGGACCCAAAAGGACCTCATTGGGCTTTGGGAGAGCTGCTGTGGAATTAGACAGAAGAAATTTAGACAGCTGAATCCCTTGCTTGGTCTTTCAGAGGACCCTTCTGCTGTGGGACTGCTGAGGGTTGAAGAACAGCAGGTACCAATGGCCTGCACAAGTGTCCCATTGGCAACATGGCACCAACTGTGACTTCAGGACCCCATCCATGAGATGATCCATGAACTGGAGGGCTGGGCATGCTCAGCAAGACTCGCTCACCCTTCAGTAGCCCCACATGGCCCATGCCTGAGTCCAGGGGAGAGTGGACACTGACAGTGGGCTGTCACAGCCTGAATGAAGTCACACTGTCACTGAGTGCTGCTGTGCTGGACATGCTGGAACTTCAGTATGAGCTGGAGTCCAAGGCAGCAAAGTGGTGCCACAGCAGAGGAAGCTTTTGAGAAAGGGAAGAAGATAATCCAGATCCTCCTGAAGGCTGGTTTTGCCATAAAACAAAGTAAGGTCAAGGGACCTGCCCAGGAAATTCAGTTTTTAGAAGTAAAATAGCAAGATGAGCATTGTCAGATTCCAGTGGATGTGGTCAACAAAATAGCAGCCATGTGCCTGCTGACCAGCAGGAATGAAACACAGGCTTTCCTGGCACTGTGGTATTTTGGAGAATGCACACTCCCGGTTACAGTCAGACTGTAAACCCTCTTTATCATGTGACATGGAAGGAGATTGATTTCAAGTGGGGTCCTTAACAGCAACAAGCTTTTGAACAAATTAAACAGGAGATTGTTCCTACAGTAGCCCTTGGACCAGCCAGGACAGGACAAGATATGGAAAATGTGCTCCACACTGCAGCCAGGGAGAATGGTCCATCCTGGAGTCTCTGGCAGAAGGGATCTGGGGAGGTTCGAGGACAACCCTATGGTTCTTGAATCTGGGATACAAAGGATCTGAGGCCAGCTATACCCCTACACCACGTTGCAGATACTGGCAGGTTATGAGGAGGTTCCATCTGTTTCAGAAGTGATTGGCACCAAAGCACAGCTTCTGCTGGCACCTGACTGCCAGTGCTGGGCTGGATGTTCAAAGGGAAAGTCCAGGGATCTTGGAAGTCATTGCCCAGAGGCAAAAATTTTGGATTTTTATCAGAAGAGGAGGAGGTGAAGGTGGCACATGCTGAGGAGGCCCCAGCTACCAGAAAATGAAAAGCGATGTTCTCTCTCTACTGATGGTTCCTGCCATATTGGCACTTCTCAAATTCGACCCGAGCTAAGCTCACTGAAAAGCCGCCAGTGCTGATCAAAGACCCAGAAACACATCAGATTTCTGGACCTTTCCAGTTGATCACCTGGGGGAGGGGCTATGACTGCATTTCTCTACCATCTGGCCCCAAATGGTTCCCAGGAAAAAACATCAAACCATACTTAGGCCCTGCAAACGCTGCCTCCACAAATAATAACCGAAATATCCTGGAGTCTGACACATCAGGTCCAGGTAACCAGAGAAGCTCGGCCTGGAGATGGAGGAAGCGTCGACTGCCAAAAAGAGTCCACCGTCCTGTCACCAGGTCACAGACAAAACGCAGCTCCAGGAAGGACTCTACTTAACAAAACGCAAGCTACAGGCCAGACATATGTCTGGCCAACGCTGTTACAAATAACAAGTTATCCTCTAGTTATTCCTAAACCTCACTTACCTATATACCTACCTTCCTGTTCCCTCCCCTCCCTCTCCTCCGCAGCCCTCACTTAACTCCAACCAGAATGTCCCAAACCCTCTACTCCCTGCAACAGTACTCGTTTTAAACAAAGAAAGGGAAAATGGAAAGGGGAGAGGAAAAGCGAAGAAAACCTTTCCCCTTCACCTCAAAGCTAAAAAATTTTCATTTATATTCCCTGTCAGAAGCCCCATCCCTTTCTAAAGATGAGACTCATCTACCTTGGTGCTGCCCTCACTGCTGTCTGGATGCTCCTCACAGCACCACAGGCCCTCAGCTGGGTTGTCCCACAGCACAGCTGTATCTGAGTGACCCTAGCAAGGACATTAAAACAAGATAACTTGTGCCTCTCCATGGGCAACCTGGACAACCTGTTGTCGACGTGCCTGGTAGGGATTCCTCTAGCAGCACATGAATACCCATATGCAGGTAAGAAACCCAATCCGGTAGACATTTGAGACGAGTGGACCAAGATTCTTCTGCAAGCACCAGAGGAACCCCAGGAATTGGATTTATTGGAGTCCTCCAAAGCTCATTAATGTGTGCAATTTTATTAGAAACTATCCGGCCAACATTTGAACCACCTTGACCTTATTAGGTCTACACATTAAAAAAATGTATCACCAACTAACAAAGTTTATAATCCCCCAAATTGGTGCAATTACACCAGTCATACGCTTTCTTCATCCTCACTCCATCCCAAAGTGTTGCCCCGGGGAGTGTTTCTTATTTGTGGAGACAGGGCATGGGCCGGGATCCCCTCACGCCTTCAAGGGGGTCCTTGTAGCCTTGGCCAGCTTACTACCCTCACCCCAAACATTATGATACTCCAAGGTTTAAAGAATAATTCGGCACACAAATTGGCACGCCAAAAATTATTGTATATGGAATATGATGAAAATTGTGATTCTCAAGTTATTAGTTGGAGTAAAGGAAAAAGGGTAGCAGTCTCCTTGCTTCTACCTTGGGTAGACGCTGCTAAAGCCCTTGGTGATCTAAATCACCTGGGGTGCTGGCTTAGCAAGCAGGCTAATGCAACATGTGCCGCCCTTAGCGATCTCCTCTGAGATGAAGAGACCACCAGACACGCGACACTGCAAAACCGGGCAGCCATCGACTTCCTGCTCCTAGCCCATGGACATGGCTGTCAAGAGTTTGAAGACATGTGCTGTTTTGATTTAACATCACGCAGTGACTCCATCTCAACATCCAGTTGCTAAAAGATCAAGTTCACCAAATCAAGACCGAAGAAAAAATCACAGACGGTCTCAACAACTTTCTCGGACAATGGGGACTGCAAGGGTGGGCACTTTCTTTAGTTAACGGTGCTTTGTGGATTTTCATCGTAATTCTTGTTGTATTATTTATGTTCTCATGTTTTTTATGCTGCTTTAAAAAGGCCGTTGGGGAGGCGTTCTTGGTAAGAAAAGAAGGGGGAGTTGTGGAGAGCTGTGAGCCCTTGGCACTCCCTTGGAGGAGAGAGGCCTGAGTGCAAAAGGACTCACACCAGAGATAAGCAACCTACCTCTAGGTTGTGGTGACCAAGTGAACCACCCCCAGCATGCCTTGCTTCGTAATGGTAACACCTTGTACCCAGTTGGCTAACTGGTTTCTACCCCACCCCCTGCCTTTCCCATAAAAAGGGCCCTGTTTCTGCCCCTGGGCAGGGAGGCAGTATTTGTCCTTGGCCTTCCCTTCACAGAGGCTGCTGAACAATAAAGCTACCTCTGTGGAACTGCTATACGAGACTTCTGTCTCTCTGTCCCTGAGTTCTGCCGGGGTGGTTTCACAACGAGCTGAATCACAAGAGCTGGAATCACTTGTAGCTGAGAAATTGCTACACTTGCTGAAATCACCTGTTGCTCAGGGAAGTTGCTAAAGCCCCTAGAAAAGCCTTTCCCAGGCGAGACGCTTTCCCTAAGAAGGCTGCAACACACTGGGTTGTCCATCCCTGGTTGCCTGAAAGTGACAATGGAAAGCTGCTGTATGGAGTCCTACGTGACAAGTTGTGGAAGCCACTGAAGGACAAGGTGGATCCAGTCAGGTTGCAGAGCTTAAAGCTCAAAGCCATCTAGCTGGCTTTGGATATGGCTGAGAGAGAGAAGTGGCCAACACTCTACCTCTGCACTGACTCATGGATGGTGGGAAATACTCTGTGGGGTGGCCGGAATGATGGAAAAAGGAGAATTGGCTGTTGTCCTAGTTTGGACAAATTTGGAGGAGAATATCCTCTGATAGAAGTCAGGTTGCAACCACCCCTCCCCCCAGGTTCGGGAAAAAAAAAATTTCCTCAAAGGAAAGTGAAAGAGATAACAAGCTATTTATTTAACAAACACACAGGTGGGGAATAGTATTGCTAAATAATGAGATCGATCTCTCTGTGGAGAGAAAACCTGAGAAGATTTCAGAGGTCCTCTGTAGGTGCGGTCTCTCCCCTCCTAGGAGCTGGTCGGCGAGGGGCCACCCCCCCCGGGCCTCTGGGAAAATTCTTCTGATGTGTTCAGATGTTGTTGAAACAGTCCAGAAGAGAAGAAAAGAACAAAAAACCCAAAAATCCTAGGAAAACGAAATTCAACCCTCCGTCTCTCGCTGGGAGAAAAAAAGAGCCGAAGAAAAAAAAAGGGTACCGCCGAAACAGAGGAGCGTATCTCTGTGTCCTTGAAACAACTGCTTTGAAAAGTTTTTTGTTTTCTGTCCTTCTCAGGCTCAGTTTAAAGACACAGACAAGATTGGTGGGCATAGGGGAGCGATAGGGGATACACATCATAAAGTCACCCCAAGACAGCTGTGCAGAGGGAAACCCATCTGGGCTGCTGGACTGGGGCAAGACATCGCTGCCCGGGCAGAGAAGTTGGCTGTGAAAGTCCCTCCTGTGGATGCTCACGTACCCAAGAGTCGGGCACTGAAGAGCAGCACAACAATGGACAGGGGGAAGGGGCTGCCAGGGTTAAAGTGTCTCAGGTGGAGCTGGAATGGCCACACAAAGGTGAGTTATTTCTGGCTTGGTGGGCCCATGATGCCTCAGGTAACCAGTGTTTCAGGGGCAGATGGGAGGCTGTGAAGGGGAGGTAAAGACCTTTCTGTCCTGGAACATTTTGTGTGGGAGCAATCCTTGGATGAATCCAAATTTTGAGCTTGGCACCAGATTTAGGAGGTTGGGCTCAGAAAATGAATGAAAAGCACATTTCCTTGGGAGGAGAAACACCTAGTCCTACTGTTGGTGCTGCAGATGATCGTCTGCCAGGTGGAGGTGAAGGCCAGCAAAACATTCTTGTCCTGAAACACTAGGTGATTTATTTTCCAAGGAAAAGCAGCTCCTTTCAGGAGCACATATGAGAAATTTGGAAACCACCTCTACTAATGAATATATCCAAGAATTGCTCCAACAGAATAGGTGCCTGGAGAGATAGGTCTTGCTTGCCTTTTCCTTTCCTGGGTAGATGATCATCTGCAGCACCATCAGTCCGACTAGATGTTTCCCTTCACAAGAATAGGTACTGTCATTCACATTGAAGAACCTAGTTCTGGCATTTGGAGCCGAGTTCCAGTATTGAGTATGTCCGGGGATTGCTCTCACACTGAACAGACTAGGGCAGAAAAATCTTGCTGGCATTTTCCTCCCCTCTCCACTTTATAATCTGTGGCTAGCTGCCCTCCTTCCCATGTAAAAGCACTGTCATTCCATTTCAGGAGTCAAACACAGTTTTGTATACAACCTCCAATACTGAGTACATCCAAGGATTGCTCCCATACAAAGGCTCCAGGACAGGTCTTGCTGGCATGTCTCTCTGCTGGGCAGATGATCATCTGTAGCACCAACATTAGGACTAGGAGTTTCACTTTTCTAGGAAAGGTACTGTCATTCACATTCAGGGCCCAAATTCTGACATTTGGATTCAAGCTCCAACATTGAATGTCTAAGGATTGCTCCCACACAAAAAATGTGAGAACAGAAAGCTGTTGCTGTCTTTTACCTTCATTTTGCAGTCATCTGAATACCACCAGCAGGATTATGTGTTTGCCTTCCCAAGGAAAGGTACTGTCATTCACGTTCAGGAGCACAGTTGCAGCATTGGAGCCACTCTCCAATATGGAATACTTCCAATGATTATCTAACACAAAATGATCCAGGGCAGAAATGTCTTTGTGGCCTTTACTTCCCCTGGGAAGCATATCTGCACAAGAAACAGTGGGTTATGTGCTTTCCTTCCCATGAAAAAGCACTTTAATCCTCTTCAAGAGTCCACCACCTTACTTTGGATACAACATTCCAATATTAAATATATCCAAGGATTGCTCCCATACAATATGTGTCAGGTCAGAAAACTGTTGCTGGAATCTACCTCTGTGGGGCAGCATGTAATCTGTGCTTTGAACCCTGGGTCTAGGTGTTTTCCTTCCCCTATAAAATTACTTCAATCTTCTTTAAGGAGCTCACCACTGAAATTTGGATACCACCTCCAATATTGAATACATCCAAGGATCGCTCCCACACAAAATGTGGACAGACAGATCTTGCTGGCCTTTACCTCCAATGGACAGAGCTCCCGAAAGAAAATGAGAGTGCTTTACCATGGGAAGGAAAGCATGTAGCCCCAGTGGTTTAGGTGCAGATTACAGGCTGCCCTAGCAGCGTGAAGATCAGCAAAAGTGTTCTGACCTGGCAGCTTTTGTATGACAGTAATCTTTGTGCATATATAATATCAAAGGTGGTATTCACCTTCATTCATTTGAATGATGGGCTCCTGGATGAGAATGACAGTTCTTTTCCATAGGAAGGAAAGCACGTAGCCCCAGTGTTTCAGGTGCTGATGAGAGGCTGCCCAGGGGAGGTAAAGGCCAGCCAAGACCTCTCTATCGTGGCACCTTTTGTGTGGGAGCAATCCTTGGACATAATATTGGAAGCATTATCTACATTTGGGTAATGGATAAAATCCCTGGACATATTCAATTAATTGCACTCACAACTGAAAAGTATGTGTGATGTAGAATGCATATACTAAGTTATCATACTTAATAGCTTAAATAAAAGGAGTGACTCCACCCTGTGGGTTGAACTTGTTTATGTGTGAACCAAATTTGGTTCCTGCTGGCAATGATTACTCCTGCAAGAAGGATAAGCTGTCCTTCGATGGTTAACTTGATCTTCAGTGGAGGTGTGCTGGTATCATTACTGATATCCTTCCTGGAAAGAAAAAACAATACAAGTTTCAGCAGCGTTAGCCTGGAGGTTACCCCTTAGCGGCTCAAGTTGTTTAATCGCTCAGACTCATGACAAAAGTCCTTTTTCCCACACAGAATCTCTCTGTTCCGTCTCTTTAAATGCAGTTGAGTTGAATAGTGAAGATTTCTTTGGTCTTTCATGATGATAGGCCTTGACATTCCTTAAGAGGAGTCTCAACTTCTACTTCATGAAGTGCTTGCGCACTGCTGTTGCTGCTTCCTCCCATTTTCAGGGGTGTCTCCTGCAATTTGAGTTGTCCGTCATTGTGGCTTAGTTGAGGTGGACATAAAGCGCACACGCTGTAATCCAAAGTCGAGAGGGATAGAAAGTTTTTTTATTTTCTCTACTGCTATTCTTATACCCTTTTACAATGGCTGTGGCTTATTGAGATTGGCTGCTTAGCAAACAATAACAAGGCTATTTAACAAACAAAGACCATTCAGGTAATAAAACAATTAGCTATACAAGCAAAAGTATAGTTGCTACATATTATCCACATCTTCTCCTGGTATAGTCTCAACGTAGCATAACAAGGACATCCTCTTCTTGTGTCCAGAACATCTTCTCTCATTGATTATCTTCTTGGCCTTCTTTGTGGGTTTCACTAAAGCTGCAAAATTTTCACTGTAAAACTCTCACGGGTAAATTCTGACTGGTTTCAGGTCTGACTCTGTGAGGCCCCCAGACCAGCTGTCAGCCTCATCACTCCATGGGTAGGGTGCTCTCCTAATCTGAGTTATCAGTTCTGCAAAGTTTAGCACAGCAGTGATTGTGGGTGTGGAATTGGCATTCAACTGCCTGTAATAAACTGTAAGCCACAACTGTCTGTTCAGCTCTTTCATGAGCCAGACCCTGAGATTGGCTCAGTTGGTCTGAGCATGGTGCTAATAACACCACAGTTGTGGGTTCAATCTCTGTATGGCCCATTCACTTAAGAGCTGGACTTGATGATCCTTGTGGGTCCCTTTCAACTCAGAATATTCTGTGATCTGTGACATAATGGCAATGCCAACAGCAAACGTTGGCTAAACACTGGCAACCTCTATGAGACTGGAATGTGTTAAAATGATCACTGGCCACTATCCCAGACAGGAGAAATAGGAGTGTGACTGAGTGATAGTGCCTTTTTTTCTCTAAATCTGTCACCATCCCATCAATGCCCAAGCACACGGGTGTTTGTATTGTGGCTGTTAGGTTTGCAGTATTGGGTACCTCAACTGTTAGTGGGGCCAAATTGGCCAGAACTTCAGAAATTCCACTTCTCCCTGCAGCAAAAATCCAGCACTGGGATACGCTAGCAGTCCTTGGATCAGGGAGTGCAGGTGCCATATGAGTGAGCAGAGTCTCTGGACTCCTTTTAGGGTTCAGGTTAATGCTCGAACATCAACATTGACACACTGCCGTCAGGCAGACAACAGATTTGATCGTTCAGAACATCAAAACCCCAAATATTTTCATTGTGATTTTTGATTGCAAAGCAAGTAGCCAATATCCACTTCTCATCCAGGAGCCATAAATTACCTTAGCAGCTTGGCAGATAACATTTGCTCCGTTTACTTCAGTGATTTTAACTCTTGGCATCTGGGTCATACACCCAGCTTCTTGGCATCCTGCTTTGTTAGTACTGAGTGTTGTGCTCCTGTATCTATTAGAAATGTAATTAATTGTTGACAAGAACCAACTGGAATCCGGATGTATGGGTCATTAGTACGTACGTATTGATAGGGTTCCGCTTGTTGGATTTCAGTCTCACTTGGCTTGTGCCTGGAATGCTTTTGCAAATCAGCCACCTGAATGGACTCTGTACAACACAGGATGAATTGGTAGCTTGCTTAAGCATCACCTCTGCCTTTTCATCTTTTCTCCTTTTCTTCCTGTAACTGTTTCTGCAACTGTTCAATTCTCAATAACAGAGATAATTCAGCTGCTTTCTTCCTATTCCCTCTCTCAGATTGTTTCTCTCTTCTATAATTTTCCCTATTCAAATTCTGGAATAATTGTCTTTCCTTACACTCTGCTGAAGCAAGTAGGGTTCTAAGATGATCTTTCTCAGTCACAAGTTTATCAACTTGGATTCTCAGTTTTTCTCCTGTCTCCATTTCAGAAGCAAGCGATGACTTTGATACCTCTTTTTCTGCGTCAGTCTTATTTTTGGTGAGCCTCCTTAAATGTTTGCAGCCGCTGACCCCCAGCTCACTTAGTGAGGATGGTGAAAGTTGTTTCTAAGACTCCAACTAACAACATTAGCCTGTGGGGCCATAGTAGTGGTAGGTCTCTCAGGAGCTCCAACTCCCACATCAATGTCTTTATCCTGCCTGTGGCAAGGGAGTGCAACTTTCCCCCAGGCACTGTACTACATTCTCCAGAACAACACTGGATAATTTATCACTTCCTGAGAAATTCCTTTCTGCAAGCCTTTTGCTCACACTGCACTCCATCGGGCACTGGGACCCTGCTGCTCCCTTTTGGGCAGTCCACTTCCTTGCTGCAATTCCAATCTCCTGGTTGTTCTGTTTACTAATTGTTCAGTGAAACCTATCCTTCTGCCATAGCTAATTAGCCCCTAAGATCTCTCTCCCCACATTAAGGGTCTTTTCCCTTGCCTTCCTCTCTGTGGGGTTAACACTTGCTTCAAGCAATCCTACAATTCTGCCACAGTGTTTTATCAGATCCAGCAAACCTCTAACCATGGGAGCCACATACTTGGATAACCAGTGATGTAGGTGAGGGCTGTCCTGGAACATCTGTCATTCATCAGTTGCAAACATGCTGCTTTCTCTACACTCTCTGTCCCATGATCTATGGTCAGATCTCGATCCTAAGCAAATCACCCCTCTCTGATGGATCTAACCTCCTGCCCAATAGGCAGCACTCTGAGTTAAAGACCACAGTTTTCTCTGGTCACCCACCACTAAAATACTTCTGGCCCCCAGAAGCCTTGGGCCTCTGCCTCAGACAAATGATTCAATCAACCCCTGCCAGAGACACTCTCTAAACATATCCAGTTTCTGATTCCCATGAAAGTCTGCTATACTTTTCCTGGAACTTTGCTATCTTGGCTGCTGTGTACCAAACTGTTTCAGTAACAGTTTGCAGACCCTGACCATCATCAAAGGTTTCGTCTTTAATTAGGGATCGTAATGTGATTTCCTCCTCATCAGATGTACTGCTGCTTATAGGGTCGTTAGAGAGTGGGCTTTAGTCAAAGAAATTTTCCATCCCGTCCACAATTTGAGTTGTTAACTTTCTTTGAAGGTTTAGTAACAAAAATATTCCCCACCAAGCTCAGCACCAGCATGGTTGGAGAAAAAAGAGGGCGGAGGGGACCCCAAAACTGGGGATATCCTAAACCAGGTGAGGGGAGGGCTGGGTGGGGATTTTAGGGAGGATATTTGGAGTCTCTAAGGTTGGGGGGGCTCAGAGAGTACCCCAGGGATGGCAGGGATCACAGAATCACACAGAATCACAGAATCACCAGGTTGGAAGAGACCTTCGAGATTACAGAGTCCAGCCCATGCCCTAACACCACCTCAACTAAACCATGGCGCTGAATGTCACATCCAATCTTTTTTTAAACACATCCAGGGATGGTGACTCCACCACTTCCCTGGGCAGATGATTCCAGAACTTTAACACTCTTTCAGTAAAAAACTTTTTCCTAACATCCAACCTAAATTTCCCTTGGTGCAGCTTAAGACTGTTTCCTCTTGTTCTGCCAGTTGTTGCCTGGAAATAGAGACCAACCCCCAGCTGACTACAACCTCCTTTCAGGGAGTTGTAGGGAGTGATAAGGTCACCTCTGAGTCTTCTTTTCTCCAGGCTAAACAACCCCAGCTCCCTCAGTTATTCCTCACAGCACTTGTGTTCCAGACCCCTCACCAGCCTTGTTGCCCTTCTCTGGACACGCTCCAGCCCCTCAATGTCCTTCCTAAACTGGGGGGCCCAGAACTGGACACAGCACT
>VZTI01005128.1:0-32617 GCA_013397865.1 Struthidea cinerea
ACCATTGTTGAGGCATAACAAACGGAATTGGCTCCTCACACCACCACAAGCACATATGAAGGCCAAAAATGAAGCATCCAACATAAAATTTTAAAGTAGTTCTTGGATTAGTCAGATATACTGACTTCAGCAAACGGGACTGCCAAAGAGGGACTAAGCCCTTAATGGTCTCTGAGAAAGGGAACAGAATAGAGGTGGTACCTGAGGCTTGAGGGGACTTATAGAAAGGCCATGACTATGGCAGCCCTGTGTCACTATAGACAGTCCCTGGCCTGGCTGCAGCAGCTGCCCTGGTCTCAGGTTGTGAGCTGTGCCTAGTGCTTCTCCCAGTGAGAAGAGTGTGTCACACCGTACAGAAGGATGGACATCTTATGGCTGCACTAAACAGATGGAGGATTCAGTCTCCTAAAACGGGCGTCATAGAATGTTGTGATTCCTGGCAAAAAGAAAGATATTTCTCTCTTCACTTCTTGATGTACACTTTTAAAACAGGTGTAGGGCTATGATGTTATATAGGGAAGAAGTTTCAGAGAAGGCGTTTGGACCAGCTCAGCTTGATCCATGTACCGGCACCAAGTGGAAGTAGCAGGAGATATCATTCTGCAGGGATCAGCATTTGCCTCCCAAACAGATTTGCTGTATTGTGAAGTTTATTGCTTGTCAGGAGCTCAGTCTGGGACGTTGAAGAGAAATTGCTGAGGTTCATCTGAATTCAGACATGTCTTATTGCTCATCTGCATTGACATCAGTGACACTGTCAAGGGAGTTTATAGGATGTAAAGCATGCAACATGGCAGCTCAAGGAACACCTCAATTCCATCGAAGGGAAGGACTTAAAAATGAGCTGATGGGTCCAGTGAGTCAGTGCCTGTTTGGTGGCATGATATTTCAGACCACTCTTTGGCTTTTCTGACTATAGCTCTCTCTCTGGGGAATTAGGATTTCTGGGGAGAGACAGGATACACCTGATGAGCAGAGGAATATTGCATTTGCTAACAGTCTTCTTCAACTATTGAGAAGGACTTTGAAATAGGGTCAGTAGAGGCTTGTGATGGTACACTTGACCCATAGCCATACTTTGGATTGGATTGACTAATGAGCAAAAGGACTCATGCCCTGGAATAAATCTGTGAGCTGAAGAGATCCTGGCTCACATATGAGGAAGTGAAGATGCCTCAGAAAAAGGTTTTGAAAGCTGGTTTCAAAGCTCAAAAATGCAAGATAACTAAAGTACAGAATAAGATACAAAAGCTAATATAAAGACATCTATCTATCTGTCTATACTATTGTCTAACAGTCAACTTCTTTATTCTATAAATATTACCATCAGCCAACTCCTTTATTCTATAAATATTCATCCATCAAGATGAAGCCCTCCTGATGCTAATATTTATTCATTTGAGCTCTTCCTGAATTGCATCTGGACTGCATGCCAGGTATGTTTGTCCTCGGGCAGGGATGTCTCTCAAGGTTTGAGATCCCTTACTTGAGATTCTTCCTAGTGCAAGGCAAAGAGATCCCTTGCTTGTGACAGATCCTTGGTAAATGACTGATGCTGAATTAATGAAACATTGCTAAACCATGTAGCTACTCAATATTATTATAAACTTTGTATAGATAATTCCATTCATCATAAACCATCATCCAAGGCTGAGACTAAGACTGGACCTTGCTGCATCTATAAGTTCAGAAGGCAAGGGGATCCATTCTCAACCTTGTGACGCAGCAGAAGGGTCTTTGTGCAAATCTTTCTAACTCAAACCTAACTAGATTTTCCTTTGTATCATTCTTTGATGCAGTAATTAATAGGTGAACCTTGCTACCAAACTTATGGAATCTTGGTAAATTGCTGTTAAGCTGTCTTAAATTTCATCAAATTTATTGAACTATATTATTTTCCCTAAATAAAACATGTTGTTGCTTCTTTTTTTTGAGTGAGGTGCATTCCTCATGACTGCTGGAAAAAAACAAAGATTGATGAGAAGAGCCAGCAGAGATTTACCAAGGGCAAATTGTACCTGAAGGACCTGACTGCTTTCTGTAGTAACTGATTCTGTGAACAACAGTGAAAGCTGTTTATCCTGACTAATAAGGTGTTTCACGTATATTCTTGTAGCCAAATTGGAAAGGTCTACTACAATATGGAAAAGTGGCAGGAGGGCTGGCCTGACTGGACTGTGGTCAGCTGTGTAAAATTCGCCTGAATACTATTAACAGTGGTGCTCCTCAGAGATGAAGACCGTGGCCAGTACTATTCAACATCTTCATTAATGGTCTGTATGGTGTGTAAGGATGCACCGTTAGAAAGTTTTGTTGTTGAGAACAAAGCCTGAGGACAGGACTGATACAGAAGTACCTGGGCAGGTTTCACAAATGGGCTGAAAGAAGCTATAAGAAGTCCAGCAAAGGCAAATGTATGAATAATCCCACGCAGCTGGGGACTAAATGGCTGGGAACTGTCTCTGTAGA
This sequence comes from Struthidea cinerea, assembly GCA_013397865.1. Classification (NCBI taxonomy): domain Eukaryota; kingdom Metazoa; phylum Chordata; class Aves; order Passeriformes; family Corcoracidae; genus Struthidea; species Struthidea cinerea. The sequence continues at coordinate 2,470 of VZTI01005128.1, forward strand.
AAAGGAGCTGGGCTTCCTGTGGACAACAGGGTGAATATGAGTCGTCAAGGAGAGCTTTCACTTTGGAAGGCCATTGCATAATAGATTGTATTAACAAGAGCAGAGACAGCAGGTAACCTGCCTTTGACAATTCTGAGAGTAAATTCAGAATCCTGCATCAAGTTTTTATTTCCCAGTAGAAAATACACATGAAAAAAAAGCAACAAAGCAAGCTTAGTAGAGGGCTGCAAGGATGATTAGAGGCTTGATATATGTGATATACAGAAAGAGAATGAAAAAATTGTTTCCTCAGCCTTTGGAAGGAAAATGGGAAGATTTTACTGTGGTTTTCAGCAACAGGAGGAGGATAGAAGAAAAGAAATGTAAGGGAGACAAGGTGCAGCAAAAGAAATTTTGATTAGATATTAGGAAAATGTACTTACAATGAGTGTCTTTAAACAGCAGAACAGGTCGCCCAGAGAGCCTGTGAAATCTCTGTTCTTGCAGATATTCAAAATGGGACTGAATTTAACCCCAGGCAGTTTTAACTTGAAAATGGGATCTACTTTTAAAATGGTCCTTCTTTTGAGGGGCTTGAATTAATCCCTTCCAACTCATGACTTTGGGTTTGTTTTTTTTTTTTTTAAATTCTGTAGTTTTAAATGGCTCCTATATCTCAACAACTTTGCTTCCTCAGTGTTTCACTACATTTGAGCTAACTGGTATGTTTCATGGCAGTGAAATTTTATTTGATGAATTCTGCAAGTAGAACTGTTGCTGAAAATGCCTTAAGGATTTTTGTAATGCACAGTAAACCGTTTTCCCTCAAATGTGAATTTGGTATAAATAAATATTGGGGCTTAATTGATATCACTAACCATTTATAGTGGACAAGCTTTTGTTCCAGTGCATAAATACCACAACGTGTACAATTTTTTTAAAACATAATTTTATTTACATAAAAAGCCTTCATTTTTCTTGAAATTGTGCTGTCTAGATGATAATAATAATGGATAGGAATGAATCAGTATATTAACAGGCAGACAACTACAGAGCAGATAACTTTTAAACTTAATATCAAAGTATGACTTCAGAAAGACTTTCATATTTTCTTTTCCCATGCTGCCCATGCTGCTAAGAATAGAAGAATACATCAAGAAATTTCAACAAAGGCAGAAAAAAACAATGGTGTTTTGATCTGAAAACCTCTACAACAAAGTCACAAGAAGAATGTTTTACCAATATAAGTTTCATAACATCTGTGTTCAAAGCTGAAACAACACCTGATCAACATCTCCACAAATATTTTCAAATGCTGGTACTTAATATAATCTTAAATCAAATCTTAATTCAATCTGTATGTCATTATAGGTATTGCTAGCTTGTCCATCAAATGCTGTTTTTAAAGTTAAAGAAATTGCGTAAGAGACTAAGTAGTTTTTTTCTTTACTTCATGATATTTCCAATAGGTAAATCTCTGCTAAAGATGGCAAGGTTTTCTTTCATCCTTGGAGGTCAAATACTCATTATTAAATACATGGTTCATGGGGTACCAGACTTACCATGTCACTCTAATGATCTGAATAAAATACATTTTTTTTGGCCTTGAACTGCACATGAACAGTAGAAACAGAGGTTTTCCTAATTTACATTCTGGGGGCATTTCTGTTATTATTCTCTGGACTTCCTAAAGATCCTCCAGAAATTCACATTCTGTTTATGCACAAATTTTCACTATTAACATAGAATAAAATGTCTTATACAGATACACACATCTACACTGTATAAAAGATTAGAAAATGCCAAGTAAAATAAAACTACCTCAGTACCTTCTCATGTATGTAGCACTTTTTGTATTTTCAATTTTTGTTCTACATTTAAAATTTGTCTACCAAATAAATATGTGCATTTTAAGCAATTTGGAAATCATCTGAAAATACTGATTATACAGTGTATTTATCATTCTTTAGTGTTTGGTTTCTATATTAAAATCAGGAAGACATTTAATCATTTTGCAGAAATGGTCTGTAATCGTATATTCCAGTCTGACTATGATCAAGAAGTTGTTCTAACTTTTGTCAAGTGCCTCTTGAAAGAATCAGACTCACTAGGTTATGTGGAAGCAGCTAACCATGTAATAAGAACTCAATTTGCAAGGTGAGGTAGAGGCCTGTGAGACGAATATATGCCAGACCAACATTAACTCTCCTTACTGTACTGATAGCACACAAGTGAGTGTCACTACATAGTAAGTGTTTCAAAGAAAAGGAAAATGTCTTGATTAATTTTTCAGTGGTGGGAATAGGTTTCAGATCCCAAATGAAACAGATCTCATATGTGTCTAAGTTATTCTTTGGTTTAAGCAGACCAAGAATTTCCTTATGTAAAAGTCGCCTGCTAAATGGGTCATTTTTAAGCCTAATCTAAAATTGTCATCTTCATAATGTTGCCTACAGGTGAAAATCTGTGTCCCTTCTCTGTCCTGCAGCATTAGATTTGGTTCTGTTGGTGCCACTGAATCCTTAAATTTATTCTGCAGCTGACATATATCACTTAAAAATATTATATGCTCTGACACATTCCCCTCCAAAATCCTTTTAACATGCTCGTCATACAGCAGCAATGATACATTTCTTTGTGCTCAGACATTTCATTGCTTCAGGATGGATAAATAGATAAATTTTTTTTCTCTGAGAATATTTGTTTTCTGAAGAATAGGCATATTTCCAAACCCTTCGGAAGAATGAGATTAAATAGTACTGGACATCTCCTAAAGTAATTGTGATATAGAAGCTTTCTCATTCTGAGAAAGCACAAAGTTTATTTTTAGAGGATTGTATCAGGTTTCAGGCTAAGTTTCAGTAAAAATTCTTTCCTGTAGAGCCTTATCTATTAGCTCTTGCCTATAAGTGGAAGAGATTTTTCAATACTACACAAGTAAGTACCCCTTCAATTTCTTTGGGATATTTCTCACAAAAATATTGATTACTTTGTGCACAGAACTATGAGGAAATACCTAAAATAAAATATTTGGAAAAGAGCACGTAAATCAGTTGAGAGATACAATTTATTTACATTGATGCAATAGTGATGCATATCTGAGTGTTCTGAGACTCACTCTGATGTCTGGACAGGGATGGACTACAATAGCTAACAATGTACACATTGGCTGTGAGATCAGTCCTTTGGAAGCCTGAGAACGCACAGAACAAGTTATGTTAAATGGACCTGCTGTGACAGAAAATCCCTTAAAATTTACAGACAACTGAGAAAGAGAGTTTCTTCCTGATGAATGTGTAATCATTTCTCCTGTTGGTTTCTGCAGAAGGCTTGTGCATGCCAGAGAACATGAAATTAGGGTTACCTAATGTTTCACACAATATTTAGCATGAATTTATTACAAATACACACAAAGGCAGCGACACAGTCAGCCAGCTGCCTGAATGGGCAAGAAAATAATTGGCCTTTAAGTTCTCAAGACATCAGACTCCAGACAGGCAGATTAGAGCATTTTCCATATATACTTTAGAACCTGAAAAAAATGTAGTTTGGGAGGTGTGTCATGGCTTCCAAGTGTACAGATGCAGTGTTCACTCTGCCTCTCTCTCCTTAGCTGGACAGGGCAGGAGGAATACATCAAAAGTCTTGTGGATTGAGATAAGGACAGAGAGACATCACTCAGCAATTAGCATCATGGCCTATACAGACCTGATTTGGGAAAATTAAATGAATTTATTACCAATCCAATCAGAGTAGGATGACAAGTAAAATAATATCTTAAACCCAAATTCCCTCCACCCCTCCTTTATATCTCAAGCTTAACTGTACTCACAATTCTCCCCCGTCATCAGCAGTGCAGGGGGATGGGGAATGGGAGTTACTGCACTTCATTACATGTTGTCTCTGGTGCTCCTTCCTCATCACAGAGAGGACTCCTCACACTCCTCTGCTCCAGCATGGGGTCCCTTGCATGTGAGATAGTTCTTTATGAACTTTTGCAACTTCCTTCCCACAGGCTGCAGTTCTTCACAAACTGCTCCAACATGGATCCCTTTCCATGGGGTCCTTCAGGAACAGGCTGCTCCAGCATGGGCCCCCCACAGGATCACAATTCCTGCCAGCAAACCTGCTCCAGCCTGGTCTCTTCTCCCCATGAGTTCACAGGACCTGCCATGAACCTGTTCCAGTGCAGGCTGCCCATGAGGCCACAACCTCCTTTGGTCATCCACCTGTGCGTGGGGTCCTCCAGGGTCTGCAGGTGGATCTCTTCTCCACCATGGACCTCCATGGGCTGCAGAGGCACAGCTGCCTCACCATGGCCTTCAACTCCGACTGCAGGGGAATCTCTGCTCTGGTACGTGGAATACCTCTTCCCCCTCCTTCCTCACTGACCTTGGTGTTTGCAGAGCTGTTTCTCTCAGACGTTCTCCTCGCCTCCCCTCGCCTCGCCTTGCCTCACCTCCCCTCCCCTCTGCTCCCTTTCCTTTTTTCCCTGGACTAAATAAGTTATCATATGCGTGAATGCCAGCTGGCATTGCCTTGGTCAGACATAGAGGAAGCTTCCAGCACTTTCTCAGAGAAAACACCCCTGTTGCACCCCCACTACCAAAACCCTGCCATGCATACCCAATGCAACCTGATAGCTTTAAGTTCAGGGCACAAATCTGAGTTCTTCTACAATAGTTAGATAAACTCTCAGACTCTAAAGTAGTCAGAAAATTATCTACTTCATACATATGGACTATGACTCTGTTTTGTTTGTATTCAGTTCTATATTCACTATTGTAATTGATGCAGGAACAGATTTTAGGAATGCTGACTCTTGGCTCAGCATAGCATCTGAAAAGTTTTAAACTTCTCTTTTAAACATGGAACAAATATCCAGTTCCAACCATTAACCTAACACTGCCAAGTCCACCACTAAACCATGTCTCTAGGTGCCACATCTACACATCTTTTAAATACTTCAGGGATGCTGGCACAACCACTTCCTTGGGTACCCTGTTCCAAAGCTTGACATCCCTTTCTGTGAAGAAATTCTTCCTAATATCTAATCTAAACATCCCCTGGCAAAACTTGAGGCCATTTCCTTCAGTCCTATTGTTTGTTAACTGGGAGAGAAGGGATCACAACCCTCCTGGCTACAACCTCCTTTTAGGAAGCTATAGAGAGTGATATCATAGAATCATAGAATGGCCTGGGTTGGAAGGGACCTTAAACATCATCTTGTTCCAACCCCTTGCCATGGACAGGGACACATTTCACTAAACCAGGTTGCTCAGAATTCCAGCCAGCCTCACCTTGAACATTTTCAGGGTTGGGGTATCTTGTGGGGTCTCCCCTGAGCCTCCTTTTCTCCAGGCTAAACAGTTCCTTGAGATGATACTCATAAGATTTGTGCTCCAGACCCTTCCCCACCTTTTTTTGCCCTTGTTTGGACACATTCCAGCACCTCTATGTCCTTCTTGTAGAGAGGACTCAAAGCTGAGCATAGGATTCAAGGTCCAGCCTCACCAGTCCCCAGGACAGAGGGACAATGGCTTCCCTAGTCCTGCCAGCCACACAATTTTTGATACAGGCCAGAATGTCATTGGCATTCTTGGCTACCTGGGTACACTGATGGCTCATGTTCAGCTGCTGTTGACCAACATCCCCAGGTCCTTTACCACAAGGCAGCTTTTCAGACACTCATTCCTTAGCCTGTAGTGCTGCATGGAACTGTTGCAATCCAAGTGCAGAACCCGGCACTTTGCCATGTTGAGCCTCATACAATTGGCCTTGGCCCATAGATTCAGCCTCCAGATCCTTCTGTAGAGCCTTCCTACTGTTGGACAGATGAACACTTCTGCCCAACTTGGTGTTATTCAAACGTAAAAACTGAGTGGATAGCTAAGAATTCCATAAGTTGATGAATATTTATAGGTATTCATAAGGCTTGACATCTGCCATGCTGTGCATATTTATGATCTGGTTCTATGTTAGAGATCTTGAGGGAGGTCAGGCAGAATAAGCCCTTATTACTTTGCAGTGTAGCTTTTAATGTTCCTGAATTTGGAATGCATTTGCTTGTCAGGTTAAATGAATTGCCACTGCAGGCCTACTATGAGTAATCTAAATTTCATGAGAAATAATGGCAGTGCATAAAATACAAAAGGACAGCAGTTTCAAAACTTTCCTATGAATTTTCATAAAATCACAGAATCTTTGAGGCTGGGAGGCACCTCTGGAAATCCAAATTCCCTGCTCAAACAGGATGAATTCAGGTCTTTGTCCAGTCAGGTTTTCAATAACTCCAGAGATGGAGAGTCCACAACTTCTTCAGGCAGCCTGTTTCAGGATTTGACCACCTACACAGTCCAAATTGGGCCTTACCTCTAAGTGAAATTTCTTCTGTTTCAGTCCGTTTCAATTGCCTCTTGTCCTGTCACTGGGCACTGCTGAGAAGATTCTCGTTCGCTCTTCTTCATTCCTTCTCCTCTGCTATTTATACATACCGATAAAATCCCCCCAAGTCTTTTCCAGGCTACGCAGTCCTAGCTCAGCATTTCCTTGAATGTAAGTTACTCCAGTCCCTTTGTCATCTTTCTGTCCCTTCACTGGACTTGCTTGAGCATGTCTTGCTTGTGCTGAGGAGCTCAGCGCTGGACTCAGCACTCCACACATGTCTCACTCGTGCTACGTAGAGAGGAGGAATTACCTCCCTTGACCTGCTAGTAACACTTCTACTTCAGCCCAGGAGGCTGCTGACCTTTGTGTCAAAGGCTGATCTGCCTCATACTCAGGCCTATTACTGACAAGCTTTATTCCTGCTTGTTGACACCTAGTCTGTACTGTGCAGGCGCAGGACTTTTCACTTCCTTTGTTGAATTTCATGAGGTTCCTGTTAGCTCGTTTCTCCACTCTGTTGAGGCCCCTCTGAGGCATAAATAAAAATTAAATTGGTTCCTCACAATACCTATATGGAAGAGCAGCAGGGAAGAATAAATACAGGACTAGACAAACCTCAGCAACCTCTTCAGAGCACCTTGAATCTGAGACTGGACAAGCAACAAACTTCTCTAGATAACAGTCTCGTCAACAGGTCGGGGGTTCTATCTCTTGTGTTAGGGAATTTCTCACTGCTGTCATCACTTACTCTGGGAGCTGCTGTGGGGCTCAGGCTCAGCTGTCTTGGGTGCTAGGTTGAATACAGCTCCCAGTCTATCACCTGTTAGCAAATCCAAGCCTATTAAATTTACAGACTTTAGTTGTGCTAGATTTAGCTAAGATAGAGTTCAGTACCTCATATGGGGCTGTGTTTTGGATTTGTACTGAAAGCACTCATGAGAACTCAGGGATGGTCTTGTTAGTGCTGAGCAGTGCAAGGTTTTTTCTGCTTCTCACCCACCCCCACCAGTGAGGTGGATGTAGGTGCATAAGAAGTTGAGAAGGGACACAGCTGGGACAGTTGGCCCCAACTGACCCAAGGAATATTCCATGCCTTATGTCATTATGCTCAGAGTAGGAAGCTGCAGGAAGAGGAAGAAGAGTGTGTGTGTGGAGGTGCTTTTGGAGTGATGGAGTTTGTGATGAAGCCATGATATCCTGGAGATGGCTTTGCTTGCATGTGCAGCTTTTGCTTACCTATTAAACTGTCTTCTCGGTGAACAATTTTTCTCACGTTTGCCCCTCCTATTCTATCCCCATTGCACTGGAAGGAAATGAGTGTTTGTATGGGGCTTAGTTGGGATTCAGTTAGGATTAGGATAAATACAAGCAAAGATTTTTAGTTACACTTCAAATGTGCTTCAAAAATTGGAACTACCGTGTGGTGACAAGGCAGATAGTGTAATTAGATCATGGGAAAGTTCTCAGCATTATTTCATATAACTGAATTAAACAGGTATCACTGTTTATGTAAGTACTACATACTGGTATTTTAGAATGCTAAAAATGTTAATTTATATTAAGTATGGATAGGAAGTCATTAATCCATACATTTACTATTAATCCATATTAAAGTTCAGTGGGTAACCACACATCATCCTAAAATGATTGCAGTCCTTAATTGTATTTTGATAACATTGAGGAACCGCAGTTGTGAATCATAAAATTATCACTGTGCTAAGCAGGGTACAGTTGCAGAATGGAAAACTAATCACTGTTGCAAGGTGTTCAGTAAGAGCAAAATTATTTTAAAATATGTTTATAGATTATATTTCCAGCTAGTCACTGCCATCTACATCTAATCCTGGAAATTAAGGAATGTTAGAAAATTTTTCATGCTCACTGGAGCTCAGGTGACACTACAGTAGTGCATTCCCAGGTACTTTGGATTTACAGCAAATATAAAAGTCAAACTTTGGTTTTATTAAATGTGATTGCTCTGGTCTCAATATTATGTAAGTTAAAATATAGTGGTATCATAAAGTTTGTTTATATTCATTTTTTCAAGATTTCAATGTGTTCTTAATACAGAAAACCTGTTTAAATGTATGGAAAACTATCTTGTAAAGAGTCTAGCTTGAAAATGAGAATTAATATTTTTATTATTTTTTACTAAAAGTAACTGTAGTAATACCAAATCAATACTTATAATGCACGATTTGTAAAGGGAAATTTTATAATAATATATCAGTTACATCTGGTTTTCCTAGTACTGTAGAAGTTTGTTATAAATTGGTTTTTTTTGGGGGAGATAGTTTGTGTCCTCAAAGGATAGAGCCAAAATTCCACAAAACACCTATTCAGTTCCTCTACAATATATGAAGAAATACATAGGAATAAATTTTGGTTTGTTCACCTGTCAGTTTTTAGGAGGAAAAAAAAACTAAGGAAGATCTTTAGCTTTTGAATACATTGTTTTCTGCATTTCTGCGTTTTTAAGGATTTAAGTACTTCTACATGACTTTAATTTTAATTTCCAAAATCCAGGATGCCTATTTACACCCCAAAATTTGTCCTTTTAACTTTCTTCATTTGCTTGCTTGTCTGTTTTATTTCTCTTTATAACTTCTGTACTGCTTTAAGTTCAATCTTTGAATTCCCACCTTTCATTGTAACTATTTATAAGGCTTCCCCGATTGTTGATATACCAATATGAAGAAATTGAACAAAGAGAACAAAAATCTTATGGAACATAGAACTTCTGAAATCAGACTTCCTTCACAACAATACTGGATGTCAGTCTTGAGTCTTGTAATGTAAAAATTTTAAAAAAGGAATACTCCATATCATGTAATGTCACAATCAAAAATAAAAATAGGTGTTTTCCAAGGTAGCTATTTCCCAGTCACTAGCTGGGCATCAGTTTGCTTGTGGGACATGCTGAGTGATTGCTTTTATATAACCTTTTTCTCCACCTTTCATTTATTAAACTTTTATATTAGCCTAGAAGTTTTTCCATTTTGCTTTTCTATTCTCTCTTCTGTCCCACTGCTGAGTGTAGTTTTGTAAGGTAGATTCTTATGTATAGAATAACACTAGGAGATACAGGGAGAGGGAAGTACTCCCACTACCTGACTCCAGCCACAGGAGTTAAGAATGAGGGTTGTGTGACTAGTTGCTATGTTTGGGTAGAAACCAAAGGAGCCAAGAGAAATTCCTACCCATTTCCCAGCTCTGTATTTACATCAATCTTTTGCAAGCTGAGAAGAAACCCATCTGTGCAGACCAGAGAGGAACAGCACACTGTGCTCAGCCCTTGGATCTGGAAATTGAGGGAACCTGAAACCCTGGATGCAGTGAAACACACCTACACAGAGGTCAACTGCCTGGGGAAGAAATTCACCTGTAGCAGTGAAACCACATCACTTTAAGCTCATGGTCTGAATAACCTTTCCAAAGTTTCCTCTCTTTATTGCTATTACACATATACTATAGGGCTGGCCCTCTAATTGCATTTTGAACATTAATTTAAATGATTCTGCCTTGGTACTGAACCCTATTTGGGTGAATCCTGTGCTGAATAGCTCCAAAACAGAGGCCAACCCTTCACCATGCACAGATTGTAAAAGTAAACTGTGATATTATTCTAGCTGTCATGTCACTATTACTTAATATGGTTTAAGATTTAGGACTAAGATTTGATGATGATGTTGAATCAAATGGGACCAGTATGTCTTCAGGATCAAATCAAGATATTGGCAAGTTACCCATCAGTAGATGAGTGAAGAATAAATTAATAGAACTTGCCAGAAAATAGCAACACACAAAAAGTTCCTCTAGATTATATGAAAGAATAGCTATAAAAGAAGTTTTTTCTTTATGGAGTTTTTGAATAAAAAATCTTTTTGATTTGAGCCTAGTCAGAAGTACTTGGATATTCTCCCAGTTCCAGGGTTTTTTTTCTCAGTCATCTTCTTTCTAATTTCTTGCCAGGAATTAATTTGTTTCAGTGTAATCCTGTATTTCTAACTTAGAATAATCTTTTTTGTTTCATACAGTTACCCCATCTGTCGCAAGAATTGCTGTACTTTTTAAAATTTCGCTAAGAGTTTCTAGCATGTATAATGGTTTTATAAATAAATATTTAGCATTTTGTATTTAGTAAACACTTGGCATAAATTTTGTGTTAGAATTATTTAGAAAAAGGTACAACAATTGATAATGAATTTTTCAATTTTTTTCTTGACTATTGTTTGATTGGGAAAGTAATGCAATAGAAATTGGCTCCACTCACAGACTTACTCAGTAAAGAAATCACCCTACTTTGTCTTCAAAAATGTGTATTTCTTCACTATGTTTAGAAGAAGGATCTGGCAGTCTTTTCTTCCTCGTGCAAGGATGGTTATTAGTGTTGCCATGAACACAGTTTAGCTGTGCTCCCAGCAATATAGCCACTGATGCTGTTATCACGCACAGCTGATTTCGACCGAGCAGAAGCTACTAAGTCCTTTCAAGAGCCCAGGGCGCCTGATAGCCTTTAAACCTGATTCTAGGTGTTGCTCTACAACACATTTTTTCATCTGATGTAGGATCAGCTTCTGAGTCATTTTACTTGAACTGTCCAGATCTAGACCTGCTCCTGAATATCTGCATTCTGTCTTTGCTGCTTCCCTTCATACTTTGCTTGGAATTCAGTTCTATCCTTGTGTTATGGCTTAACCCCATCTGGCAACTGTGTCCCCATCAACTGCTTGCTTACTCCCACACCAGTGGGATGGGGAAAAGAATCAGAAGAGTAAAAGAAAACTTGTCGGTTGAGGCAAAGACAGTTTAACAGAGAAAGCAAAGCGAAACAAGGAATTCATTCACAGTTTCCCACAAGAAGGCAGGTGTTCAGCCGTCCCCAGGAGGGCGGGGCTCTTTTATGAGTAACCATGACTTGGGAAGACAAATGCCATCACTCCAATTCTGTCCTCTTTCCTTCCTCTTCCTCCAGCTTTGCATGCTAAACATAATGACATATGGTAGGGAATACCCCTTGGGTCAGTTGGAGTCAGCTGGTCCAGCTGTGTCCCTTCCCAACTACTTGTGCACCCACAGCCTTGTCACTGGTGGGATGGTACAAGACGCAGAAAATGCCTTGATGCTGTACAAGTGTTGCTCAGAAACATTATATTATCTATATTATCAACACTGTTTCTAGCATAAATCAAAAATACAGCCACATACAAGCTACTGTGAAGAAAATTAACTCTAGCTCAGCCAAAAACACCTTGTCCTGTTGTTTCTCTCTAATAGTCCTGGGTTTTATCTTGTCCCAGCTTCTTTCTCTGACAATCGCTCAGTGAACTACATAAACGTGTAAATCTCTTAGTACCTGACATAATAGATTTTCCAAGTGCTCCATCATTCCTGAAGCTTAAATAGAATCTGACACAAAACATTTTAAATACTTAAGCAATCATGGTGACAGTGTTTCAATAAGAACTAATGGTTCTTATAAAGATGGTAAGAAAGGTGAAATGGCTTCCACGAATTGAGTCACTGAGTAACCTAGACCTATTCAATTTGAAGAAGAAATACTTGGAGGGGAACAAACTATGACAACATCATGAATTGCTGATCAGACAGTGCTCTATGGACTTATTCTGGTTTATTCAGACCATGGACACGTCATGGTGCTACTGTGCTTATCTAAAAATATTTTGTGCAGCAACAGGAAATGCTTCTGTGCACTTGTTTTAAAGCAGGTCATAACTGGGGCCATTATCTTTTACATATTTGGCTATTAGAGGATGAAATTTCTATCAGTTGTTAAAACAAGCAAGTCCTCAAGAGGCTGTGAATTTAAATTTTGTTATTCTAATACTTACAGTGTTGTAAACATTTTTGCTAGATAACTGTGTCCTCTTGTGGGCCTTTGTTACTGTCCTGTGGTTTTATCAGAGACTTCTGAGTCTCTCTGTGACTTTTAATACATCAAATGAGCTATATTCCCTTTGAGTTGTGCAGACTCAACACTGAAAATACAGGAAAGGTGACACCTTCTCGCATAATCTGTATAAACATACAAATATTTTGATGAAGAGATTAGCACTGAAATGAAGTGTTAAGAAAAACTTTATGTGTGGTGATCTACCTTTCAGACATTTTTTTCTTGGAGTAATTTTATCAAAAGAACCTCAGCCTTTTATTATTATGATCAACAAAATTTATGTAGGAATTTTCAGAGTTTTTGTTTTAAAGATTTTTTTGTTTTCTTTTTCACAATAAAGTTCACTATTGCAATGTCATATCACTGTTGAAGACAACATCCTGTTCAATTTTGAAAAGTTTTATGTGGCCTCCTCTGGTAGAATTGTTCAGTGGGTCTCTAGTCGTGACACTGCTGGAGTGACTTCTAATCCATTCTGCTGCAGCAAAAAAATGCAAAAGGGAAAGTTTTCAGGAGATTTAAATGCACTTTGAATCAACAGGAAAGGACATATCTGTAAAGTTAAAAGGTAGACATTGGAAGGAAAGAGGACCTAGAGAAAAGAGCTAATGATTTTTTTTTTCTAAATAAATATTAAGGAAGCGGGAGAAAATGTCACTATAATTTTATTAGTTTATTATGTGGAAAATCCAAGGGGGTTTGTTTTTTGGGATTTTCAGTATATGCAACTATGAAACTGCTATAGATGGAAACTAATTTTTTAGAGGACTGAGATCATATCAGAAAAAAAAAAGACTATTCATTTCAGAAATTGAATAAATAAATAAAACCATCCTCTGTCTCAAAATGCAGCCCAAAGAGGTGTACTGCACAATCAATGAGATGGAAATCTGGTGGCAATAAACCCGAGCTAAAGTAATTATTGGAAAAGTCAAATTTGATGTAAATGGTATATCTTTAATAATTATGTGGTCTCTAATTTTAACAGTTCCGGTGTTCCTCAGTGATAATTTCAGTATACAGCAGAGTGTGGCTATTTGACAGGATGGTGGTGGAACACACAGGAATTCTAAGCCTCCTAATTTGTTGACTGCAGGTTATGAGTCAAATTAAATTAATGAATCTGTTTTGTTCTTTCTTGTGTTCAAATGAAACCAGTTGGTACTATTCTCCATGTTTCATTCCTCCACTTCCACCAGCCCTTGGGGGAGAGTTTGTCTTAAACACACTGGAAGATTTTTTTCTTAAATATACTTTTTTTTCTCTTTTATTTTAAATTTAGATGGTTATTTTGAAAGAAGAAAGGAGTATGATGAAAAAGGTAGAGCATCAGACAATCCCAAAAAGGTTCCTGAGAATAGATGTCCACAGTTCATTTAGTTCAATTTATAACGCTTGCTAGATGGACATCATTAGAAATACATGATCCATACCTGAATTGTTCCAACACTTTTCAGTACTTTACAGTCCTACTAATAAGAAGCTAATTAAAAGAGTCAGGGTAATGGATAGAAAATTCATCTTACCATGATTTCTTTCCTAGGTGAGACCTGATTTGATAGTACTTAATTTGAAAAAAATTTTGCTTATTGTGAAACTCCAAGAGTTGTCATGAGACAATTTGCCTTAAATGTCTTCCAGTTCCTGGGAAAAGTATATAGTAAAGAGCTCTATAGAAGGGAAGCAACAATGGCAGCAAAACTAATATTCACCACTAAAGTTTCCTTCTATTTAGAGCAGAGAAACAAAACATGAAGACAAAATGTCACTTAAGGAAAGATATCTGATAGCTGGTCATAATGTTTAGTGTCTGTGAAGTAAGACTAATATATTTCATGGCTGCTTTATCTTATCAGCTGAAAGGTGACCACAATAAGATTTGATTAACAAGATAGCCTTGGAATAACATATAATTCAGTGTCTATTGCTGGCTAGGAAACTATATACATTCTTAAAATCTAAAATTTTTTCTTTGTGTTTCTATCAATCCACAAGGGAATTGTATATTTCAAACATAAAGATCAGCATTGCTGAAATATACCAACCACAGAGAATAGTGAGGCATAGCCAAGACAGAGATCCATGACACATATAAATTAATTATGAAGGATCTAATTGATATTAGATTGCCTTGAAAATAAATATAAGTTTACAGAAGCACTAAAAAAATACTTTACCAAATAAATAACAGTGCTGGAGTGTTGGTGTTATGAGGTTGTAGCAATAAGCATTATGACCTTGTGAAGTCATAGCCAAACAAAGTGAGCAATACGGGTACTAAAGGAGTAAAGAAAAGATGGACATCCATCTCCTGTATTTAGTAGACATCCAAGTAACAAAAACTGTCCAAAATCAAAAGAATGAAGCACAAGAAAATGCAAATAGGCAGTGCATCCTACCAAATATGCTATCAAAACTGAATAATATGGTAAAGAGTGTCAGGAGGAAAGGAGATCTCCCACTTCAGTTCCAACTTCTCCAGCTCCAAGGCTTGATCATTGTAGCTTCAGTGACTAATAACTACCAAGAATGACAGTCACCAGCTCTGAAAATGTAGCATCAACTCCATAATGCATACTCACAGTTAACTTAAGATTTAGAGGCTAGCTGTTCTGTACACACAGTGTTAAAGATCAATTTTTTGCAAGAATTGACCATTCAAAGTGCTTTGCTAACAAAAGATTCGTGTAAAGTTCAGTTTTAAAGAGGCTTCATTTGTCAGTGTTCTAAACACTCCCACTAGAATTTTCTCTAATTTCATAATTGGTGTTAAGTATATACATATATTCAGTTACAACAGAGGAGTTAACAGATGAAAGGATAAACTGTTAGAAGAAACTCACTGAAACGAGAGGGGCTTTTTATTAATTTTTTAGCTGAGATGCAGATGAGAGAGCTTCATCTTAATTTTTAGAGATTCATGGAGAATAAGACATGCCAAATCATGTGTTTCACAATCTTGCTATAATTCCTGCAGCCGCCATGAAAATTAAGTCACGGTGTCTGCTCAGTTTAAAAGGGCAAAATGACACTTCCCATCATGTTCAGATGTACCATAATAAGTACTTCACTATTTCCGGTTTTAATCACCAGAGTATTTATTAATGTTGAACTTTGCAAAGTGGAATGCTGATAATATGCCACTGAGGTGAGATAAGGAGGTGTCGACAATCAAATTTCTCAGATTTAGAGGAAATAAGTTCCTATATTAGTCTTCTCTAATTTAAATAATTTCTTTTTCTAATCTGCCAAGCACTTACAAGCTTTAAAAATTTTGGATGCAAATAACTATGTATAATAAAAATGCAGAATATATATTATTCAAAAATACAGAATAATATATATGTATAATTAAATATATGTATAATGAATGGACAGAAGACTAGTACATGAGAAATAATTTTTAAAGAATCATAAATCATTAAGGTTAGAAATGACCTCCTAGATCATTGAGTCCAACTGTTAGCCCAGCACTGCTGTGTTACCACTGAGACATATCCCCAAGTGCCTCATCAACATGCCTGTTGAACACTTCCAGAGATGGTAATTCCACCACTTCCCTGGGCAGGCTATTGCAATACCTGAAACATCTTAGCTTTTCACTGAAGTATTTTTTTTTAATTTAGAAAAAAACATAGAAAGAAGATTACACATACAGTATTGTGAGAGTGTATTGTGGGCTAACTTCAGTCAGCAGCTTAGCCTGGCACAGCCGCTTGCTCACAAACACTGTAGTAAGACAAACACCATAACTCTAAGTCCTCCCCTTCTTCCATCTCTCCCCCAGCTTTTATTGCCAAGTACAGTACATAAGGTATGGAATATACCTTTTGTCAGTTGGGATCAGCTGTGCCAGCTGTGTTCTCTCCCAACTTCTTTTTCGGTTTTAGTCTTCTTGGTCATGGGCCACCAAGAGAAAGAGAGCAGGCCTTGATGCTGTGTAAGCACTGTCCAGCAATAGCTAAAACACTGGTGTATGACTGTTTTGGTCACCAATCCAAAACATAACACCGTATGTGCTGCAATGAAGAAAATTCCATCCTTGTCACAACTAGTACAAGGTGGTGAGTAGGTGAGTGCAGAACGGTTATTCATTAAATCCTGCAACACCAGAACAAAAAAGGCATTTGTTCATGGTAATTTGGGATCAGTTAAAGAATGAAAGATAGAAATATTTTTCTATAGAAATTCTATAGAAAGATAGAATTTCTTTGTAAGCAAATGGAAACTTCTGTAATTTGTTAGTGCAGAAGGTTGTGGACAGAGAGGGTATCAGTAGGTTTTAAATGTTGGTTAAATTATGGGAGATAGGTCCATAAATAGACATCAAAAAGAAAAAAGAGCAATATATCCTCTAACATCTCCATGGAAGGGAATAGCAAGTGAATTGAGTGTGTAAAGTAGCCAGAATAGGGTGATTTCCTACATGCCTACTTTTTAAAAATGTTGCCTACATATAAAAAAAAAAGTAATATTTTAAGCTTCGCAAACTTATTGTTTACTGCTTATTTTATTTTAATTAATTAATGAATCATGTTTCTTACTAGTCAATATCTTAACAAATAGCATAATAGTTTTTATATTTTAATTGTAGTATTTGTGTCATGACAAGTAAGAAGAATCAGTTAAGTTTTTTTGCACCCTTTTTGCATGTGTATATTTTCTTTTGCATACAGTCAATGTGCTTCTTGGCATTTTTTTTTTTAATTACCAGTCTAAACCAATTAAAAAAATAAAGTAACTTAGTCATCAAAATGTTTGTTTCTCAAGTTTTATATCATTGTGAACATTATTAATAGTTGATTTGACAGCAAACATTCTAGCAAACAGACTTTTTCATTTAATATACAAAGCTTTGAAAAACAGAAGATTTTTGTTTGAAATGATCCTATGAAACAGACAAAAAATTTTGTTTCAGACACCTTATGTAATCATATCTTCAACAAAGACTCTTGTATCTTAAGCAAACTCATACACACAAAAACCCCCAAACAACTGAAAAAAAAAAAAAATCCCCAAACAAAAAACAAGTATGTTTTCATAAACTAGACAGTGGTATGTTTTAAGATAGCATAGCTATATTTACATTCCCTCATTTATTTTAGGAAATTAATATGCTTCCCTTGTTCTTCATATTATCTTTTAACAATTAATGTAACTAATCACATAAGAATTGGCAGGACTGTCTTTGGCTGGAAAATTAATTACCTCCTCCAGCTTTTCACACATTAAAGGAATGTATTTCTATCTGAACTATGAATAAAGGGTGGAAGGCACCTGTTTGCCATTGTTCCCTTATATACAAATATTATGGCTCAAAAATTATAACCTGTGAGGGAAGTAAATTGGTTGATATTTGTAATTAAACCAGTTCCTTTGTTCTGTCTGGTAGAGCCTGGTAAGTATACTCTGAGGTCCTGGATTCCCCGAAGACATAACTAGACAAATTCTTGACTGTCTGTGTTTGTCTTATTTTCTCCTTCTCCTTGGAAATTAAGTAAGCCAATTTCCCATTTTGTTCTGCCAAATACTTGAGTCAGTGAAAAACGAACGTCTTTTTTAAACAGACAGAAAAAATAGTTCTCTCTTAATGGATTCTATAACTTAGCTGTAGCTTAGACCAGAAACAGAATGAAAGGAATCTTCATTTTTGTTTGTTTCTTAACAAAGCTTTTACAAATAATGAAAGATTTGGATCTCACACTTTATTTTTTTTCACTACAAAATATGTGAGAAATTTAGGTTTGTCAGTTAAATTTCAGCCTTCTCAGGAGATTAATACTTTTGAAATATATTGTTTTCTCTCCTTATCCAGCGATGAGATCTTTGTTTAAGAAAGGTTATTTTCTTCATGTGTAGAGATATCCGTATTTCCAGTTACACAGTGACAAAATACATTGAACATCATTGAAACAGCAGGGAAATGTTAAGGGGAAAAACATTAGGGTATGAATCTCCTTTCACTTTGTGGGTTTTGAGGGGAATATCACAGAGGGCTTTAGAATCACTTGACCCTTTGTCTTTAGCACCAGTATGTACTCTTGTCTAACAAGCCATGGGCAAGGATTGCCTTTCCCTCATTCCCTGCACAATTTAGTTCAAAAATCTGACTGTCCATTGCCAAGGTTTGCTAAAGATTTGTAATGCTTTAGAAGTTCAGAAAAATATATTTCATAAAGCTTTTTATGTAGAATAGTACCGTTAGCCAAAGTGTGTTTTAGAACGAAACTCTGAAAATCACCTGATCTGCTATTTAAAGTGGAAAAGTATTTTCATTTACACGTAGAAGTGCTGGAAATTAAACAAAAATCTGTTCCCTCCAGTATTTACTCTAGAATAACCATTAACAATTTACTTAATGTAGCTGGATGTATATGTTATCCTAACCTATTTGAATGTCAGAACTTTCTCAGGGGCATAGTAGCTGATCAGTACCTGCCATTATTTGTAGAAGAAAATGTTTTTAAATTAAAGGAGAAGATTAGATTTGATGATCAGTACACTACAGAAAAAAGAAGCTATGGAAATTTTTTTCTTTGTTCCTATTTGGCCAGACTATAAAACCAAATGGAAGATGTTTTCCATTAAGTGCATTATATTTTAACAATATTATAAAAAGTTAGATGTTGTAAATGAAGTTTACAGATGTTGTGACTTTAGTAAACATAATTTATAAATAGAAATACTATATATTTCATAGACAAAGACAAGAAATTGTAAGCATTTCACCTATTTGTTTTTTCAAATGTCAGAAACAAACCTTTCAAAATGTCATAAATAAAGCTTTGCCTCTCGTATGGTCATATTTGTATATGTAGCTATATTAATTGGCATTATGTATCATATAACTTACGTCTGTTTCCTACTTCAACATCTTTCTTTTACTTCATGCATCTTCATATTTTAAATACAGAAGTATGTCTTTTAGAATTTCAACAAGAAAAACAACAACAACAAAACACATAAAAAATCCCCACCATCACAAAACCACCTTCAGATTCCTCCTTAGTTTATTTTTTACTCAGATGTTGTGAAGTGGAAATCTTTTGAAGTTTATCTTTCTTCTTTCTTTCTTCTTTCTTACTTATAGATTTCCCTTTCTCTTCACTTGTTTCGAAGAGAAAGTGGAATAAACAAAGAAGAATATAGAGACTTGGGGAGTTGTCTGAAAATCCAGACACTTGAGTTCAAAGACTCAGAAAGGAATCCTTTATAAATTGTTGTTGCTTTATAATTCTGTCAATGTTTATTTCCTTTTTTTTCCAATTTAAAGGAAAATCCAATTGCTGCAGTTACTTCCCTTTTTTTGATTCATTTGTTAAGTAAGGAATGTCGTTAATGAGAGTGTAAAAGAACAAGCAGTTCTTTCCTTTCTTT
Source organism: Struthidea cinerea (assembly GCA_013397865.1). Classification (NCBI taxonomy): domain Eukaryota; kingdom Metazoa; phylum Chordata; class Aves; order Passeriformes; family Corcoracidae; genus Struthidea; species Struthidea cinerea. The sequence goes on from VZTI01005128.1 coordinate 22,127, forward strand.
TCTACTGAAGTTTCAGAGATTTCTGCAATTCCTAAGAGCAGCAAGTATTGCATCTAATTTTGAAAGACATCTGAAAAGAAGGTTTATGTTATGGCATTGCAAATTCTTTATGTTATGGCATTGCAAATTCTAAGTCACGCTTAAGAATCTGTGCCTACATAAAAATGTTTGGGTGTTGATTAAAGGGGGAACTTTAGTTAATATTGTGGAAATTTGGGGAAAAAAATCAGTCTTACATGTATCTTTCAAACACATGAATAAATTCCATGGTCCATAACAGACACATGAACAAATGGAAGAGAGTCCAACAAGGATAATTAGGGGATTGAAGCATCTCTCAAATAAGGAGGGCTGAGATAGATGGGACTGTTCAGCTTCAAGTACAGAAGGCTCAGAGGAGTACTTAGCAATGTTTAAAAATATCTGAGGAGAGTGTGCAAAGAAGACATACCCAGGCCCTTATCAGTGGTTTTAGTGACAGAAAACAAGACAATGGGCACAACTGAAACACAGGAGATTCTCTCTGAATCAGGAAACACTTTTTTACTGTGAGAGTAACCATGCACTGGCACAGATTGCTTGGAGGGCTTGTGATGTTTCCTCCTTGGAGGAGGAAAAGCGAAAAGCAGTCTGGGATGGTCCTGTGTGGCTCTTGATGGCCCTGCTTTAGCAAGGGGTAGGACAGGATCACTTCCACAGGTCCCTTCCAATGTCAGCCATTGTGTGATTCTGTGATTTCCAGTTTAGGCAATTCAGACAATATCACAGTTTAATCCCAGTCATCAACTCAGATCCACACAGCCACTCCTTCACTCCCCTCAGTGGGATGGGGAAAAGAATTGGGAGAGAAAAAGTGAGAAAACTTATGGTTCGAGATAGTGACAGTTTAATAAGTAAAGCAAAACCTGTGCACACAAGCAAAGCAAAACAAGGAATTCATGAGCATGACACTATATGTTATGGAATATCACTGGTATTGGCTGTCATAGCTGTGCATCCCCAGCGTCCTCGCTGGGGCAGGATGAGAGGCAGTAAAGGTCTTGGCACTTTGTAAGCACTGCTCAGAAGTAACAAAAACATTTCTACGATATAAATTCTGTTTCCAGCACAAATCCAAAACACAGTCCAGTCCAAGATACTATGAAGAAAATTGACTCTATCCAAGCCAAAAGCAGCATAAACAATTAGGTTTCTCTTCTCTTAGAAAATTCTTCATTGTTAATCACAAAGATGCTACCCATGACACAAATTTCAGTTATGCACAGCACACAGTGTATTTATTGTATGCTACTATGATAAGGTTAGGTATCTTTCAGGGGTTTTGTACATATATTTTATTGGCTAAATGTAAAAAGGACAATAATAAAAGTAATGATAAAAATATTAAAAGTTCTCCGTGAGTGTAATTTGTTTTCCTCATACTGAACAGTAGTTTACATCAGAAGTTCTATTGAAACCAAAAGCCAGAGAACAGTGAAGCATTTAGGTCTAAAAGGAGTCATTAATGAGTACAGGCTTCACCCATTCCAACAGTATTGGTCAAAACGCAAACTCTATAAATTTTTAGGGCCACTGAGTTTTTATTTAATTTTGTATTTAGGTTTTATTTGGGATAAAAGAAACTGCTGTCTAGACACAGGAGTGCTTAGAAAAAAAAATAAAGTAACAAGGAACAGCTACCTTTAGTAAAGCAAAACTCATGCAAAAACTGCAGCAAAACATCATTTTTTCTCTGTTGATTTGCTTGGATTTAAAAGCTTGTCAAGGTCTTACAAAATGATGCAGGAGAATTCATCCTACTAGAAATAACAAGACAAATATATGATTCTTCTGACTTGGAGAAAGCATCTGATGAATTTATCAGATTGTGTCTTTGTTTCATAAAGCCACGCAATTTCATAAAATAACATTGAGCTGGGACATATCAAAGGGAAACAGCAAATGTAGAAGATACAATTGTTTGTATGAGAATAAGTTAAAGTACCAAGTGGGAAAAGGCCACATTTTAAGCTCCTCAAGTGCTTAATCCAAATAAACAGAAGAGGCAAAATGAGGGGAAATAAATATAATAATTCCTAGTGTTATCTGGAAATGAAGAATATAGTTTCACAAAATTTTTCAGATTTCATTACCTCTAAGTATTCACATGGGAGGCAAGAGATCAGTGTAGGAGGAAGGAAGATCTGTATTTTGCTCAAATATATGAGAAACTGTTAGGATTAAAAATTGGCCTGGTTTTGCTTCCAGTTTTTCCTCTGACCAGAAAATATGCCTTGGACTTGGAAAAAAATCCATTATAAAAATTCAATTAACTGGTGATAAAACAAATCTTTTCAACAGTGAACTATATTGTTGAAAAGTTCCCTATAGATTCTTGGCTTCTTATTGAAAGCAAAAGCAATTTGGTCTCAGGAATGTAAATTATAACCGGAAATTTTGTTGAGCTGACCCTAAATAACCCACCTAGAATAATGTAAGAAATATACCATGGAGTCAAGGAATAAGCCAATGTCTCCTGGCTCAGAGGTTGTTTTTTAGTTTGTACAGAACAGGATAAATTGCACTGAACTGCACTTCATAGTGTCACTGAAAAAATGACAGTAGAAGTTAAACCATTTCCTACAATAGTCACAGAGATTGCAACAGTGCAGATTTAATCTAAATTGTTTTATTTAAGTGCTGGCACATCCTTTGTCACTGCAACATCAAGAGTCACCAACTTAGTGGTGACTCCAAGGAACTGAATTTTGTTTGATTTTAAGGAATCTTGATTGAATATTCTAAAAATTTTCCAAATTTACATGCTCAAATGAGTAAGTTAGGAAAATATTTCTTTTTAAATGTGCAATAACAATGTAATGGAATTCTGTCTGTTCACTGAAAACATATTTTTTCAAAATACGGTGTCAACAAGGCAAAGGGGAGAGGAGGCAGAAAACCATAAACAACAGAATTTCCACCAAAACCTTTGCTTCAGTCTGAATAATCTATGCCCTGTACATAAACTAAAAAAAAAAATCAGCCTGGAAATAAAAAGAGGATTATCTGGGTAATGGGCAGAATTAGATTTCCTATAAAATATGACAACTTGTTTTTCTTTCCTCAGCATGTACTATCATGAATTAGACCCCATGCAATGACTAAAGGGAAAAAGTGAGTAGGGTTACCGATTGCTGAAAAGATAAACACACATACAGGAAAAAAAAAAATCTCTAATTAAATATTTTGATGAATATTAATGGTATTTCAAAGAACATTTCAGGGAAAAAAAAAAGGAAAGAAACATCCAGCTGGCTGCCCAAAGGATTGATATTTTGATAAATGACAAAAAAGAAAGGAAATAAATCTCATATTCAAGTCAACTGTTTCAATATTTCCAATTAATTTTTGACTACAGGAAAACATCAGACATTCTAGGATTTGAAAGCAAGAGGCATTCCACATCTTTATCAATGATATCTCTGATATTAGAAGGGATTCTCTATCTTAAACTGAGTCAGGAAATTTTCATCTGATCACTTGTCATTTATTATACACGGTATTTTGAAATTGAATCATCTAGCACTTAACTAGAGACTACTTGCAAAAAAACCCTACTTTGACAACTAACCCAAGAAGTAGCATTTTGGTCCCACTGTCAACTGACTGAGCTCAGTGACCTCAGCCCCAGTTCATTATCTAATCCTAGGGGATGCTTGTGGTAGCAGTACCCATGTAATACATAGGCAGCTGCCTAGAAAAACTCTTGCCTGTGCCTCAGAGAGCTTCCTTCTGGAAGAAACCTGCTCTTACATGGTATCTCTTGTCCACTGCACTGCAGGTAAGGATGCCACTGCATGATACCAGAAGAAAGCTTGTACAGATTCATCTTGTCTTTCCTCAAAGCTCATATGATGCCTGTAGTTCAGCATGGGCTTGGAGCCAAACTCTACAGAAAATGTACAGGAAACCACAACAGGAAAGCAATTCTTGCTTGATTTTTTTTATCAACCTTTACATTAAACACATTTACCTTTTATATCTTCAAAATCGTATTTATTTTACGTGTGAGTTCTTTGTATTGTTATTTCCCATTTTTCTCTGTGTTAATTCTTTCTTGTTACTGTGTATTGTTTCTTACTAGCAACATTTAGTCCTTTCCCACAAAAATTGCCATGAAATAGCCCTTACTGCCATTTCATCCCCTATATCATCCTCTGATAATCAGTCTTTGTCTCATTTAATTTCTTTGGGTTTGGGTTTTTTTTTTTGGTTTATTTGTTTTTTTGTGTGTTTGTTTTTTTTTTTGCTGTATTTCATATATTTAGATATAATGTATGTATATATGTATATGTATTAAATATATATATGTGTCTGTGTATATATATAAAATGACATCTCCTCTAGTTTCCTCCTCACATTTTTCCCAGCTGTTGTGTAAAAATGGTGAATCTGTACACTTTCATAAGCCACCTCGAAAATATAAGTAAGGAAAGTTGTTAGGAGCTGAAGTACTTCATTTCAGAGAGCATTTCACTCGTCTGTATGAATACACATAGTTACAAAGCAAGGCTTCAGAATACAGGGGAGGGGAGAATGTGAACACAGTAGATGCTTTTTCCAGTTTTTGTGAGGTGTTGGAATTTGGAAGATATCTGAGAATTTTTGTTGCTAAGGAAACTGCATCTTTTAGCTCTATTTTCAGACTTGCTTCTTCTGATTTTTGTTGCTATTAAATATTTCTTGAGAAAAAAAAATCCATCTTCTAAATACAATACAGTTAATATTCCTACTTGGGTAAAAATATTGGGAAAATGTATTTGGAGAAACACGTATTAGTATTACAGAAATTGACAGATACTGAAGAAAATGTATTCTGGCCTAAAAATATTCAAACTGCCATACTTTTTCAAACTGGTCCAGTCCCTCAATGTTGTCAATATTAAATGTTTAGAGACAGATGAATTTTCAGAAGGCATACTGAAAGGCCTCAGTACAGGATTTTTAGTTCATTAGTTTTTTCCTAATCCTGGGAGGCCAGCGTCTTTTCTGATAATAAATTATTTGGTTCATCTCTTCACACTGTTAATATTCTGTTGCTTATTAGGGCATCCCATGAATAGCTATTCTCAGAAATTAAAACATATATCCATTTTCTGTTCATTCTCTGTGTTCCTCTCTGCACATGGTATGGAAGAAAAATTAGGAACACACATTTTGCATTTCAAACCTATTTAGATAAAATATGAAAGAATTAAATCCTGATCAGATTCACTGTTTGGATATAAAGCATTTCCACTTCTATTGCATCTTCTCTGGGACAAGGTGAAAAGGACTGAACTTTGCATTCTGAGAAGTCTAACTTTACCTATCGGCCTTTACAACTTTCAGCAGTTTTGAAAACTCATTTATTACCATAAGTATGGAATTGTTTTCCCTGCCAATTAGCTTTATACTCATTAGGGAAACCAGTGACTTATTCAGAAATTTAATGTCTATTTTCAATAACTAGGACAATTAACAGGCAAATTTGTTATTTTACTCAAAGAATTGGTATATAACTTGTTTTTTTGGGGTAATTTCTTCAGGCATATCTCTTGACTTGAAAAAAGACTATGCAAATAGAAGAACTCTTTGTACAAAGTTCAGAATAGTTTATTTTGAATTATAAGTTTTTTGGGGAAAGCCATTGTCCTGGAAAGCAATGCTTTGTATAATATCTGAGTTTGGAAGTGTGTACTCAGATACATTTTCTGTAAATATTCCAAATGTGCTTTGACTTTGACCTTGTGGGACTACTAAGGTGATGCATTTTCCATTTTGCTCATTCTCCCAGCTCTGCACCAAGATTGCCAGTAGTAGTTTGATTTATTGTCTGCTTCAGATTTTGAATTGAGTGCTTCCTTCTTGGAAAATTTTCAGCTGATAGGGAAGGTGTTAAATATCAGAACAGTTATTTTTCATCATTATGAAGATAATAAGAACTATTATGAATAATCTTATGTTGCTCCTATATTGGAGCACACTACAAACTTCAGGGGATTTGAAGCAATATTAAACTGCCTGAATCTCATGTTTGTCGTGAAAGCTGAAGGGTTTACACCAGTCCTTCAGTCTGTTGTACTATTTGGCTTGAGACACCAGCTACTTGTAAAGCAAATGCAGTAGTGAAGTTTCCTTTTCACCACTGATCTCAACTCTCAAATTCTGAAAATGCACTTCTTCATTTTTGCCATTCTTATTTCCTTTTCCTATCATATATCCTTGGACAATTTTTTTTTTTTTTAATTAATGTCTTACCCTTTGCTTAATATTTTAGATCCAATATCCTACACACTTGCAAAATCATTGGCTTAAAAATGTAACTCAAAATTTAGGGTTCAAACGTAAGATCTGGCAAGATTCCAAGGAATATTATCTTCTGGAAAATCCTAAATTCTTAGGTATTTCAATCTCTGTGGAAAAACAAATGGGATTTATTCATAACCAAAGAGAACTATTTACTGCGCAACTGGTCGTCTTTCTCAATGCTAAAGAGAAATCAGATCAGTGTATCTAGTGTTTATTTCACTGTTACAGAATTTTTGAGGTGTTATATATAAGAAAATCTGTGGGTCAATAGGAAGTGAGCAGAATGAGATACAGAGCTGAACAAAACTCACATGATAAACTTTTCAAAGTACTGTTTTCTCCACAGAGGGTATAATTGTTCCCAAACTGGCAACTGTACAGATGGTCAAGATACCAAGTTGTTAGAGTAATGTTGATCAGAACTATTATGGTGCTCCTGAGAAATTACTCTGCTCTGCTAGTCTGTCTCCAATTAGTCTTTTTCAGTAACAATCACAAGTAAAAGAATAGAGTTGGACTGAGCTGCGAGAAACGGGAGAGGTGGGAAGAAATTTCTCTTGAAGTTTGGATCTAACTGGTAACTTCACCTGTGAATTGCTGTTCAGCACACTGGAAGAGCAGAAAATTTACAATGACTTCTAGAAAAAGATTATTTCTCTGTACTGGCTGTGAAGATGAGTCCATTAACATAAGAAGTTTAGCTGAGCACATTGGCTCAGTTTGATGAATCAGGTTTTCTTTTTGAAGATCTACATAAATGTAATGCTTGCAGTTTAAAACCTGTGGGATTATGAGCCTGGACTATTTGACATTTTAAGTTTTAGTTTTTTTATTTTAGAACAATCAAATGATATGTTTTAAAACACATTTTAGGATAATTTAGTTCAATTTGACAGAGCTAATATTTTTATGTAGAAATCTGTTAAAAACTGGATATATATTGATTTGCAGACATCAGCAAATGCATCAGTTTATGCCTTTCTAAAATCTGTTTCCTTCTAGAATTTTCTGGTTGTTTGTTAGATAATGTAGGTGTAAAAGAATAATATTTTATTACTAGACAATTATATTAGCTAATTATTTTGCACCCAGAAGTATACTGATAAACAAAGCAGAGATTTTTTTGTCAGTTTAACGATGCTAAAATGTATTGTAATGTGTACATGAAGTATAATAGCTCACTGAAGTATAGTATTTCAGTAATAGCTTACTGAAAGAGTTCTGAGTTTAACCATAATGCTACTGTATATCATGTTCAGATTCTTGAGCAATTACTTGGTTTTAGACTAATGTGCTCTTGCTACAGAATTAATAGTAGTAGCAGCAGGTAAAGGTGTACCCTGGTATATACATAAAACTCATTCTCTTCCTTTGTGTTGTAACATGAGAAATGTTCAACTGCTTTACATTTCTGAGAGTAGCTTCCTGGGAACAGCTTAGGAGTCAGACCATTCTAAGGTTCATTCCTGTTAGGCTGCATGCAGCCAGCCCCTGGTGCAGCCCATACACTGTGAGCATCAATTCAGGCCAATTGGTGACTGTCAGCCTCAGCAGCTGGGGACATTCCTCAATAAATATAGCTAATGCCAGCATGTTCTTAAGAATCATACAGTACACTTTTTTAAAATCCTTATAAAGCTGTAATGATCCCCTTAGCCTCTTCATATATGCAGGCTAATAACACCTGGCTCTTTTATACAAGATATATATATACAAAATCCTGAAGTGTCACCTCTAAATACTTTCTGTATATCTGGACACAAGATACTGACTTTGGAAAGCTTATGATGTAACAGTGAAAAAAAAAAAAAAGAAAGAAAATAGTAGAAAAACCCTGCAATTTTCCTAATTTATGAAACACTTCATCCTCATTGAGAGCTCAGGTGAACACCCAAATCTGTTAATGAACTGCATACTATCATTTACCAGTATGAAGATAACAATGGCTAGGAATAAGACAGCCTATATGATTAATTGCTGCAGTGGATTGTTACTAAGGTTGCTGATCCAGGTTAAAGAGTCAGGCTTCAACATTACTGAGGCATTCTTACTTTAGTAAGTGGTGCCTGTGCTGGATTCAGCTGCTCAGTCATAACTTGAGATGTTACACCCATTGGGGTAACACAGGTGGCACCCCTATGTCCCTGAGCTATGTCTGGATTAATGAAATAAACAGAACCATGTTTAATTACTGGGCATAGCAATTATTTTTTATTTACTAATGAATGATCAGAATAGTCTTTGACACTTAGGACTTTAGGACTGTGTAAACTAGCACTTCCCCAAATGCTTCTCAGTCACAGTTTAGATGTTAGGCCAGTATTGTCCCTCGCTGGTTTTGGAGAATGAGAGAGCTTATGAAAATATTTGCCCACTACTCTGGACCCATTGGCCTTTGTGTCTGGGAACATGCCTCATCATACTTCATTTAGCAGCACAAGTATAATCATAGGGACCAGTCAGAAGGGAGTGGTGTATCTGCCCCATGTTAAAAGAGATCTTAGTCAGTTTGAGTAGAAGGCATTGAACTGTTTGTGTGAGATTCATGTTGTGTCTGAGTAACCTGGTCTAATGAAAGGTGTCTTTTCCTCATGGCAGGGTAGCTGGAACTAGATCTTTATGACCCCTTCCAACCCAGGCTATTATTCTATGATTCTTATTTAACTACATTTTTTTTCTTTTGAATATATATTTTTGTGCTTAAGTATAAAAAAAAATCAAGGAAAAAAGGCACCATGAAAGATATTTCCATATATAGATGTATATATTATTTGTTTACGTCTTGTGAATAAATATAGGAAATGTGGACATGCAGGAGAACTGGATTTCCATACTACAAATCAATGTGATTATGCAGAAGCCACTTGATTGCTCACACAAAATCATACTTATACCTTTCACAACAGCTATACACATGGAACCTATCACTTGATTGGTCTTTCTAATTTGTTCACCTGCTTTGCATTTCAGTAACTTTGATGGATTCTTGAAGGCTCTGATGGGAATAACTAAGGGTGGTTTGGCTGGGGCACACTACTGGGGTTCAAATACATTACAACAATTCCCCTTTTTTCTTCTTGCACCAGCCAAACCTTTTTTACTATGTTTTTTAAATGCTGTATCTTCTGACTCACTCCCCCTGTCCTCACTATCTACACTTTAAACATCTTGAAACAAAAATACAAAGGATAAATGTCAGAACTAGCAATAGNCACAAAGGAACATGCTGGGATGGATCTTCCACCAAGAATAAAAAGAAAAAGCCCACAACATCTTACCCAAGCCCACAGGCCAGGAAAAGCAGAATGCTGCAACTCCAGCCCTGGCCCCCACCAGATGCCAGAACCTTGACACAGCCCAGCCTTCTCTCCATCACACTAGGGGGACAGAAAGTCTTCAGCAGCACTGGGGATGAGGCACCGCAGGACTAAAAGGCACAAATGCTCTACCAGACATAGCTCAAGCTTCAAAATAAATCCTTAGATACAGTCTAGAGTTTTTAAAAGACAAAACATTTTAACTTTTACAACCTTTTTACTCTAATGCTCCCAGCAGTACCTTTCTTTTGCTAGGTGGACTTACACAACTGAGGAATTCTGGTGGTGGTGCAGCAGCTTTTTATCTGGTAGCAGCTCTCGTGGTACTTGAGACCTCCATTTCTTAGCTTGGCTCACCCGGCTGGTTTAAATAGTGCCGTGGGGCAGAGCTAGAAGGCAGGTGCTTCTCTTTAAGGGCTTTTGTCAACAAGGCTGTGGGTTATTACATTACACTCTTCCAAAGAAAAAAAATGTTGCTACCAACAGAAAAAGATCAACAAAACCATATGAAAATCCGCTGCTTTCAAATGCTGTGTTTTAAAAGTGCTTATTCTTGGTTGCAACAAAACTTTTCCCCAGGCAACCAACCCACCACCACAGACTGGGCTTTTTTTTTTTTTTTTTGGTAACACTGATATCTATGTTATCAGTTTTATCATATCAAATAAATGCTCTGTGCTGTTATTATCTTGAGCACAAAGTAAGGCAAGACAGATTACAAGGCAACTTTCAAAAAGAAAGGTATGGAAGACATACAGGAGTCACTTTTTCCTTTTAAGTTTGTAATGAAATAACACTTTGAAGAAAAAAGAAAAAAAGGAATTAATTAGGAGGGAAAAGAGTA
>VZTI01005129.1:0-16764 GCA_013397865.1 Struthidea cinerea
CACTAGACCAGCTTGCTCAGAGCGCTGTTCTGCCTGTCCTTGAACACTCCCGGGGTGGGCCTGGGAGGGTTCCACTATTTCTCTTGACAACCTGTTCCAGTGCCTAACTATTCTCACTGTAAGGAAGTTTTTTCTAATATCTAATCTAAAACTACTCTCTTTCAATTTGAACTCTTTTTTCCCTTATCCTTTCTTTACATGCTCTTGTACTCTTCCCCAACATTCCTGTAAGTTCCCTTCAGGTATTGAAAGGCCACAATTAGGTCACCCTGAAGCCTTCTCTGCTTCAAGCTAACAAACCTAATTCTCCCAGGCTTTCCTAGGAGGAGAGATACTCCAACCTGCTTATCATCTTGGTGGTCCTTTTCTGGACTTGCTCCACCAGATCCATGTCCTTCCTGTGCTGGCACCCCAGAGCTGGACAGTGCAGTGGGGTCTCACCAGAGCAGAGCAGAGGGGCAGAATCCCCTCCCTCACCATGCTGGCCGCGCTGCTCTGGATGCAGCCCAGGACACGTTTGGTTTTCTGGGCAGTGCTTGCACATGGCTGGGTCATGTCCAATGTCTCACCCGCCAGCACCCCCAAGTCCTTCTCCCCAGAGCTGCTCTCAACCCCTTCACCTCTCATCTTGGATTGATAACAGGGATTGTCTGAACCCAGGTGCATCACCTAGCATTTGGCCTTCTTAAACCGCATTATATTCCCATGGGCCCACTACTCGAGCTTGTCCAGGTCCCTCTGCATGGCAGCCCATCCTTCAGGAGTGTGAACAGCCTGGCCATTGCAAATTTGCTGAGGGTGCACTTGATCCTCTTGTCTATGACAGAACTTTGTCTGCAGTGTATTTTTGGAAATAAGTGAAGATGCCATAAAGTGCTGTCTCTGTCTTCCTAATCCTGTTTATTCCACACAGTACTCAGTTTTTCACTTTATATGCTCATATTTGAAAAGTCTTCCTCACCTTCCCCTCTAAGTATGTCTATTAGAATCATAAGCATGGAAGTGTATTTTAAGTATCTCATTTGGTGTAGGGCCTTGAAGGTTTTCTGAGACTTTGAGGTTGGTGATTGTTTTGGTATTTGTTTTTAGCCAAAACACTTGAATTGCTGGAACTCAGTGGGGAAGAAAAGCTTTTCCTCGTATAATGACCCTGTCTCTAATGACTGTTACTTGGTTTAGCTTCTTGCTTTATGTTTGCAAGATCAAATGGTGCAGTATTTTTATTTTTTACAGCAGCATACTTTTGTTTAAACAAGGCTAAACATCAGCTCTTTGAAGTTAGAATAGTCTTTTTGTCTGTTTGTACATCACTAGCCCAACTGGGTGTCATTGAAAATGGCTACATGAAACTGTATGGTAATAAATGTTATTTTCAACCTTGTATAGTTGAAATAGATTGTGCAAACAGGCAATTGTTAAAATAGTATGCATAACCTTTTAAATTTTAATTCAACATTTGATTTTTCTGGGACTTTTTCAGGCATTAAGAGATTATATTTTTTCTGTGTCGTATGGTATTATGTTGCTAATAGGGTGAGTTGTTTTTAAAAGGGCATAACTTCACCCCTGTGGCAACTCTAACTATGCTTAAAACTAAGCAGCTTTTGTATAAATTACAAAATTATTACCTTGATTTTTCTTACAGCTTTTCCTATCAGTAAGCACTTGTAGATCATGAATTCATGTAATGGTTACAGAAGAAATAAGAAATGATTCTTCTGATTAAATATTTCAAATGTAAGAAGAAGAGAGATGTCTTCCTCTGGAAATGTTTTTTTCTTGACTGCTTCTGGGAGGTGTCTAACTTAATCCCCTTTAGTGATTCATGTCTGGGATAATCCTCATTACTCCAGCCACACAGATTTGTGAGAGCTGGGTATTGCTGTTTTCAAAATTGCTTCTACCTGACATAAGTTTCATCTTGAACTTCGTGGTTGTGGGAACTGAAACCTTGTCTAACGATCAGGAGACATAGCTCTGTTTAGATATTTTAATTATTTTTAGTGAAACCAGTGTTGGCATTATTATTTACAGAACTCAATTAGGACCAAAGGTAAAGGACAAAACAGAATAGTATCTGTGTCAGAAGCTGAGAGCTGAAAGGAAAGAAATATGAGTATTTGAATAGAGGATGGTAGAATGAATGGTAGAGTTCCTTTGATGAAGGAATAGAGAAAAAGATGGCAATTTGAGAAAGACCATATCAAACAGAAGACAGCAAGAGATAACAGAGGCTAAAATTTCTGGCACAAAATAAGATGAGGTGATCTAAGACAGAGCACAGCCCACATGAAGATTAATGAATACAGAACACCTGTCTTGGGGCATTGTTTTAGCAGTGTCTATGCACAGATATAAATGCATAATACTTAATAGTGTGAATCTTTATCCATCTTACTCCTTAGAATATTTGAAAATTTATTGATAGTGTGTTTATTTACAATGATATTTTATGGACCTAAACACAAACCGACAGTAATGAGCAATTTGTGTCACTAAATCCATTTTTATGTGACTTACCATATTCAGAAAGCTGTAAGTGTAGTTAATGAACCTTGCTGGTGTTCTTGTTAGAAATGCCTGACTTAGACCCTGATCTCCTCTTTAAACCTTGGTAATGATCATGCCTTCATAATTTAAAATGTTTATTGTTTCCTTTCATGATACCATAATTGTAATAGTCTTTTTTTTTTTTTTAAGGCATTTAGTAAAAGTGCCTTTATTTCTTTGCAGAAATAAGGAAATATTAAAGTTACGTTTGATTTTCTGTCTCCAAATCTATCCCTCTCTGTGGATCTAATAAGAGCAATATACTTATGCATTTAAAGGGGTGTAATAAAGCATGGGTTGACCAGGAAGCCGCAGCTGCCCACGTGTTCCCCCTTAGCAGTGCACACCCTGACTTCTTTTGAAGTATGAACAGATCTTTAAACTAGTTTTTTGTGACTGGAGCCTGAACATCAGTTTTTTTGCAACTAAAGGTATTTTCAATACATAAAGAGATTGAGCTGATAAAAAACTAATCGCAACTTTTTAAAAAATACACGAACTTGTGGTTTAGATTAGTCCTTGGAAGAAGAGGGGAAAGTGTGGAAATAGCTTGTTAAGAAGTTTTTAATTGCTTTTGTTGGTAGAATGCCTAGCAGTTCTTGAACATACATGACTTGGCCCATCTCTGTTCTCCTTGTGGAGCTGTTGTCAGCTCAGCTACTGGGGGACAGTTAGAACCAGTTTCACAGTCCACATTCTTTTTCTCTGCTGGGATTCTTACCTCCTTTCATTTGAAGAAATTTTAGGAAGAAAAGAGGGTATTGCAATGCGGTGGGAGACTCTGTACTCACCTACTGGATGCAGTTTCCTCTGCCATTAGCCAGGTGGGCAGCAGGGAGGAAACATGTAGATGTTCACAAGTTTCTCATTATTCCCTCTCTAAAGCCCAGAGGAAGCCTCTGATGTTGCAAAGCAATCAAAATAAAATGAAAACTTCTTTGGAAGGCTTCAAAAGAAGTCACTGTGGATTGAGTAATTATTTAACATAATAAGACATTATTTTCTGTCCTGTGTTATCCTGTCTGTAAACCTGTCCCCTTGGGCAGGGCTTTAATGGAGAATAAACAGGACCATTAGTTCTCTTGTTCAAAGATATAGAGTCCTTTGCAAAAGGATCACTGAAAGAAAATCTGTGTCTTGAGAAGTCTGTGGGTAAAGTAACTAAACTACTTGCTTTAGGGATAGAGGGGAGAGGATATTGAGACATGGGTGACTCTATAGTAAATCAAATTCATGTGTTCTGGTGTGGGTTGTTTGTTTTTTTTTTTTTAAGGATACATTTTATTCCTGCATGTAGCTGTGGCTAATAGTGTTGCTTATTTGTATTCAAAACCAACCTAAACCAGATAAACTGCATCTGCCAGAAAATCTTTTTTTCTCTCCTTTCTCTCACCATCCAAACACTGAGGCTTATGTTTGAATTCAGCAGCCTCTTTGAAGTCTGATCATTTAGCTGGTTATTTCAGAGCTCAGGTTAATTGAGGACATGGTCTACAGTTGACTCAAGAGTTGCTTTAATAAGATTATGTTTATTAAATTGATTAAAGAACTGTTTGTCCTCATAATCGACTATGAGAATGTTATTTGTGGTCTTAGAAATGGATTAAGATACACTCAGCCAAATTAAACATTTTGTATAACAAGTTTTATTTGTGGAGAGTAGTACTGCTGGATTTTGCACATCTTTTTTCACTTGCACTAGTGCATGTCAGGGGGCAGCTTTTTCTGGATCTCATTTGCTTACAGGGATCCACTGACCTGTGCTAACCTTTCCACCTGGCAACTGCTTGGTGTGTAGCAGCATGGCAGTGAACCAGAGGTGGAAATTGGGCAGGAATTCCTGCCTGTCCACAGGGCAGGGTCAGGGAGTTGTCCTTTTTCAGGGGCTTTCCCTAGTTTTCTGTTTTCACAGTTTCTTTACATCTCAGCAATGAGGCAAAAAGTTATATCAGACTGAAAGAGTAGCTGCAATTTTACCTCTTTTGAAAGCACAATAATACAAACAAAATTACAGGAAGACTTCAAGAGAAATAGTTGATGGATTTTATTTTTGAATAAATGAACTCACTATTGGCATTAAGGAAAATCACGCCATAGAAAGAGGAAGTGTCCCAGTTTGGACAAATTTGGAGGAAAATATCCGCTGGTAGAAGTCAGGTTACAACCACCCCTACCCCACCAGGTTCGGGAAAAAGGAAATTTTCCTCGAAGGAAAGTGAAAGAGATAAAAGCTATTTATTTAACAAACACATGGGAAAGGAATAATAATGCTAAATAATGAAATCTCTCGCTGTGGAGAGAAAACCTGGGAAGATGTCAGAGGTCTTCTGTAGGTGCGGTCTCTCCTCCTCGGAGCTGGGTCGGTGTGGGCCCACCCCCCGCTCCTCCGGGAAAAATTCTCCCGATGTGTTCAGATGCTGTTGAAACAGTCCAGAAGAGAAGAAGAAAAACCAAAGTCCCAGGAAAACAAAGTTCAACTCTCCGTCTCCCGCTGGGAAAAAAGAAGAGCCGAAAAAGCTGGCTGGAAAGCCCCGAGGGTGTTTCCCCACTCTGCTGCAGAAGCAGAGGAGTGTGTGTTGGTGTCCTTGAAACAACTGCTTTGAAAAGTTCATTCAGTTTTTTTTTTCTCTCTCTCCTCTCAGGCTCAGTTTAAAGGCACAGAAAAGGCACAAAATTAATTTTTGGCGTAGAACCGAGGATAGGGGATACAACATCACAAAGTCACCCCAAGACAGGAAGACAGAATATTTTTGGGATCTTCAGGAAGTATTGTAGGTTAAATTTCACTTAGAAACAGAGTTTTGCCTCAGTGAAGGAAAACTCAAACTATAGAGAGCCTTCCCTACATAACTGTGAAGTTATCCGTTCTTTTTTCTCCGGTAACTCACAATAGGGTTAAGGCTGGCTCTTGCAGAAAAGTCTGCTTATCTTTCTTCTCCCATAAAATTTCTCTGTCCAAAATGATCTTCCAAGCACCTAGGCA
Source organism: Struthidea cinerea (assembly GCA_013397865.1). Lineage (NCBI taxonomy): Eukaryota > Metazoa > Chordata > Aves > Passeriformes > Corcoracidae > Struthidea > Struthidea cinerea. The sequence continues at coordinate 5,534 of VZTI01005129.1, forward strand.
ATGGGTACTTGCCTATATTAGTTATCTGCTGAGGTATGACTGCAGTCAAGCTTCAGATCAGAGAAGGAAATTGTTCCATGCTAGCTACTATTTTCATATTGGTCCCAAATTGTAAGACTCTTCATGGGAGCCAAGTTACTAGGCTCAGTTATTAAAACTAAAGTTTACCATTTTGTTTAAATCTATACATCTTACTTGTCATGGCCAAGGTTTTAGTTTTGACATCAGAAATTTTGTATTAGGAACCAATTGAAGTTTTTAATCAGTGAGATATAAACAGTTTTTTGAAACACTGTAGAATGGTCGTTTATCATTTATGTGCTTCAAAACTATGATGAAATACAAGTGGCCAAGATTAAAAAATCTCTAACTAGGTTATTTATTTTAAAAAAAAGATTTGAAAAGCTAACCAGAATTAAAGAAAAAAAAGCAGACGGCAGACTTTGAAATTGTAATCAAGGGCTTTTGTACACTAAAGAGTTATTGTGAGCTTTTTGTTCAAGCAGAGAATTAGGAGAATTTAACTTTCTACATTTTGAATATTTGGTTGATTAAAAGGAGAGTTTTCACGTTTGTTGTCTATATATAAAAGTAGGGAGAATGACCATGAGATTTTGCCACCGAGAAATGGTGAAAACTAAGTGACTGATGTCTATCAAGATCACAGAGATCTTCTTAAAACAAGAGAGGATTTAATGACCCTAATGGTACATTCTCAAATCTTCTGCATGTAGAATTAGATACATAGGGTGTGAGTGGAAAGCTCTTATGGCAGAGTTTTGATGGCAGTCACTAATCGGAAATTGCTTCCATTAACTTTTATAACACTTGTGAAGCAGGAAAATGCTGGTGTTTCAAGTTAGATATCACAAAGATTTATGAATAGTATGATTCTACCAAACTGTAGTCTACTCCTCATCTTTAGACAAGATGAGGCCACAGGCAGATGCAGAGCCTGAGGGCTTCCTCCCAGGCTGTTCCAAACAGTATCTGTGCAGAGCATTCCACAGCCTGCCATGTGTATGCTCACACTGAGTAAAAGACATATTTCTTAAGACAAACTCTGGTATCTAAAATATCGGCGCATCACAAATTGGAAAATGCTGATCGTGTCTTTAGATGCCTACTGTTTAAATAAGCAAATATATCAAAGCCAGAATTTCGGACAAAATGCAGATATTTCCAAATTGCTCCAATGTTATAAACACAGAGAGCTGACTACAAAGGTCGAGGGTCAAACAGCATGTTTAATTCTGTACGTTTTTTTCTCCCCACTTACAGGTCTTTTCTTTGTAGTATGACATCTTCTTTGCCACTTGGAGCAGTATGTTGGTATGCTTTTTTTTCTGCTTCAGAACTTTTCACATCCAGTGTTCTTCTCTACTCTTATATGAAGTTCAGTATAAGTTTCCCTCACTCACGGAAAGCAAAATTTTAGAATGGAGTGGCGTATCTTTTGAAAACCTGAGACCCCTTTCCTGAGCCTTCAGAGACAGAACAGTTGAAGTTTTGGAGAGTGCCAACTTCCCAACATTTGAAATGTAGTGCTATTGGATTTTTGTTATCCTTTTTTCTTGTTTTATTCCAGAACTTTTTTCTTTGGTGCTTCAGTACTTTGGCATTTATGTTGCAGATATGATAACATGGACTACAAGCTGGTAAGTGAGCTTCCACTCAGTTTCTTCTGCCTCACTATCTGTTTAACAATTAGTTTTTCTTAGAATCCTCCTACATATCAGGTCTAGCTCTGCTGGAATAGTCGTGAACTTAGGATGTCTGAACCGACTTTAAAATCCTTTTAATGTAATGTTAATTCCTTTAAATTCTTGCTATATTACCTTATGTCGGAATAAGTCTTTGTACTCTGTTTTCTATTTTCCAAGATGCTTAAATTTGATGTAAAAAGACTATGTCAACCCAATATATTTTTATATCCTTGTTCTTATGGAACACACATGAAACATATGCTCATTAGTTACAGGGACTAATTTAAATCATAATGTTTTCAAATGGCCAACATCAAATAAACTTAGGGAGTAAGCATCAGCATAACATGGTAAACAAGCTATGAAGTGCAACTGAGTGTGAAGATGATTATCCAGGGATAGGGTTTGTGAGTACTGGGCAAGTAGAGCAATTTACTTTTGGATAATAATGTGATTTTCTCACACAATATGCCAGATTACTTCCCCCTCAGCTTTGCTCTTGCTACTCTCAGTAATATTATCCATTTGGTGCACTCTGTTCCTGAGCCTTTGCTGGCTAGTGCAAATACCATCAAGCAGCATGTGTGTGGACATGCACATGCCCACACTGCTGCTGTTACGAATTTTCTCGTTAGCTTTAAATGTTCGCAAAATCCAGAGCAGTCATTAATTTGTTTCACCAGGCAGAGGCAACTAAGTTGCTGGGGCACATGAAGGGAGGTTCATATTTTCTCTCTTGGTAGCAAAAAAAATATTCTTACATTGCTTGATCAGAGGAACTTATAATTATCATCTTGTTCCAGTTCACATTTTTTAGTGTTTGCTTAATGCTTAGACACTTAAGGGGGTCTATTTATTTACAGCAGTGTGCATGATCTCTGCAGTGTCACATATCATAGATGAGTGTAAAGGCATTCAAAAATATATTATTCTCTGCATTCCGGATTCCAACAGAAGGCTTTTATTAGGTATTTCTTGCTATGTTCTTCTGCAGGGTATAAAATTGGAATGCTAACCTAATCTAAATTTTAATGGTTTTTTCTTACCGTGGATACTTCTTCTTTCTCTCACTGAGACAAGTGTTTATAAATACCTGCGGGTTTTTTTCTTCTGATGAGCTCAGTAAGCTTTCAGTGCCCAATTACGTACCATTAGAAGTCATTGTTACCAAATCAGTTCTACAAATTTGTGAGATGAGGCTCATGTACTCTAAACAGATTGTGATACATTTGGGGAACAGTGGGAATTTTCAGTTCAGGGATATCTTTTTGAAGTAACTTGGCCTGAGTAATGCAGAAATAGAAGCAGTGAGCCCATGATATGATTACGTAATGGAGATGTAAAGAAGCGTGTGATAAGAATAAATACTGTGCATAAAACCAGTTCCAAAAGTCTTACCCACTAATATTTATGGGATATCCATCTGAGAGAAAACAATTTTCAACCTGATTTAAATTTAGGATTTTTTGAGTGCCAGATACAGTAAAAGCAGATCAGGCACTCCAGACTGGCCCCACTTCAGCTAGCCAGTGTAACTGGAGCAGCAGTAAGTGCTGAGTCAAGCTGGACCAAGGAAAGAGAGGCTTGCTCAGTTGTGGAGGATTTATCAATGCTCTCCATGCATCATCTGGGAAGGAGTTCCCTTGCAGATCTACACCAGCATGTATCCCTGAACCCCTGGCTGCACCATCTAACACACATGATTAATTACCCTTCACAGAAAAGCACATCTCTCCTTTGCTGTATGCAAATATAGAATTTTCCAAAGACAATACACAGATGGTATAAGATTCAGACCAGGGCCAGAGAAGAGTTAGTCTGACATCAAATGATCGGTCAAAGATAAAAGCAGGTGTTCCTTGTCATTAGCAAGCCAGGGTATCATCTTTATAGTTTTTGCATTGTTCAGAATCATTCTTATTCAGAACACTGTTTAAAAGTATTAAAGTCTTGCAACTTGGTACTGGTATATGTGGAAAGGCATTTATTACAGTTATTTTCATTCTGTATTTGTTTCACAGGGAGACATCGTGAGGCTGACTGGTCCTGACTCTAAAGCTGAGAATGGAAAACCTGTAATTTTACTATTTTCATTATATATTTCCTAAACTCTGTTTCTGCAATTGCAATGAGTTTATACAATGGTACAGAGTGATAGAAAATATAATGCCTATTTTATTTGTGGTAAATTATCCAAGAAATTCCTGGCTTGTCTCACAGTGTAACTGTCCCAATTCTATAAAACTTCACACCATGCTACCGTCTAACCTCTCTAAACAGACTAAACTAAATATGTATTTAAACTGGCCTGCACCTAGTTTCTTATTTTGTAATAATTTTCCATGTGCATTAAAAAACCCACGTTGTTTAATTTCTTTACTTCCTTCTGTTTCTGCCTAGAAGAAATGGCTAAGTTCTGTTCTAAGGACAAATCTAAACAGATATTGACCGTCCAAAGAACAAATGAGTCAAAATATAGTCTCATTAACAGGTTTAAGAATTCTACAAACACAGCTAGCTCTTAGTAGCTTTGATGATCTTAAATATATTAACATTTTAGATGAGTGAAGTGAATAACCAGGACACTAATCATGTGTCGGTATATCTGACTAGCACAGAATGGATCAGACTAAGAAACCCTGGCAAGGGAAATCCAGTACACCTAAACAGTTACTATTATCAGTGCAAGCCATCACATTTAGTACAAGAATTTGCAAAGACCAAACCAATTATCAGGGAAGGGATACCCTCTGTCAAGGGGGAAGCTGTTGATTTTTTGCTTATATTTTCATGGAAAGAACTCACAGTTCTTTTGCAGCTACTGAGTTCAGACATCACAGAGCTCTGCTTAGAAAACAGGTCGCAATGATTGTAATTTTGAACCTTCCTTTTACACGTGGGGTCCATTGAAAGGGTACAGATCAGGAGCCAGCATAAAGTGAAACTGTTCATATTTGAGAGTAGATTTTTTTTTTTCAACGAAGACTGAATTTTTTGTCATTGTTTTGGAGAAGTCCAAAAACTCCTGCTGGACACTGCAGGTCATGTTTTCTTTGTTAATTATTCTTAAGGATGATAGGGCAGCAATGTTTGCCTTGCATTGTTCAGTGATACATGTTTTCAGTTCATTAGGCAAGATTCTTTTATTCTGGGTGCTGCAAACCAAAGAAAGTCAGTCCTCAATCACTACAGAGATGTTTTGTTCGCTTTGTTTCTCATTCACTCTGACTATAAAAAATAAGTTTGCTTGAGAGCACGCAGCAGTATAATTGACTTTATGAAGCAGCTGTCATTGGGGTTTTGCTATACAGAATTGCATTACACCTCCTTTTTAAACATGTTCAAATAAGCCTTTGTTGACATTCACAATTCCTACAATTTATATCCTTTGGAAAAAAACCCCACATTATGGATATTGGCAAGTAATATGTAAAGTTTGTCATAGAAATTATGTCGATTTTTAAAAGTGATGTACAAGGGGCAGGAAGGAATGTTAGTTTCTTACCGTCATATTCCTCTTTAATTTTTACAGTTTATCTAAAAATCAGAGAGAAAGTTCTTTTCTTTTCTAACTAGAACTAATCACAATTTGCTGGAAACATTGTTGTTGTTATTTTAATATGGTAACTGATGTGGTGTTTTTTTTTTCTGGCAGCAATTACCAATGTTGTCTAAAGAAAACAAAGTCCTGGACACACTAGTTCTTTCAGAGAATGAATAGGAGGGATTTTTAGTCCTATTATTCTCAATTAGTCTGAGAGGGTTTAAACACTTCTGTATGTGTATTTATGCTGAAGTGTGGAGATAAATCCTAGAATTAAGTATGCTTTTCAGAAGCTTTAAAGACACCCCATGACAATGTTGGATCTTGGCATGAACTGTCTTTTCTTTAATTCTTTCAGCTGAAGGAGTTCTTTCCCTCTAGAAATCATGTCTGATGAGGAGCGGCTGAGGGAGCTGTAGTTCTTTAGCCTGGAGAAAAGGAGGCTCAGGGGACATCTTATCACTCTCCACAGCTACCTGAAAGGAGGTTGTAGCCAGGTGGGATTGGTCTCTTCCGTGTCTCAAGGAAGAGAGACAATGGCCTTAACTTGCAGCAAGGGAGTTCAGATTAGATACTATAAAAAAAATCACTGAGAGAGTGATTAGGCAGTGGAATAAATTGTCCATGGAGGTGGTGGAGTCACCATATCTGGAAGTGCTCAAGAGATGTCTGGATGTGGCCCTGGAGGATATATATGGCTTCGTGCCATGCTGGTTCTTTATGGCCATGTTGGATTGATGGCCAGAGTGGGTGATCTTGAACGTGGTCATTTCAGCTCTGACAGTTCTGCAATCTTGTCTCCAAAAACAGTTTAATCTAGGAGCAGAAAGCTGAAATGAGTGTTCCTTGAAGAGTCAGGTCCTTTTAGTATAGATTTCAGAAAATTTTTTTCCATGAGAGATACTGACGCCCTAAATATTCTTCACAGTAGTTCAAGGTGACCAAAGTCTCTTGTCTACATATACCATAGTCCTCTTGTGTAAGTGGCAATAAGCAAATGGCAGAGGCACCGGAAAGATGCAACATCTCCTTTGTGGAAATGCATGGGGGAAAGTGAAGAATAACTATGCTGATCTTCAGAATATGGAGCAAGGTTTGAGGAAGGCATTGTGGAATATCTTCTAGGCTTGGCTGCAAATAAATATTACTTAAAATAAATCAGAGAAGAGAATACAGCCCAAATTAAAAACAACTCAATTTTGTGCCTTCAAGTATGTGCTTCTCATGACTACCTGCTTTTTGTTTTTTCCAGCTTCACATGTATCTCATAACTAAACCACAGGAGCTAGGTGTAACATGATTGTACTAATCCAGTTACAGCATAAGAAAAAGTCCTGGCAATGTAATTATGTCCTTATACTTTCTTCTTGTTGTCGTCAAATATGAGCCTGTGTATGACTAGGTGGATAAACACATCATGTGATGGGTGAGCAAGTGGCTCAGAGGTCAAGCACAAAGGGTTGTAGTGAATGGGGTGACATCAGACTGGTGACCTGTCACTAATGGGGTTCCACAGCGGCTCCATCCTCAGCCCTCTGCTCTTCAACATCTTCATAAATGGCTTGGACACAGGACTAGAATAAATAATAAGCAAGTTCACAGATTATGCAAAACTGGGAGGCCCTGCAGAGAGACCTTGAAAAAAGGGAGGACTGGGCAAGCACCAACTGTATGAAATTCAGCAAGGGAAAGTCGCAGATTCTGCACCTGGGATGGGGCAACTCTGGATGTACAGACAGACTGAGGAGTGAGAGGCTGGAAAGCAGAAATGAGTGCAGGAAAGAGACCTGGGGGTGGGGTCCTGGTTGATGGCAAGTTGAACATAAGTCAGCAGTGCCCTGGCAGCCAGGAGGGCCACCCGTGTCCTGGGGGGCATCAGGCACAGCATCACCAGCCGGGCAAGGGAGGGGATTGTCCCGCTCTGCTCTGCACTGGGGCGGCCTCACCTCGAGTGCTGGGGGCAGGTCTGGGTGCCACAATACAGAAAAGACACTGAGCTGTCAGAGAGTGTCCAAAGGAGGGCACGAGGATGGGGAAGGGCCTTGAGGGGAAGCCGTGTGAGGAGTGGCTGAGGGCACTTGGTCTGTTCAGCCTGGAGAAGAGGAGACTGAGGGGAGACCTCACTGCAGTTACAACTTCCTTGTGAGGGGAAGAGGAGGGGCAGGCACTGATCTGGTCTCTGTGGTGACAGTGAGAGGACCCAAGGGAATGGCCTGAATTTGTGTCAGGGGAGGTTTAGGTTGAACAGCAGGAAAAGGTTCTTCATCCAGAGGGTGGCTGGGCACTGAACAGGCTCCCCAGGGAAGTGGTTGCCACACCAGCCTGACAGAGCTAAGAGGCATTTAGACAATGTTCTCAGGCACGTGGTGTGACTTTTGGGGATGGTGCTGTGCAGGGCCAGGACTAAATGATCCTTGTGGGTCCCTTTCTACTCATCATATTCTGGGATTCGGTGACTAAATTGTTATGTGGGTGTCCAAAACCAAACAAGATTTGTTTGCTTTAGAACTGGTCATTGTTAGGTAAACCCATTTAACTTGCTACTTCAGTGTGGTCCAACGTGGTAACATTTTACAATAAGTGCCTGACGGATGAAATAGAAACTAATGATCCATTAGTACTGTGATATCTAAACCCCAAGAGGAGTGTAATTTTTTTGTTCATTTGGTTAGGCTCAATTTACATCAAAATTTAACTGTGAATAATTTACATTTTCCATAAACAGTTTTGATAGTGTTCATATTTTGTTTAAATTGTATAAATAACAAAAATCCTTAATTTTGTGCACACCAAAACGCATAAATACTCCTGCTTCTTAAGGTTACCACTGGTTCAAACCCCTGCTGTAATGTCCTTCTGACAATACAGTGCTGTAAATTGTCTTGTAGCTGATTTTAAAACTATACCTTTCTTTTGGCTGCGCTTTTAAAAGTACTTTTGACACCAGGTTGCTATGTTTAGGATTGTAAAGAGAATGGAGTGACTCATTGAAAGTCTAATTCTACCCATTATAATCTTGCCTCCTGGTTTATACTATTTTAGAAGTGTTATTTGATCTGGAAGATAATTCTGTAACCTTCAGATTACTGCTGGGTGACTTCTGCAGAAAAGGAATTACCAATGCATTAAATTTGAATTAGCTTTGAGAAATCATGCAGATGTATGCACAGAACATTACAGCAATGCTGTCTCCAAGGCACAGCAGAATTGCCTTTATGCAGTTTTAAAGAATCACTTGAGCAACCCTTAAATTGCACACAGGGTGAAGCTGAGACAGCATCTTTACTTAAAAAAAAAAAAAAACAACAAAACAAAACAAACACACATATACATGTACACAGAGCAAATAAAGCTTTGAGAGTTGTCTTTCGGGGAAATCTGATCACAAACAGACTGCTGCTGAATGGACCATTTGGGCTCAGACCTGTCGTAGTGGAGAGAACTACTGCACACACTGTGGAAGTGTCACTTAGACTAATGATTATGAATTATGCAGAGGGTCACATCCTCTTACTTACAAGTCATTTCCACATTTTCCCTTTAGACTGCCTAGCCTAGCTCCATTTTTTTTTTTTCCTTTTACTTCTGCTAGCAAATAACATGCAGAATGAATGCCAAGACCTTCATTTATTCACATTTCATTTTCCTCCCATAACTTCAAGTCAGTAAAATGACAGAACAGTTAGAGGCGGGGAAAGAGAGACAGCTGCTACTAGTGGATTAGGAAAAAGCTCCCTTCAGTTCTCTAGATCTTTGAGTAAAGTAGGACAGTAAAAAGCTGTAGAAACTATGTGGGTCACTTCAGACCGTGTATTCCAAGCATTTATGCCAGAAACATAATATCTGCATTTTCCCTATCCAGAAAAAAAGCTATATCATTTGACATATTTTTAAAAAACACTGCCATTGTGGAACCACTAACCTGACAACAGCAGGGTGCCTGACCTTCCCCTGTCTTAGTGCTAACCAGGTGATCTACTGCACAGATGAATGGGAGTGCCAGCATGGCTCATGGAGCCACTGTGGAGCAGGAGGTGTGATAAATATGGCAAATACATCCCTGGCCTGGCTGGATATGCCTTGGAACGTCCTTGACACTGAATGGGAAGATGACACATTTGGAGGGCAGCAGCTGAGCAGAAAGTTGTGGCAGCCAGAAAGATGAAGGATTGCTTAGAGAAGAGTGTGTGGGAGGATGTTTTCCTGCCCAGGGACTTTGTCTTTCTCCTAGTGCTTCTGGGTACTACAGGGAGGGCAAACAGGCAGTGTACAGCTCCAGGAGGTTTCTCCCACACAAGCACTAAAGGAGGAAAAAGACTGTTAACTAGATGGATAGCTGCTTTTCTTAAAATAAGTATACCTCTTTCTAGCCTTTCTTTAAAGGTAGTTAATATGGTAGAAAGTGTAGTTCATCCCCTAGCACTACAGAAGATTCCTCAGACTCTTAACACTTCAACTGTAATATTTTTCTGTTAATACCTACTGGTCTCGTTTTCCAATAGAACTCAAGAAAAATTTTAACCTGTGTTTCAACATGTACCATTCATGCAGGAAAGAAAAATAAAAGCATTTCCCAAAGTGTTTCCTCCTTGTTAGCTTATGACTGCGTTTAATATCTATGTCTGAGAACAAAATGTTTCAATGGACAAAGTACTATTTGTTATACTGCCTGGAATGGGGTTTGGCTGAACAGATATTTATTGGCTACATGGTACTTAGCTCAGCTGGTTGGAGCAAGGTGCTGATAACACCAAGTTTGTGGATTTGATCCATGTACAGACCACTCACTTAAGAGCTGGACCGAATGATCCTCTTAAGCTCCTTCCAACTCAGGGTGTTCTGTGAAAGGTTCTGTTTTGCAAGACTGTATAGATTTTAAGTTATATTTGATTTGTAAAATACTGATACTCTCTTATTTAAAAACTTTTTCTAAGTACATTTAATAATGCTCTCAGAGACAAGTCAGTTAAATGGACTCCTTATTGCACAGAAGTAAACTGCATTTCCATCAGAAAAAGCTTGAACTAATGTTTAAATTTTGTGGTATTTGCCCACGGTAAATAAATTTGGGCTTTCTGTAATGAGGATAAAGAGCACCTGTAACCCTCCCATATATAAATGTAAGGGCTACTAGTTTGAATAACCCACAAAATGCCAAACGTGAGGACAGTGGAAGAGGCTTGCAACAACTTTTTAGCATTTGTCAACTCTAAGAATACAAGCAAACAAAAAAAAACCAAACTGATTACCTCTAGGAGAACATCGGCTGGAATTTTTATAAGACTAATTTGACACAACACTAAAATGCCATTGAGAGTTACCACTCCGTCATATCTGAGCTTCCAGTTTCCCTACAGTAAAGAGAATGGATAATCATCCATCTTCAACCTTGAACCACCCTCTATTTTGTGTTCTGGTTTTTTTAAATGCTTTTTTTTTTCAGGTGTTATTTTCAAAAAAGAGTTCCAAGTGTTTTTCCCACACATTCTTTCCAATTACAGCAGATGAACAACAAAGACAGAATTTGTAATAGGCAAGAATGGTTTAAAAAAACCTGTCTGGATGAGAAACTAACAAGTTCATTTGTCTCTCTTTTCTGTTCCTAAATCAGATGTAATGAGATAGCTTTTTGTAGGTGCCACCTGGAAGCAAACCAAAAATTATCACAGATTATGAGGTACAGATGGAGAAACACGGCTAAGTCAAGTGGCATTGCATGGTATGTTCCAGTTTTTCAGTATCTTTAAGCCTAGGATGGACAGGGTATGCTGAAGATTACAAAGGTCTCTGATCCAGGAGATTACCATGTGAGATTTTTTTACCACTTAGTGCTGTGATTCCAATTGTTTAAAGTATCTAGGGATGCAGCTAAATACTCTTCTAAATCCTGTTGTTCATAGTGACTGACAGAAAGTGTTTTTCATTTCCATCCTGGTTTTTTTTTTTTTTTTTTTTTTTTTTTTTTTTTTTTTTTTTTTTTT
>VZTI01005129.1:16809-120454 GCA_013397865.1 Struthidea cinerea
TTTTTTTTTTTTTTTTTTTAACTGAGGGATTTATTTTCTGCTGGGCTTCAGGTCAAATGAGCAGGAATACTACTGGTATGTGGAAAATACTGTGTACTGGGGCTATGGAGTGACAGCAAACATATGCGAGAACATATAGCATGTAGAAAGGGATGGTGTTGTTATATTTATTTTCTTTAAGAGTAGCAACAATCAGGAGGCCTTCCTCTTCCCAAGGACATTTATCAGTTGAAAGGAAAAGATTTGTATTTTACTTTTATACACACTGACTCTTTGATGCTGTGTTTATATTAGGGTACAAACTATGGTTATCCATGGTTATTCCAAGGGACTCCAGCATGCTGATATTCTGATCAAGGAAGTTAAATCAAATGGTTAACTTCAAAGAACATCTGATTTTAAATAAAAATAGTAAGTCCCATTACAGTAAAATACAACTTATGTGTATGTAGATATAAATATATAGAGGGCTTAGCAGAAATCCCTTAACCATTGCTACAGACATGATTTCTTTGTGTGTGGTGAGGGAATTCTGTGACTTGATACTCGGCTTGCCTTCACTTATATAGTGCAGAACTTGAACTGTGCAAGTAAAATTTATCCTTCGTTTCTCTTGACAGACTAATGAACAGCACAGTGTAGCAGATTACTTTGATCCATAGTGGAAGCAGACCATTACAATGTAATCTACTGAATGGATAAACATTAGTTTTTAAGTATGCTCTGGGTCCTTTGACTTCTTTTCTGGAAACCAGATATAGTGTAGATGACTAGATATCTTAAGTCCTCATCAGCACATCTGCCTATGTGGCCTTTCCTTTCCCTTCCAGAAATGTGCAAGGATTGGGAAGAAGAAATTTGGTTGAACAGAGGGCTGAAACAGCCTTCAGCACCAGGGATGAAGCAGCAGCTTCGCAGTTGCCTCGGACCTCCCATGGCTGGAGTGACCTTGCTGGTGTTGCCAAATGGACATGATCTCCCTCCACCACCTTCAACCCTCAGCCTCCCTTCAGCCCCTGAGAGCTCTCCCATGCTTCTCCACGCAGTCATGCTGTGGTGTCGGCTCCATCCCAGGCTGTTTGGGGCACTGAGGGAGTGTGGCAGGCCCCAAATGACTCCAAGGAGGCCAGTGAGCAGGTGGGCACAGCAGCTGGAGAGCAATCCCAGACAGCCGGCAGGTGGATGGAGCAGCAGGGGGCCAACACCAGACGGGCAGCAGGTGGAGAGGGCAGCAGGAGGGCAACACCACTTTGTACTCAACTTGACATTAATTACACTTGTTGGAATCCTGTGTGGCTCCTAAGACCTTTTTTTGGGTGTTAAATTACAAAATATATTTGTTTAGATTCTGGATATAGCTTCTCCTAATGACTGAAGACTTGGGAGGTGATTGGAGAGTAGGGGGAAGAAAGAAAGCCTTCTCCGACCCTGAGCTATGAAACCTGACCAGACTTTGTGGGCAGGATGAGCTGACAATTTGTTAATTTTCCTCTATGTGCCTAGAAAAAGCCCTTACAGGCATTAAATGTTGCTGGCTATCTCAATGGCTCTATTGTGTGGAGTTCTGCATTGTGATGTTTGCTGAGGTGCCCAGATGCTTATAATTAATTAAGTCTGATTACTTCTAATTACTCCTTCCTATCTGTGTTATCTTGCATTTGTCAACTTCATATGTAGGTAGCCCTGCTGCCTATTTAGTTTAGTTTTCTAAGGTCCCTTTGGACATTCTTAACCTTCTCTAGTGATGACTAATCTAAATAATTGTGCTCTCTGTAATTTCTTCCCACCCTTTTCCCCAGAACATTAATAAGGAAAACAGAGTCTTATCCAAGTACAGAAACATGAAGAATCCCATTGCAATCCTGTCATGACGAAAACTGATCATTACCCTTCCCTCCTTCCTTCCTTCCTTCCTTCCTTCCTTCCTTCCTTCCTTCCTTCCTTCCCCATTAACTTATTTCTAATTCCTGACAGTATTTTAACCCTTTACTCCTTACCATTTAAATTTCTCAAGTCTCTTGTGAGGCATTTTGTCAAAGGCTTTTTCAAAGCCCAAGTAAATCATATCTTTAACAACTACATTTTTGCTATACTCAGAGAAATCTGTTAGCTGAGAGGGATGGATTTTTCTTTCTAGAAGATTATTTCCTGCAAACTGTCTTGCTCAACTATCTGTTCTATAATTTCAATTACTTTTAATTGCTTCCTGATCATTTTCCTGATCTGCATTAAAACACAGTATGCAACTCGGAGATTTTTTTAAGTGCCTACGTGTGAGTCCTTCTAAAACCTGATCTACTCTTCAGGCAAACTTCTTCCTCTCCAGTCCCACTCCTTGAAACCTTCTTCCATTGACAAACCTACATTTCAAATAGTGGTTTTAGTCTCTTCTGCTTGTTTCTCTTTCTAGAAGAAAGTCAGAGAAAGTTTCTAGAAGAAACTTAAGAGAAATTTATACATTTCAGAATATTCCCTGGTGACTGCTACAGCTATCTGCTGCTAGAACAACCTGATGTATGTTGATGTATGAAAAAATGATAACACAAGGCCCAGACTCAGAATTATTTCACACTTCTTGGTGGCCTTTGTTGCTTATACATGACCTTCCAGTATTGTCTCTATGTTTCTGCTGGACAAAGTTAAGAAACAGAGAAGAGTGCCTTCACCTCCTGTGCTGCTGACTGCTTCCAAGGCCACTGTTCTTCATTTTGTGGCTTTCAGTCCACGTGCTAGAGCCCACTGTATATACAGAGCTTCTTGGGTGGGGCTTCCTGAATGGTCAGGTTGAGGCAAGATCTACTTAGACAGCAGAATAAATAGGGAAAACTGCTGGGATAAAGACACAGTGGAAGAAATTGTATTCTCTCTACCCTGAAAGGGAAACGAATTCTGCCTGTCCACTTCCCTCTGCCTCTCCAATGGCCAAAAGCAGGGTCTTGAACAGTAGGTAATAAGGGGAAGGGGAACCTACAGGAGCTCTCAGAAAGGTCAGACCATGAAAGGCTTGTAGCTTCCCTTTCCTAATTCTGCTTTCCTTCTGGCCTTGGTCACAGTTGTTAAGGTACAAAGTAGACAACGCAGTGCACTGCTGTCTTCCTAAAACTTGGAGAACTTGTAGCAATAAAAAAAGAATAACCCTCATGGTGGTTCCATCTGAACCTTTCCTCCTTTCACTGAAGGCAATCCATTTACCTTTATCTTAGAGGGGAAGGTTTTGACCTGAAGAGCTGTGTTTTTTCCATTTGTCTTTTGTAAAAGCTATGCTGCATTTTTTAGTGCTTACACACACATGCGCGCACACATACCACTCAATATTTTATGAAGAGTTGTCATCCCTTTCTTTCTGAAATAATTTGGAAAAGGCAGGTCTCATAGTTTTGCTCAGATTTCATTTGTGTGCAATAGATGGATGTATCCAATTTTCTAAAACAGCACATCCTTTTAATTAAGGCCATTAAAAATGAAACCTGTTTGTAGCTGGTGCTGCTTGGCAGGATACGTAGGAGGAACCTCTGTGTGTTCTTTCGTGGCTGGTACAATATGAACATGACTCACTTAACATTTCCAAAGTACTTTCTTCCAAAGGTTTCAAAGGCTTTGCCAAGTAGTTAAGCCTTGCAGTTCTATCTGTAATAAGTTAGATCATGTCAGTGCAATTGTTCAACTGTTTAAATGTAAACACAGCATCACATTTTAGGATATCAAATAAGTCTATATTCCTGAAAAATTTACAAAACCGGTAGAGTTAAGTGCTTGGAAAAGGTACATATTTGACAGAGAAAATGTTCAGAATGAGAGATGGCTCCTCACAGGAATAATAAAGCTACAGCTACCAAAATTTTAGCCTTTCAACAGATTTTGCATGTCTGTGGATCTGCTATGTATCCTCACATCCATGAACAGACTGTTTTATTCCTCCTGTTCCTGTTTGTATGAGGACTGATCATAAGAGGTACCTTGACCCATTTCATTAGGCAAGCAGTCCTCAGAGATACCAGAAAATCACCTAAATGCCTTGACATTGGCTACTAGGCTGGACTTGCTATCTCTAATGTCTCACTGATAAGAAAGACAAATCTAAAACCCTCAGTAATGCTTCTGCTATTAAACTGTGATTTTTTCCTCCTGCAGACAGGATACAATGGGTCGCTAGTAGTGGTTAGGAGCCAAAATGATGCATTTAATTATAAATAATCCAGGCACTGGTTGAACCTTGTACGAAATCGAGCATGTTTCTAGTGCCAAAATTAGTAACTGTGCTTGAACCCCTCATTTCTGACCATGCTGGAAGGAGGTTTCTTTGTATTTGGATCTGCTTTGGGGTTCGCAGCCAGCATGTTCAGCAGTCTCCACAGCTCTTCCCCTCTACATTTGGGCTAATTGTGGGTCTGTGAAGCACATGTGCTGAGGTGGGAGTGCAAAGCAGGAAGGTCAAGGATTGTTCACCTGCAACCTGCAGGGGTTCCTCCGTAAAGTTAATTTACAAAGGCTCTGTTCTTAGGGCCCTCATCCCTCTAAGCCTTGATGGGGCATTTGATTAATGGTTCTGGAAGTGAAACACGCGGAGTGCCCCCTTGGTTTTGAAGGTCACAGGTATATCCTGGCCTTATTCTGACTCAAATAATGCATTTATCTAAATGCCACATCTAAGTCATAACCACTCATCAAAGAGGTGACTGGGTAGTGCAGCAATTTCTGTTGAAACATAGAGCACCATGTGATAAATTGCATCTGCAAGCTTTGTTTCGTATGTCAGGCACACATTACTTCTAAATCAAATGCTAAAACATGCCTTATTTAGTCAAAAGTAAGCAGAATGCTGTAATTTATAATCGTCTTGAAACACACTGCAGTGAAAATGAAAGCAGACTATTAAAATTTAATGCCTGTTTGGCGGAGTAGCATATTTCTGGCCACGTTTGATGCAGCATCATTTTCTCACACCATTGTGTATGCACAAAAAGTCAGCTTGTGTTTGCCAACGTTTGTGGAAACTAATTGAAAAAAATGATTTAGCTGTTAAAGGCTGACATCGGGCTGGAAAATTATTGTCAGCAGATACTGATGGCAGTGTCTCCTTTCTCCTCCTTTCACCCCCATCCACTCGCTTCTAACAATTGTCTGTTGTTCTTCAGCACAGCTCCCCACAGTACAGTTGCTAGCAAATATTCATTGGGGTGTCATCTCTGTTTAAAGTCTCATCCTACACACCTATTCATCGGTGCTAAGTGAACAGCAGCATCAGCTCAAATTAAGCTGGCATGAAAACAGCCACTGTTAATAATTTCTGATGTGATTCAGCTCAGCTTTGGATAACAGGTGAAGATGTTTCACAGCGGAGGCAATTACAGTCCTGTGAGCTCTCCCCGGCTGCCTGTTCCGCCAGAGGAGCGGGGCGCGGCGGCTGCTGGAGCACGCGGCAGGGCCAGCCCAGCCGCCATCGGCCACGCGGCTTGTGTGCCACGCCATCGGCCACGCGGGTTGTGTGCCATGCCATCGGCCACGCGGGTTGTGTGCCACGCCATCGGCCACGCGGCTTGTGTGCCACGCCGCGTGGGCTGCCTCGCCAGGGCAGGTGTTGGGCGCAGTGATCAGCACGCAAAATGCATGACAAGGCTGAGGTGAGAGGGTGGAAGTCAGCACACTTCATCCAACTTTGCTGCAGACCTCTCCCACCGGATAAAATCCTTCATGGCCACCATTCATTTGGCTGAATCACAAATTTGGGTGATGACCTTTGTGCGTGCATTGATGCCATGTGTGCTCTATATACGTAACTAAAAATAAGATTACAGGAAGTGCAGAGTTCTATTTCGCAAACAAGAACAAAATCCCATTTGCAAAATAGTAACAACTGGTGAACTTCTGAGACGATAATCAGGTCTGATAAAGAAATAACTGTTTAACATCTGCTCATTAAGACGCAGCTGAAGAAGTAATATGGGTAGAAATTAATAACTAGCAAAATACAAATGAAGCCTGTAATTTCATGTGTGAAATGTTACACTACTGTGATGGATTTTTAGCTTTTTTTTTTTTTAATTAAAGAGCAATGTACTTCCATCTACTGAATCTCTATTGTTCTAGTATTTAAGTTATCTTTCATGTCAGTGCCACATGGTTTGAAGGATATTAAAACATAGTCATATACTTAATTGTGTGGATTTGCAGACGGTTCATTTCCAGCCAAATATTTTTTTCCTTAGATCTCAGAAGAAAATGTCTAGCAGCCTAAATTGAATTTTTATACATTATGATTTCCAGAAATGTACTTCTTAATGGTTTCTGATGTGCCTAAAGGCATGAATCTTGAACTACTTTCTTGGAAATGTGTTAGGGAAAAACTGTAAAATGTGTTGTAGTTTGGTTTTATTTGGGGTTTTTTGGTATTTTTTCTTCTTTTTTTTTTCTTTTTTTTTTGTCCTGATACAAATAGTGAATTTCAATTTTGTGTGTTAACCTACTTTTATTGTATTGCTGTAGTGTGTTCTTGAACACTTGTAATAATGAAAATATAACAATGTATACTTCAAAAGTGCTTGATAACAATTCCACCCTATCTGCAAAATGTGTAGTGTATATTGATTTCCAGAAACAAAAGACACGTCTGTTTCCTTTTCAAGGAACAAACCCTGTTCCTTTGAAATACTTGAAGTTTATCTCTTGCAGAAGGTAGTGCTGAGATTGACCTATTTCCATATTCCATTTTTTTTCCAAATGTGACATTGAAGGATTCTCTTTTCAATTAAGGGAAAATATTTTTGCAATTATTTTTAAGTGCCTGAAAGATTAAATTGGTTGTGAGCTTGTATCCATATTCAAATTCTAATCTCCCCAGCAAGTAATTGTTTTATTCAGCCCTGACAATGCTTTATCTATTGTCATCTCTGACTGTGTTCTGCATACTGTCTCTTCCCCTGACAATTACTGCTGCTCCTTATCCCCGCAGCCTTTAAAAGCTCTGTGTAACATTAGCCTATCTAGCCTAGTGAAAATGTCTTTACAGATTAGTGTAATGTTAATACTGCTGGCTCCCTGCTTTTGACCTGAAGTGGAATATATTGCACTGCTGGAGCAGATGGAATCAGGGCTTCATCGGGAAGCGGAGATTGCTTGGCCGCCTGCCAAAAGCGCGGTGCTGGCGGCGGCTGCCGCAGCCCCTCCACCGGGAAAGGGAGCGGGGGCGGGGGCGGGGGGAGCGCGGGCACAGCGCGGTGATGGAGCCACTCTCTGCCCTTGCACTGCTGGGTGGGGGGCAAGTGGAAGCATCACTTAAATTTGCTTTGGATCAAAATATGTGTAAGATTGTTCGTCCACAGATGCAGCCTTCTATGGGGAAGATGAGCCTTTCTGCGCAAATGGTAGCCCCTCTAATCTAGAGGTTTGTATTTTGGTGGGAGCTTCTGCATTTTTTTTTTAATGGAAATCGTGAGGCAAAAGTATAGAACATGGAAAATGAAGTTGTGAACTCCTAATAACCTTTTTAATGGATGTAGATTGGGTGATAAGGACAATTCAGTGTATTGTTCCTATTGCTTTTAGTGAATCAAATACAGTTCTTTTCCTTTGTTTTCACTTTGTTGTTTCATTAGGTTTTTTTGGGTGGGGAATTACCAAAATATTTTAATATCCCAGTGAAAATTATTTCCCTAAAATATTTACTGTTATGCCTCTTATGAAGCCCACATGGTACTAAAAAACAGAAATGGTTGGAGGATTAGGATGGACAACTCTTCTTCCCATCATATGTAGTTCAGTGTTTAAATACATTAATCACAACACTTGCACTCTACTACTATTACACCAACAAACCTTTCATTGAACATCCCTATTAAATATGTCATGCTGGATTTCTTTTACCTTTTTTCCCCTTCTGCAATCATATTTTTCTCTCAAGTGCTGCATTTCCCTAGCAGTAAAACATATGCTGTTTTCTGCCTAAGTAGAGGGATAATGCAAGCTGTGATGTGGAGAGTATTTTTTCTTATCATTTGCTTTTTGAGGGTGTAGTTATAGTAACATATATGTGCTTTTATCTGTGATAAGAACTACCATCTGGTAGCTAAATGTGCACAGCTTATTGCTTGAAGTGCTTATACACATTGTGAAAACACACAGCTTTTGTGTATGTTAAGATGCTGCCTATATGTATTATTAATAAACCCACATATTAGCTATTTGAATATGTCAAATGATTGTAAAATAGAACAGTGATTCCAGACAAGAAGGATTAGACCTGGCACAATGCCAGATGTGTATTTATTCCAGCAGTACTACTGTGACCTTTTAATATCATATTGTTTGCAACCTCTTCCAGACAATAATTGTTTGAGGGGGAAAACAGAGCCACTTTGATGAAGGAAAAGGCCTTTGTTATACTCAAAGAGCTGAAGCTTTCATCCTTGGTATACCAATTCACAAAGATGTGTGCTGAATGTGTGCAAGCAGCAAGAGAGACAGAACATATAAATTTGAGTTACTTTGACCTTTAATCCAGAAGACCAAGAAGAGAAATGCACTAGGAAGGCTGGTTTGTTGCTGTCTGGAGACTGATAAGCTGTAATAAAGGTGCACTCCGTTGCAATTCATCTAAAGCTTCCATTGCTATCATCCTCTTTTTTCGATTTTTGTTACCTCAAGTACTTATCTAAATCCCTTTCAATGCCAGCTTGAATGCACTTTGTATTCTCTCCAACTGTGACTGGTGCTGTCTGTGTGTGTCAGTGTGCTTCAGCATACACTCTTTCCCCTTGTTTGACAAGAGCCAGTGCCAACACCTAATTAAGGATAAGCCATGGAGCTCTCAGCTCTATCTTTGTCAACAGCTATGTTCCCAGCTTTCTGCTTAGTTGAGCTTTTATGACAAGAGCAACATTTCGGGTTCAGACGACCTCTGGCCTCCCGGTTCCCCATGTGAGAACTCAGTGCAACTTAACACAGTGGATGATTTTAGAGGCATTTATGGTCATGAAATCCACAAATCCCTTCTGTCTCTTTCTAAAGTACACACATTTGTACATAGATGTCTCTCTGCACATCTATAGAAGTGGATATGAATGCACACCTATAACTGAACATAAATTGGACATCTTCCAGATTCCCTTTTGTCTGGCTTACTCTCGCAAACTGTTTCCTAGGAGATGATCAGAGGGGTTGGGACAGGATTCTTCTTTTGCAAACACCGTATCTAAAAAAAACCCCACCATCATTTAGCAGAACAGAAACCCCCCATTTCAGAGTCCGGTCGAGTTGTTTCAAGCATTTTGTCTCAATAATATGCATGAATTTAGGTCACTAAACAAGAAACTCTTTCAAAGGGTTAAGCATTTGATAAGCTTGAAAATCAGATTAACATGACTGATAGGTGACTACCAGACAGCCAATTAAATGAGTACATGAAATAATTTTGTAGGGAGATTCAAGTGTATGTCTGTCTGCATAACCAAGTTAAATTACTTCAGGGAGCAGATTTAATTTTCTTTTTGTTTTTATCCTGCGGCCAAATCCTTGCATCCAAATTCTGATCTGAATTTTATGTAAGCCTGTGTAGCTTGCCAGGCACATGACAACATTGCAATGGAGGTACACTGGTGCAGCTAAGAAGAGATTTTGATTTACTGGCCAAGTAAAAATTACGCAAATTTCTAAAAGGAAATCCTAGTTTCATAATGGAGACCTCCTTACTATGAAATACATACATAACTGAAGGCAAAAAGAGTGATTACTGGCTTCAGTGTTTGAGATCCTGCTTCTTGTGCTGTTAATGTGACAAGAGGGAACTTCAGTGTGAACTTCTATCAGCATTGCCTGAATTTTAAGTCTGATAATTCTAACTGAAAATCTCACCTATAGAGACAAGGGCCATATGAAAAACTGCTAAGGATATTTCAGCAGTTAATAGAAACTGGAGAACCCTTCCAGGCGTACTTTACAATTTGGCTAGCTCCTAATTTTGGGTGCAAATTGTTTAGGATCAATTTCCCTTGCAACTATGAGTTCACTTCTTCTGCCAGTGACAATAGCCTCTGAGCTGCTCCGGTTTTAAGATCTTCTTAAAGATTAGTTAGTCCCACTTGTGTACACCACCCTTACTTTGTCATGACAGTGCGAAGGAAGAGGAAGCGGCTGTTGGGAAGCCAATTCTCTGTGCCACTCATAGCTGTCTCCATTAAATGGGTTTGCATCTGTGTTGAACTGTTGCATAGCTGACTTCCTGGGACACTAGAGCAAAAAAGACAGTAATATTTTATTTACATTCTTTACCAACAGGGAGTAAAATCATGAAAATAGCTCTATTTTATGAAGTGCATAAAGACATTGTCTTATCGTTGATGTAGACTATGATAAAACTAGCCTAAACAATTTTAATTGCTCAGGTATGACAGTGAATGCTATGCATTTCACACTATTGTTCTCTGGAGTAAAAACAGTATTTCCTGAGGAGTAAATACGTGGAAAAGCTGTTTAGAAACCGAAGAACAGAAAGAGTACTCTTTACTCATTATCTTAGTCTTGCATTTATTTGTTTATTTATTTTATGTCAAGCAGCTCCTCAGTCAAAGCAGCTGGAAGCTGAAAGTTAAAACCTGGCAGTGAAAGAGGCCATAATGGGCCCACATGTGCTTTGTGTGCTCCAGAGGAAAAAAATGGATTTGATTTAGCTAGGTTATGAGCCTTGGAAAACCACTCTTCATGTGAGCTCAGTACATTTAACAATTATAGTAAAATTAGTTTCAATTATGTTAAATTCTGGAAGTAACATTGTTGAATTTCATGTTTTCGCAGGCAGAGTATGTAGTACCTATGTATTTTGAGTTTAAAAAAAATTGCAAACAAATGAGATTACATCGTGGTGTTTGAGAAACAATAGTGTAGACACTTTATAAGAACTTAATTTTATTCATTACAATTGCAATTACATTGCAATTATGAGAAAAACTCAGCTGGTGATCATCTTTGGTCCCACAAGACTAAATGATGTAACCTTTTACTGCGTTACTGCTTTCCTGAAACAGTAAGTACATACATCCTGATGCCACTCACTTAAAACACCAAGAATTTTTATGCCCCGCTCTGGTGACTGTCTGCCAGGATTACTGCAGCAGACATTTGTGTATTACAAGAAGCAGCCACTTCATCTATTTTCTCACAATGCAAACAGGCGCTTGTAAATTGACCTTGGATTCTAATGCAACTGCAGTGTGCAGATTATAAAGATCCCAAAGTATATGCCTATATTAGCAGCTTTAAGCAGAACTGGCTTGAGTATTTCGCACAAGTATTTAAATCTGAATTATCTCCCCCCTGCCCCCCACTGCACTTCATCATAAAAGGCATGTAAAGAGCTCAGCTGCAATTTCCTTTCTTCACTGTTTCAGTTCAGCTACTGCAAGAAAATTGCTAGTATGAACACAGCCACTGACTTGTGATGAGACCTCTATTCCTTCTTGTTCAAGACATTTATAAAAGCTATTTTAAAGGCTTTGAAAAATGTTACCCAAGGAGATGACAGACTTATCAGCTTTTCTGTGCATACTCATAAAGGTGACCATAGAGGAAGAAGGAAAATAAGTGGTTTGAGCTTTACACACAGCCTTAACTTAGTGGCGTTTCTAGGGAGTAGCTGCAAAACAGCAGTATGCTCTCTCTGTAGAGACAATGGGTGTCTGTACAGAGTGAGTGTACACTCAAAACAGGGCCATCTGAGAAGTTCCAACTATGGTCATTCCCATTCCAGTGCAGATACAGAAGGAAAAATACACAAATATTATTACTACAAAAAGTGGTAAGCCAAATTACCAATAAACCACTAGCAGCACCAAATATGGGATCAAGACATAAACGTTTTGGCCGTAGGAAGCTGCAGTGGGTGGTAATGAATGTCTGCGTATGTGTGCCATGGGTACACATATCTGTCCATTATGTTTTTGGAAGCTGGCATTCCTAGTTCTCCTAGAACAACACATGTGCATGCTGGAACTGCCCCAGATTTCCCCCGTCCCTGGGGTTTCCTTTGTAGTTAACTTAAATAACAACAGACTCGCCTGCCAAATTTTGCTTTGGAGCTTGGCTGCTTCTTGGTCTCCTCTCTGCAGGATCTCCTTTGTCCCTGTCGCTATTTTCCTGTGCTCCAGAGGGGCATTCACAACCCATTCCACATCCAGGACTGGTGCCAGAAGGATCCACCTGCTCTGCTTGTTGACAGACCAAATATCTCTGCTTTCTTTAGGAACTTCCTAAACTTGACCACAGGCGCAAACAAATGAAATACCTTGGCCCTTGAATGTAAGGTATAAGTGCTGCTGCCTTGTTTATAAGGTCAAGGAGGTGTTTGTACCCTAATTCACCATGTTTGCAGTTGTCAGGCCTTGTCATCTCTGCAGTCATGTTTGCTGCCTGGGATTTGTGTAGGGATCAGCTCTGCTGTTTTCAATCACATGGCACCTTTCCCCTCAGTCTTTGTCCATCTCCAGACTCGTCTCCTGTGTCTGCCTGTGCTTTAGGCTAGAAGTTGGTCAACTGAAGTGGCAAATAAGTCCTTCAGATGATTTACATGACAGTGTGCAAAGAGGGCTGTGACTTAGAGATTACTTACATACCAGCAATTGTTCCTCAGAAGTACTTGGAAGTACTCTGTTGGAAACTGCAAAGTAAAGAGTAACAAGAAACAAATGTCATGTGGGGTGTCAGCTTCTGGTTTTCATAACTTCTGTGGAGGAGTACAGTGAATACAAATTGTACCTGATTTATTGGTATCTAGTTTACTTTTGGTAAAATGTGTATGTGCTTTACAAATAGCAATGTGAATTTAAAAGTTCTGATATGACCATAAAAAGAAGTTGTTCCAGCCCTGAATGTGTTTTTTCCTGCATTTTGTGCAAGAAAGGGGGCCAAGTATATGTCTGAAGTTCCAATTCTACCCCTTTTTCTCATTTTAATCACTGGCCTCAGGAGGCAAAGATGCCAGTATGACTCTTAGAGCATTTTAACTGATAACAGTGGCTCCAAGGATGTAGGACAAGTCTCCAGAGAAGTCCAGCAAATGTTATTAAATTTCTTCAAATAAAAGTCATTCTAACTTGCTTCAGCTTGTGTACGCTTTGGCAGTGCTTTTCTAGAAATGCACTAGCACCTAGAGAATACCTCAGATCCCAAACCCTTTTCTAATTAAGGTCAAATGCATTCTCTGGTTCTTAAGTACACATAACTCTTTTTAAAGGAATAATGTGTAAAATTTCCCTTAGAAGACAAAATTATAAGCTTGCTTTTGCTTAGGGGGAAAAAAAATAACAGCATCTCATTATGGTAACTTGGTCAGAGAGATGTAAGTTAGTTTCAGCTATACAAGAATCTGATGTCAGCCTGGTAATTACTAGGCAGAGTCAATAATACCTCTCCTCAGTATAATTGCAAATCCAGTACAACCATGACCAGAACTAAATTGCTTGAGAGCAATCAATAGAAATCTCCTGATTGCATTCCCTGGTGTACACCTCAGATATAAAAAGGAAAACTGTCCATTCAAGCAAAAGGTCAACTTTACAAATGAAAACTGCAACATAAGGCCGGAAGAAGTCTCTCCACACAGAAGCCTCTTGGTTAACTCTCGCCGTAGGTGACAGACCTAAATGGGAAGATGCATATTTTGAATGTATTAGGCCATATCCACATGAGTAATTTGATGTAACTGGACTGGAGAAATAGATTAATGTAGTTGATGCTGAGTTCCTAATATTTGTTCCCTATGTGGTTTGTGGCTTTTAGGCAGACTAAATTCAGTCTGTTTTCTCAAACCCAAGATTTCATCACATGTGGCTCAAAGCTGTCCGAAGCATCAATCTTCACCTCAGATTTCTGTGTCCCTGCAACAGGCTGGATGTCATTAGATTTGCACTTGGACTGGAACTTCTCTGAGGAAACTTTCTCTGAGGAAGGTGGCCCAAGTATACTAAAAACCTCTGTGAGGACCAGAGCAAAGCATGGTAAGTGGGGAAGCTCAAGGGATTAATTTTAAAACCTCACTGTTCCTTGAACTAAAATAGTATTGCAGATGCAGCCAAAGATTTTCTCCAGAAACCCTAATTGTTATTTTCCTAGATGCTAGGGCCTCATCCTTCTGCTTTTTCCTTTCTCAGTCACATTTGCTGGTATATAAATCCATGAATAAACACATTGCCTTTAGTGCCATGCAATTCTTACAATTTTTTCCTACAAATATTAAACAAAACATATCTAATGATTTAGTAAATGCAAGGTTAAATTTTACTTATTATTGTGATCAGAGTCTCAGAGGAAATGGGTGAGTTTGGTGTTTATGTTATTGCTGTGCTCTTTTTAAAAAGAAAAAAGATTTTTCTGTATACTCTTCAGGAATTGAATAAAAGCTTTGCAAAGTGCTGAAACTTAGTCCCTTGAAACTTCCAGAAGAATTTCTGGGTACCATAACTGTGAGAGCCCAAATTCTTACTTAGAGCTTTCCAAAACACTGTGGAAAACAGGCTCCTAATAGCCTCTGAATACTTTTTGAATCCTGCCCCTGGTGGCTGATGGGTCCTGAGGAGTGGATTGTTGAATTCTTTTTTTTAATTTTGTCATTATATTACCCAAATATTTGTATTTTGGATTGAATGAAGCGGCAATTGTTATGCATTCTGTCTGCTACTACATCTCCTTTTGAAGGCTTTTACTGCAATGGATTAGTTTTCTAAACTGACTGGAGTTTTCTGACAAATCTGCTTTAGCATAAGTTGCTAGTTTTCTCACTACATCAAATTATGCTGCCCATGCTGGACACAAGACAAAATGAAAACCTGCACAAAGCTGTGGTGTGGGAAACATCAATAATATTTTTGCTTAGGGTCTGCAGACAGAAAATATTTTCTTTCCAGTGCAAGTCTATGTTTCATTTGACATGTCTTTTGTTACATATTTATGGGCCAAATATTTTCAACAGGTGACAGATTTAATCTGGAGGGTTTTTAGACACCTCTGTAACCCCATAATAGTAGAAAAAAGTATTTGCTCCACAAGAAAGTTTTTGTAGAAGCCAGTATTAAATTCTACTCATCTCTTAACAGCAAAAAAAAAAAAAAAGTGACAGGCATTGCATTTGCATTATGGTATGGATTAAAGTACTGCAGGCAGAATAGCATAAAAAGGCTGTTAAATAGCTGATAATTTCATCGTGTTGGAACCAAGAGTGGAACTACAATGCCGTTGCATTAGTACTGTAATGCTACGAACATTTTCAATTATCTTCTTTAACCTTGCTAAGAAGCCAAAATGAGTACTATCAATACAGCGTGGCAGGAGCAGCACAATAGAAGCCCACTATTCTCTTGCTTTCTCCCCCTCCCCTCCTTCCTCCTTGCTACCAGAAGGGAAATGTGTGGACTCTTGCCCACACCACTTCTAAATTGCTCAAGCAATTGTTTCCTGTAGATTAATTTGTAATTCTGAATCTCAAGCAGAAGGAAATGGGAGCACGTTCCTCCCCCAGGCCATTTACAGATCTGGAGTTGTAACGTAATCTAAAGCAGAGGCTGAGGAACCAACACACACCGGAGGAAAGGGAGGGAGGCAACGGCGAAGGTGACCCCGGAGCGTTTCCTTCGCAAAGGTTTTTCTTTGTGTACCAAAAAACCTTGCTTTAACGGATGCTTATATCTTCCTTGCTCTTTTCTCTCATGCAAACAGGCTTATGTGAAAAAAGCTGTGGGGTGAATGTGTGCACACTGTATGCACACACACGGGGCTGTGTTTAAAGGAGGCCGCTGTGTGACTGCCTTCTTTGTTTGCCCATGGTTGCTCTGGTGATGATAATTTCCTTACAGAAAGAGAGAATCAAACAAACAAACAACTTCCACCAACACTGATGCTGTTCTTCATACTGTCTAAACAGGGCATCTGGAGCTGTGAGCTTTTAAGGTTGTTTAGAAACGGAAAGCAGCAGACAGGCAGATTTCAAGGGAGAGTTAGAAAATGTAACCAGTGATCTGAACACTGATGCCTTGCTACTATTAAAAGCCCCTTCAGTGCTTATACACAACTCTGTTCTCTAAATACCGTTTAAATCTGCCATTCCATGAGGACATTCCCCATCTTCACTTTCCTCTACCTTTTGGGGTTAATCAGAATGATTTAAACAAATTTATCAATATCTGTATTTTCTTTTGTCCTACTTTAGTAGTGAGGATTTCTTCTCACCTTGGATTGAGCAGTCCACAATAAAAGATGTACAAAAATGGGACAGAGAAGACTAAAGGGACCCAGAAGAAAAAGTGTTATGAAAAGGAGGCTGATAATTCAGCTTTTTGCAAGCTTCCCAAAAAGCTTTCTAGAGGGGAGCTTCCGAAAAGGTGGCATTGTTCTCTTCCACTTCACAGAATGGAGAGAAGTCTCCAGTGAAAATGAAAGAGAAGTCCATGTATGTGATTATGATGAGCTTTTAATACAGCAGAGAAGACATAAACATTAAAGTAAAAAAGCTGTGGAGAATTTCTGTCTTTAACAGTTTTCACAGACCCCTGCTACCAGTTTTGATCACAATATTCCAGGGTTTTTGTGTGTTAAGGATCTTTTTGCCTCTGCTTGTAAATGGGAAGTAAGAATCCTTGATGGCAAGTGTGACTTCAGGTCTTCTGCCTCAAGGTTACCCCTTCTGTTCTGCCAAAAGTCAGCCTTTTAGGGCTTTTAGGGCTGTGCCCTCAGCACACTGGAAAATTGATGCTGTGGGAGAAGGCAAAAGGCAGGAAATCAAGTTATGTTGCATATCATTTCACCTGTGGGTTCTTATGCTTTGATCTAGAGTGTCTACAACTAAATGACAAGGGCATAGTCTCCTGAAAATTGCCAAAAAGTCAATTGAGGAGACAGGGATGTTTACAAAAAAAAAATCTGTAATATTATCTCAGGTACTCCAGACAAAGTTTTCTTTCCTAATAATTTGGCAAGAATTGGTGTTGATTTTTGATTGCTTAGTAAGCTCATTTCCGTTAGAAACTTTAGGGAGTATTGTTAAAAAAATGTTTAAGATTACTGTGGACTCTGGAGTGTCCTTGTTTCAGAGCGGTGTTAAATTCCCAGCCAATCTATTTCAGTGCAGGGAGGAGACGAGCTTATCTGTTCCCTGCCCAGGGCATATTAACTCCTGCCAAAATCTCTTTCCTTAGACAAGAATGTCAAAGCTCACCCTGTAAGCATCTGTAAGGCAGGAGATGAAAGCATGAAACAAATGGACATCAAATTAGGAGGGATTTCTGGGTGCTGTAGAGCAAAAGAGAGAGCCTTCCCAGGAATGACTACCAAGAACTGCTTTGTGCTCTTCTTGATCAATTTGCCATGGCACCACGATAGTACAGGAAACATCTGAAATCCTGTCTTTTCCATCTATGATGGGGATTTCACCGGTCAAAAAGAAAATTTAGCTGTGTTAGGAGGACACAAAGGTTGCCCCTGACCACATCCTGATGCCTGAAAACAGCTGGCTGTTTGAAAAAGAAGGTCAGGAACCTGGAATAAAGGGGCTTGTGCTAGAATCAAGAGATTATATTTGGCTGAAGTTTGGCCATCTGCTTAAGGTGGAGAAGGAAATCTCATATGGAAATGAGAGAATCTGGGACATTTTTATTTTATCTTTATTGTTTTTCGCAGATCTGTTTTCCAATTAGAAATATCTAAGACTTCCAAGATGTAGCTAGTATTCACTCTAGCAGCTGGACTAGAAGCTCTCTACAGGTCTCTAATTATTGTTGTTGATTTGCCAAGGAATTAACTGTTTATCTTGATTTGTCAAGGAAACAGAAAGACTTGCTGATTACAGACTACTGTCTGATAACTACACTATATTTATGTCTAACTCTTATCTATTATCTTAACCTCTAAATATCTCAACTATTTGAGTCCACTTTGGTGAGTTAGAAGGCTCTTTCATATTTAGATAAAATGCATGTGTTGGTCAAGTGTTGGCCAAAGTATACTAGTAATCTAAGAAATTCAAAGAAGGTGGGTTCAAACATGAGATTTATGTGTTGAGGTTAAATCTAATATGGTGGCCTTGTGAAAATATTCCTGCTTTCCTCTTCAATTGTTTGTGCTTTGCATGTCCAGTGTGCAGATGATGTTCTGGTGCTGACCTTTACAGAGGGAGTGCTGGTGTGCACTCCTGGCTGGAGCGGCACTGGTCACGGGTGCAGGTGACCGTGGCCTTCAGGCTGGATCTGAGACCTCCCTCCTGTCTGGCACAAGTGGACTCTGCTCCTGGGTCGGAGCCTTAACTGCTTTGCATCGCAATGCAATCCAGAAGGGAGGGGGAAAAGCAGTAGATACAGCTGGTCAGTGCCAAGGTGACTGTATTCACAATCTCCTCTTAATACACTTGGATCTTTCCAGGGCAGCCTTTCAGATTGTCTAATGAGCTTTTAGAGGGAGGACTCTGATACAGAAATCTTGCACTTTCAGCAATATGGCAGCTGTGTGAGGTCTTTGAAACATTTGGACCTATTCTTTATGGCATCTGTACTCCATGGGCCAGAAGAATTTAGTAGGAGGAAACCAACATTTATGCTAAAGGGGCCTGAATATTGTTATGTGGAGCCAAGTATTGCACTGTCCAAAAGCTTTTCTTTGTGTCTTATTGTCTATATTGGAGAACTTATTTTAATGAAAAATTTAGAGTTCTTCTGGTGCTATCCACTGCCCTGAAATTCAGAAGTACTCTACTTTTCTGAGCTTTCTTGAGCTTTCTGACATGGTTGCTGAGATGGGTTTATATCTCAACATAAGACTGTTTTGGCTTCATACACTTTACCAGACAATTTGTCTTTTCTCTTTATGCTTTCCCTTAATTTTTCCCTGCTTGGAGTCTCCTTGCAATCTGACTTCAAGAACACTTCATGGGCTTGTTGTGGAAAGCATTCAACTCCCTCCGCTCAGCATGTTCACTCCACTTTACCTGCCCTATAGTCTTGTTTATTGTTGTTTAACACTGATATTATATGGTGCTTAGATTTTTCAGTTGTACTGGATCTTTGAAAGCTGGCAGGATGAATTACTTGGTTTCCAGTCTTTAATGTTTATCTCCCCTTGGATCTCACCATCTGTTCCTCTTTGGCAGTGCAGGTAAATTATTTTTTTTCAGCTTCCTTTCATTTGCCCTGTTTCCTGCAGATACTTAGCTTAGATGTTTCCTTTCTCTCTCCAGATATCATCCAGAAGGTTTTGGTGTCGTTTATTGAGGCTGATAGATCTGACTGAAATTTCCACACTACATTGTGGGTTGCAGGGTTTATTTAGAGGGGAGGAGGTAGGGATTTTTTTTTTTAATTGGGGTTTATATTCACTGTCACATCCTCATGGAGTATAGTACAATGACATATACAGGATAGGTTTTTTACCTTTCATTCAAGTTTATTCCTCCTAACTTGTTCCACCTGCCTTTACTTCTCAGTGTTACATCTTTGAGCACATTAGCAAGCCACATAATCATTATTTTGGGAATCAATATCTGTTTTTTAAGAGTTCAGGTCTAGTATAGTCCAATCGCAGGCTCAGCTACCAGAGGCAATGTCTCACCTCACATCACTAGCCGTGCAATGGAGTCTTGACCTTCAAAGAAGGTGCACTGTGCTGTTTTCAATTTTTCTCATTTATGGCCAACCTCAGAGTCTTGTGGATTGCAAAGTCTTTAAGGGATAGTCTCAGAACTGGGAGATCTGTAACACACTTCTGCATACTATTGAAGCAACAGAAAACCAGGATAAAACACAGCATGTGGAAAGGAGGCTTTTTTCCCCCTCAATTTTATTACCCATCACAGAAAGCCCCAACTTTGAAAAACTACCCTGAATTTTGTTTTTGCAAACATTTGGAGATATAAAATGCTGTCTTTCAGAGTTGGTGATATTATCCTTCTATGGCCATTTACAATGTTCCCTCAGAGCATCTCTACTTTCATTATTTTTTAAAGTTGATATTGAAATCAAACAGGATTGTGGTGTGTTCCTTAACGAGTTACTGAAGGGCAGTTAAGGCTTTGCCTTGTGAAAGGATTAATCTGAATGAAAGCCAGCCTGCTGCTCTCTTTTGTCATTCATCAACTGTCCTCAGATTCTCTTCTCAGTCAGACCCATGAAATAATTTGCCAGTTGTTGCAGTCTGTCAACTACACCCATTAACCAAAAGTCATTTCCATACAACAGCTGTCCCTCTGTAGCTTCTGTGTAACAAGTCAGTTCTCCGACCCCTTCCAAAATCAGAACCCACAGACATTTGGCATTCTTCTTGTGAGTGCTTGTAAAGAGCCTGAGACCCAAACTGACACCAAGGCTGAGTGCCATTCTGGGAAAGTCCTTCCTGGGGTACTCTCTTGGATTTCAGTTTTCTGTCTAGTTCATTAGGTCAGAGATATGTTGAAAGGGCACAGTGAATTTTGTGTAATGATTGGTAATTTTATTTGTTGTATGGCTAAACAAAGGGGTTTGATTTCAGTTCTGTCAGACAAGCATTTTTCCTTAACTATTGAAAATTAATTTTTAAGCTATGCTATAAGGGTTTTTACCAAGACCTTTTTGTTCTTTACCAGCAATTTTTGGCAGCTCCTGTAACTTCATGCAAGATCATGAGATCCTTTTGACAGCCTAGCAAGAGGTAATCATTTTTTCTGACAAAACCCAGAGAAGATACACTAGATGTTAAAGTAGTGTCTGGACTATTGGCACTAAGGTAGTAATTAAATGATGAATAGTTCCTTAGACATTGGGATTCAAATGATTTTGGTTTCCCAGGTACTGATAATTTCCTGGTAATTACTGTCTTCAACCATTTTGCAAACAGCCACAGGCTATTCTAATACAAGACAACTGGTCTTTAGATTGATCATATCTGGTCTGATTGATTAATGCTTTTAGGGTTTTTTGCATTTGGCTGATATGTGGATTCTAGACTATTCTCAAAAAATATTCATCAAAGCACTTAGGGCTGTATTATTTGTAAAAACATTTCTCAGCTTCAGTGTTGCCTGTTTGATTCAAAATAAACTGTCTGCTTTTATTTCCTCGAGCTCAGAATAATGCCTCTGCTTGTTGATTTACCCAGTAATTTTACTACAGTTTAAAGTCTGTGTGAAATTCTGCTGTGAGAGTGCAAAAAAGCAGAGGAAAACACCAATTTGATTTTTTAAATTTACTTTTAAGACTTGTTACTTTTGTAAGAAAAGATAGCTTTCAAGGCTTTGCTGATATTCTGTTATGTCTTCTGTTGTCAAGTCCTGGAGTACATTTTAGACTTGGATCTTAGTCTTGCACGAGATGTGTTTCTCCTATTAATGTACTGCAGCAACTGAGGTGAAAATGACCACCTGAATCACTGCATGCTCTCATGTTTAGTTTTCTACAGGTGCCCCTTGCCCTCCAGTGTGAGTTATGCACTCACACCTAACAGCGTGGGCGGACTGGAGGGAGAGCGGTGTGCACTAGGCACTCTTTCACTATCGAAAAGCACTTTAAATATCAGTCCTCTAATGACTTAAACTAAACAAAAAAAAAAAAAAAAAAAAAAAAAAAAAAAAAAAAGAAGAAGCCAGAATCACCACATGGTATCTCTGAATTCACTATATCACTTGAAAACACTGTTCCTACCACAATCGGGTGACCTTGCTGAAAGGCCGTAGCCAGACATACTGTTGTGTGTTGCAACGTTTTGGGTTAGGAGATGAGTGAATGCATTTGCACATTCTCAGCTGGTTCAGATTTTCTGGATTTACTGCATTTGTGACTGCTGAGAATGAGCTCTACTAAGCTGCATACATTTTAGTCTTTTTGCTTTATTGCAACACTTTTTCACAGAAACTGGTGAAGGTGTCACTGCTTGTGCAGTTGTGCTTACATAGCTGAGGGAGCAGAAGCGAGACAGAGGAGGGGGTGAGCAGATGAGGACAGTGACCTCTTAATCAACTTAAGCTGTAGCCACAACACATCTGACTGTGTCTTGAACAATTTTAATTAAGAAAATAAAGAAATACAAATGTTGACATGGGGATGGCCAGGAGCCAGGGATGAAATTCTGGCCACACTGAGCATGCAACTGGAAAGAATTTCCCGGGTCAATAAATCCCGTCCCATGTTTTTCCAGGAAAACATTCTTGAACTGATCTTGGTCCACATTAAAGTTTATTTTGTCTGTTGACCTGCTACCCTTGAAAGCCAAACATCCCATAAGTCTTCACTGGGCTGTGATTTCATTTCAAGTGATAATTCAACAGAGCTACAAATATAGACAGAAAGTTTCTGATTAACCCTTCCAACTAGTGCCTTCCCCATCACACACCCTGATGAAGTCCCAGATGGCATCCTAATTCTTAAAGACACACCTCCTCAAAGTGCTGCTCCATTTCATAGGGAAACAGCAGAATAGCTCTACAAGTTTCCATAAGAGGGTTTTTTTGCACAATAAAAGTTTTGGCCCACTACAGCCCCACAAGCTTTGAGGCTGAAGTGTCTGCTTTCCAGTCCTAATGTGATGTCAGGAAAAGATTTCTTGTTCCTTCTTTCACACAAACTCTACCTTCACCCATGCTGATTTCTGGTGATCAGTTTTTTCACAGAGCTAAAGGGCATCGCTGAGAGCCATAGAGGAACTAGGAACTAACCTAGCTGACATTATTGCCATTTTTTCTGTAGGCCCTGTGCTGGTAAGAGTTGTTGTTTCTCCTTTCTCTGTAGTCTTCTGATTTCTTTGTCAGACAGCTCATACTTACCTCACAGTTGTCCTAATTTCCCTGCCAGTCTCAGAGAAAACTTATCATCTGGTCTCTGACCTTTGCTTTCCTAAAATCACATATCTGTGTGTTCCAGCTTTCCTTTCAACATATGATTTTTTAAACTTGTTCCCTGATTTTGTCTTTTCTGTACACTTCTGAAAAGCAGTGGAAAGAAAGACAAGCAAACTAGACCATTTGCCTGTCTGGCAAGGGAAATGGCATGATTTTAAAATGGTTGAGCTAAAGAAATAGCAAAACCTTCAAAAAATTCTAACACTTGTTCGGATGTTTTTGTTTATTTTTGGAGCTGTGGAATATCCATGATTTTCAGAGTTTTGACCTTTATTTTGAAGAATGTCATAATTTTGCCAGCAAACTCAGCTGTCAATATTTTCATTTCACACCTCTTTGTAGAAGTTCATAACTGACCTATAAAATTACACATACCGAGCATATGTGGTCTCAAGCAGGAAAAGATTTAATAAATAAATACATAAATACAAATGTGGTTGTTTAAAAGTTATAGAGACACCAAAAAAAAAAAAGAAAAAAAGGAATTGATGATTTCAAATGCATTTTACAGTCCTGTAACTCAAAAGCAAGCCAGTCAGATTTTTTCTTCTTTTAAACTCCACATGATTAACTTCTTTAATGTGGACTTATGCAATGCCTGTGGCCATTATGGCAAATAACCACATTGTTGCATTTAGGAAATTAGCTACTGTGTGTTTGTGGTGATTTTGTCTCCATTAAAATAGCTCCCAAATTTTAAGCTGGCAGACTTATTACAGGAGTCAGTTCTGCTTTTAGATACACAGCATCTTTGTACATTCATGTAGATTCACCAAAGGGTATTTGAAAGGTTCTTTGTCTGCGAGTTTTAATATTAAGTGTTTTTCTGCTGAAGGACTGGGGAAGGGAGGAAGGGAGGGGTCTAACTTTCAGAATGCTATATGTTTTAGAGGAAAACTTGGGTTTTAAAAATTTCTCTAATGATTGTCTTTTCATGATTCATATCCATGTTTAACTGTTAGAAGGTAATAGGTCTGAAAGTGTTGTGGCATTATAATTTCCAAACTGGAACATGTAGGATAAAAATGTTACTGTGTAAAAGGGATTGTAACATTCACAGGAACTTTACTCTTCAACTCCCCACCTAGCCTCCTTTCATAAATTACTGGGACCACCCAGATATCTTGAGCTTCTGAAAAGCTGGCATAAAATTACTCTTTTTTTTGAAACACACATCCTTATTTAGTTTTCTCCCAAAAGACAGCTGAGTTTAGTGAAATGCTGGGTGACAAAATCTGTACAAGAGGGAAGAGGGGCAGTGGAGTATATGGCAGACTGAGAATATTTTATGTCATGATGATATTGTGGGTGAGAAACTCTTCCACTCCTTTTTTGCTCACTAAATAACAACCTGATATAAAAGCAGAGAAAAGCAGCATTTACCTCTGGGCAAATTCATTGAAAGATCAGAGTTTTCTTCCAAAGAAAATTGAAGAAGGAACCTCTCCCACATTTTTTGTGTGCAATTGTTCCCACCATGCAATCCAATCTATTGTTGTGCTGGTTTGGGTAAGGCTTCTCCAGGATATCTCTCACAGTGAGACACTGTTCAGTCACCAGTTTTAGCAGGTCAGTCTCTTGCTGGCCTTTTGTTGTCCTGCTCACATAGGCAGCCCTGAGCAGGGTTAAACAGTAATGGTGTAGATCTCTATCACATTAATGTTCCTTCTACTTAGGGAACCATGACTTTAGCAGCTCAAAATCTGTTTTAAACTTTTATTTTAAGGGGAGTGTGTGTGTGTATGTGAGAGAAGTAATGTTGGCCAGGCCTTCAAGATTGCTGAATGCCTTAATGTTTCACTTTGTAGTGATATCCTAACCCGACTATGCCTTGAGTGGTTTTCTGTTTGAGTGAAGAGAGTTCACGCAGTTCAAGTCCTAAGGTTATGTTAATAAGGCAGTATGTTGGAAATACAAAGGCACAGTGTCTCTGAATAAGCTATACTGATTCTGCGCTTGGAATACATGACTTTTAGGTGCCATGAAAGTCCTTTCAGGGTCTTCCACACCTAAATATTTCAGTTCTGTCTTTTAATGATTAACTGATTGATCCATTTAACATCATATTCATTCTCTTACAGATGTGAATTAGCATACTTTCTTGCTAGAGCTTTACAGGACACATTAACACATATCAAAAAAATAATGAGTATAGATGTCATGGAAACCAGTCTGGAAAAATATTCTTTATCCCACAACTTATGTTGTAGGACTGAGTAAATATTTGATAACTCAGAAAATGTTAGGTTTTCCAGCATTCTCTTACCTCTGTGAAAGTGCAAAAATAACCCCTTTCTTTAAAATTTATATGTTTATTTTTTTCGTTTTGCCCAGTACCACAATATGAAATGAAGACTAATGTCAGCCTTTCTATTAGACGTGTCCACACCTGCAATAACAAAATTCCAAATGCAGCAAAACCCACCTGATTTCAGATTTGCTTGCAGTTTTTGTTGAATTTGTTGATTTCAGTGACCGGTGCACAAAACTGAGCAAGTCTGAGGCATTTCTTCACAGTCACTGAAGTGCTTAGGGGTCCAGGAGCTGGTGATTTTGCTTGGGCACTTGGTAGCTGTTTTTGGCTTTTCACTGGTGGTGAACAGAGAAAGAAATCTGGTGAAAGATGTGAACATTTCTGTGCATCTCCTGAGAACTAGGATTGGTTTCCCTGGTTTGGAAAGGAATCCTCCAAAATGGCAAAGAAATTGTAAGGATGTCCTTTCAGACTCCATATTCCAGAAGACCAAAAAATATTTAACAAAGCATTTCATTTTTATGGACATCACATGTATTTCACAGATATTAAAGTCTTTGTTTGTTACTTATTTTACTTCTCTTGGCAGAAAGATTTCACAGACAATTTATAGAAATTATAAACCTGAGCTGGTCCTAGCAGAAGACCATTCTCATCTTACTATGGGAATTACAGATATTGTATCTTAATATACTTTCTATTCATATTCAAGAGAACAGTTTTAATTTTATATAAAATATAGCATGGAAAGCTCTGTCATAGTTCACCTTATTATAAAAATTCTTGCTCATACCATTATCTTACCAAAGCATAAAACAGTGTTTGGGTCAGGCAGTACTACCTGAAGATTTTTGACTAGAAGTAGCTAAAAACCTGGCCTATGAAGCTCAAATTCAAGATCCTCTTCAAACCCATATTCATGGAGTCAGTTGTTGTATGGTGTGGAAGAAACTGTTGCTAGCCTCTCAAAATAGGGGGTGGGGGGGAAATGAACAACTCTATTGCTTAGCTATACGTGCCACTTAATAATCCTACTGCACATGGAGTTGGGTCCATACCCAAGAATCACATTACTTAGAAACTAAGAAGAGGAAATATCTTTATTGCTGCTAGAGAGGAGGCTGCCAGAAATGCTGTGGTTGAATGCCCTGGAGAAAGCAAGAGCTTTTCAATGTGCTCAGAGGATTGCAAATAGAAGACAGAGGCAAATGCTGTACTCTCCCAAACAGTTATTAATTGGCTGATCCACTTAAAGACAAGGACTGTGTCCTGCAGGCCACAGAACTGAAGGCAATCATATCTAAAGAAAAGAAAATCCTGTTCTTTCCAGAGCTTGGATAGGGGACACGTGCCTGGGTGCTTCTGAAACAGGGCTTTATTAAAAGAGTGGAAACACAATATTGTGAAAGCCAGGAGGCTTAGTCATCAAGGACAGGTGTATATGTCACTTAGACAACCTCTTAAACAATGTACCTGGAATTTGGTAGATGGTGCTTGAGTGAATTGAGTTGGGTGAGGGTTTTTTATAATAAATATTTGATGAATTACCTACTATTTAGAAGACTAAATAATAGACATAAAAGATATTTTTTGTTTAAAATTAAGCCAGTTCTCAACGTTTTTTTCTTTGGGGAGGAGTGAAAGGGGCAGGGACATTGAATTTATACTTCTTATTTCTAATGTTTTTCTTACATGGAGGTTTATTTTGGACAGAAAGACCTACCCCTGTGTAGCCTGGTGTCATTGAAAAAGTGTATATATATATACTTTTTTTTTGAACAGAACAAACCCCTGAAACTTCTGTGTTATACGAGCATACCTCATCATTTGCTAATTTATTGTTGTTTTCATATCCAATTTCCTTCTCTTCTTCTCTGTTCAGAACCCCCATCATGCCTGTCTGGATATTCAGCTCCTTTGTCTCTCCGTAAATCAGAGGAGCATAAGGCAAATATTTTTGTAATGCTAATATAGACTTAAAACTGACCAGTCCCTTAAAAATTGAGCAATACCAGAACTCATGAAGTGCAAAGAAAATAAGCATAGAGAGGAGCAAAGGAAACAGTAAGCTAATGAAAGAGAGTAGTATTTCTGCTCTTTCTAACAGGAGTGATGCAAAGGTAGAATTGAGCACCAGTGTGCATAAAAGAAAAAAATATGTCTTCCAAAACTCTTCCTGCTAAAGTCCCATCCACTGTCACACCTCCCATCTCACAAAAAGAAAACAGGTCCAATGGAGAAAAAAAAAAGCCAGTAACAATTTAACAATCCCCCACAAAAGAAGAAGCAAACAAATAAGGAAACCAAATGGGCTGTGGAATGGTTAATTTACTTCACAGTGGCTAGTGCACATATACTGGATTGTGCTGAACACAGAGTTGATAACACAGAGGTGTTTTTGTTATCGCTGAGCAGGGCTTACACAGAGCCAAGGCCTTTTCTGCTGTTTGTCCTGCCACGCTGGTCAGGAAGTTGGGGTTGCACGGGAGGTTGAGAGGAGACACAGCTGGGACAGGTCACCCCAACTGACCAAAGGGATATTCCAGACCATATGACATAAAGCTGTGGGGAAGAAAGAGAAAGGAGGGAACATTTGGAGTGATGGCGTTTGTCTTCCCAAGCAAGCGTTACACATGATGGAGCCCTGCTGTCCTGGAGATGGCTGAACACCTGCCTGCCCGTGGGAAACAGTGAAATAATTCCTTGTTTTGCTTTGCTTGTGTGCATGGATTTTGTTTTCCCTATCAACCTGTCTTTATCTCAATGCATGGGTTTTCCAGTTTTTACCCTTCCCGTTCTCTCTCCGATCCCACTGGTGGAGGATGAGTGAGTCGCTGCCTGGGGATTGGCTGCTGGCTGGGATTAAGCCACAACACCAAACAAGATCCAAAACAAGCAAACCAACCCAACAAAATTTTAGTTCTTTGAGTAATCTTTTTATTATGTTGTGAAGTGTGTTACATAAGAAAAGAGCAATTCTGTCCAGGTGAGGAGACAAGAAAATTCTTTTTCCCCTATAAATTGTTTTCTTAATGTTGTGGATTTGCTACTCTTTGCAGAATATTTTACCTACCTTTCATCATAAGGAGCTGATTCAAAACAGATGTCCTATAGAGGATATGCAATTATAAAGCTAAGCTAAGTATTAAAAAATGGAAGCAATCAATTTTGAGGACTCCAATTTGTTTGCAGGATTTAAATACAGTTGAAAATGTAATCAGATTTTATATGCAAGTAGCAGGAGACAAAAGAAACAAAGATAAACTGATGCACAAAGTGAGAAAAGTCTTTAGGACATTAAGCCAATGGAAGTTATCAAAAGTCAGTCAGCAGGCCAAATAAATCTTCACAAAAGAAAACTACAGATTAAATCTGAGGCAGTTTCCAGAATGGATGATGATAGATGTAATGTGTTTACATAAGAGTCTGTGAGATTGTAAAACAAGATATGAAATAATTAGTCTTGGTTAAACCTCAAAAGGTTTGGAGGTATTTTTTTAGCTAAAATAAGCATCAAAATTTTGGCTGCTTTTCCAAATCTTCTCATGGTTTCAAGAAGTTGACAAACAAAATGAAACAAAACAAAGGAAAAAAGCCCTACACGAAGGAAGAATATACACAGAAATCCTTGCACTTTCTTATTTCAAGTGTCTCTTTCCCCCTGTTCTGGTGTATTTGCTAATGCTTCCCAGAGGTACATAAAAAGTGATAATGACCCTATCATTTCTTTAAACACCTTGATTCCTAGGTAGCATCTGAGTTATGAATGTTTATGTACATGTCCTTCTTCCGGAATAACTAGGTCATTTTCAAAACTTCTAGTTAGGGAAATATGTGTGTTATCATTAATATATTGATATGTGTAGACAAAGTGGATAGCTGATGTTGAGGGAAGTGGGTAGTTGAGGAAAAGAAAAACATTCACATTTTAACATGATTCTTTTTCAATGGGAATGAGGGAACAGGATTGATCCAAATAACAGCAAACGCTTAACTTTTTGTCAGAAGATGAAAATGCAACAAACTGTTATAAACAGAGCTGTACGGGGGAAAGGAAACCAGATGGATTACATGTTCTGCATCTGAATGAGTTATGGGTAACACAAGGGTGTTACAGGTAAGGCACCAGCACAGTAGCTCCCCTGTTAAATGTACAGTTAAACCCCTACAGGCTGCACCTAGACACCATTGTGATCAGAAGTTCTGGCTCCCCAACTATCCTCACATCTTTTCACCCAGAATGCTCTCAGCTTTCCTTTGCCTGCATTTCCAGGTTTTACCCCATTACAGAGCATGGATTTCATGGAGTCAGACATAGGAATTTGTTCTTGGTTGCTTGCAGTGACTCAGCTGAGTTTGGGACAGTAGCAGGAACTAAAAGGAGCCAATAGGAATCTGAGAATTTCAAGATTGTGCCCCTAGAGTGTGCCCCTATATTTTTTGTAGTGAATGGGCTTGGAGATGCTAAAGAGGTTTTATCCACTCCTTTCTCCCCCAAACATCTATCTTTTTTCCCTTTCTGGGATAGAGGCTTAGGTTACTAAATCTGCAGATGGAGTTGTGTGTCTGCACTTCACACTACCTCTGCATTTTACTGTGTGGAATGTGGACTATCTCTCTGCCTAAAGTAGAGCTATAGGTACTCCAGATGACATTGGTTCTTCCCATTATCTGTATTTGTGTTTGACGTACTTGCCAAAGCTTGTAGCTGCCTCCTTTTACCACTACCCAAGAATATCTTTTAGGATACGTTATAAAAAATGTGTTTTTATACAGGACAGAATTTGTGTACTTTGATGGCTTATTAATTTCTTTTTACAGATAAATGTTGTATTTGCCTAATACTAAGATTGTTAGAAATGTCCAGCACTGTCTATATTTCACTCTTCTGTTTCAGTTGGAACTAGGCGAACTTTAAGGTCCTTTCTAACACAAAGTGTTCTATGGTTCCACGATCAGTTTCTCCGAATTATTCTGTGAAGCAATCACTCTCTCCTACTGCTGGCTGTGTAACAAGTTTAGGGAGATTAACATGCTAAATTCAGTGCCTAAAATCACTCATGTAAATGTTGCTCTTAGCACTATTTCTGCTGTAAAGTATGTAAAGCAACTGCAAACCTGGTATTTTTCACATGCTCCCAGTGTACTTTGTGTCAGCAGTGAGAATGACAGCTTCCACTCAGACGAGGAGGCCCACTGGATGCATCTGCTGTAAAATCTGGGGAAACACCTCAAGCTGGAAAGAGAGGAGCCCTGATAGGAAGGAAAATGCAGACAGCAGACAGAAAACCACTGACAGTTTC
This sequence comes from Struthidea cinerea, assembly GCA_013397865.1. Classification (NCBI taxonomy): domain Eukaryota; kingdom Metazoa; phylum Chordata; class Aves; order Passeriformes; family Corcoracidae; genus Struthidea; species Struthidea cinerea. Next base: position 47,195 of record VZTI01005129.1, read on the forward strand.
CATGAGCAGGAAAATGACGTAAGCTTCAAAGTGAGGCCGTGTTTAGAGCCTGCACGTATTTCCATAGCTGTTGCCAGATATCAGTTCCAGGAATCTGTAAACAGCAAAGACCACATCTTAGTTTTGGCTTTGCTAAACAACCCTTTCCATGACGTCTTTAAAGGACTAGGAAGGAACTTGAAAAATTTAAAGGGGTTATGGTATGTGAGCATATTCTCAAAGTATCTAGCAGCAAAAGCCACAAATTTAAGCATGTGAGTTAAAGTAGAATTCATGATTTCAAAGTGAAAGAGGATATGCAGTCAGTTGTAGCCAATTTAAAGTTATTTTTGGTGAGAGCTCTACTTTGATTGCACTCCTGGATTTACTGTTGTTGAAAAACATGTGTTCCATATTTTGCACGTCTGTTTTCCCAGATGCTTAAAATCTATTCACCAGCCAGACACATTGCAGAAAAAATTCCTCCTCTGTAAGTAGAAAATGTGACTCTATTCTTCAATATAAAATTATGTGTAGATTTTATTCATTTATACTTTCCATCACTGAGCATTTTCTTGGTACCAACTGAAAATTTCCACTGTGAATTATTGGAATTGTAATTTTTTTCTACTTCTAATAACACAGTTTCAGTCTAAATCAGTGACATTATCAAGATGGGATCACAAGTCTACGTACTCTCTGCCATGAGTGCTGTACAGTTGACAGGTTATCTGTTAGACTCTTGAAAAAAAAGCACAAGGAATTAAAATTGTCAGGAGTTGCAAATAGGTGAGGTACAAAGTAAACAGCTGGATTCTGAGAGGGCTTCAACAGATGTGAAACAGCTGTATTCCTGAAAAATCTTGAAGAGGCAGAGGATGCATCCAAGTGGTCTTTATGTAGAACTTTACCTAACAGACAATAAGAGGGCTCATTCAGTTTAGGGATATTCTAGGTGAAGTAGCCTTGTGAATTATACTGTCCGTGTCCGTAGCACAGCTGCATAGTGGTGGCATCTCTCCAGATTTCAGACAATTTTTGCCAATTTGTATAATACTCAAGCACCAATTCTGTGAATCACTGGGGGCTGACTGGAGGCTAAGGGCATTTCATTTCTCACTGTCACTCACTTGAAAGCCAGTCCTGGCCTTAAGAGTATTCCAGTCATAGGAAAAAGTAACCGCCACAACAAAAGGCTGAACAATGATTTGTGACCGATTTTGACTATTTTCTGAAATAAAGAGAATTTGGGAACAAAACTACAACAAAATGTATGTTACTAATTTATAAACTACAGAACAGAAGTGCCACATTCTATTTTTTCTATTCTTTTTATTCTCATTTCTTTTTGTCATTTTTTGCAGGTAAATATTCATAAAATATTTATCAGCAGTCTCATTATTTTTAACTAGAATATATTATGGAGACAGACGAGAAGCAAAGAATTTTCTGTCAGACTGTAGTTTGTCTTCAAATGCAATGTATACTGCCTTCATTACTGAGAGATGACTTAGCCTTTCAGGATCGGTGTGAATAATACCTAATAATAACGACCCGTAATATCCAGACCCAGACCACTAAGGTCTGCATTAACAGCCTTCTACCCTTCTTAATATTTTTTTTTTACCACTTCTCACAGTCTATGTTGTTCTAATTTGTCTGATATTTTAAATATTGTATGACTGATTTAACACTCCTTTCCAAGTAGTGCAGAAAAGGTTCTCAGAGTTCAATGATTTTTTTCCCAGCACTGCTGAGATTAGCCGGCTGAGGTCAGGTGCTAACTTTTATTGGACCCTGGAGAAGAAACAAATTTCTATTTTTTGCATTTCTCACAGTCCTCAAAATTGGGAAGACCAGCCAAACAAATGTATTTTCACTGCCTGTTTCATATACAAAGAATTCAATCATACAAACACTTAAACACATGCTTGGCTTTATACACATGAATAGTCCTATTAAAGCAATCTATTATTATTTAAAAGGTGAAAAATAAATGCCGTTTAGAACTCCCCAAAATTAATGCTACCATTATATTTTATAACTTAATGAACACATATAATTTAAATATACTTAAGGTTTAATTACAGGTTTGCCATTGAAGAAGTCCAAGAGAAGAGTTATAAAGATATTCCAGTAATCTGGAACTCATGGTAAACCATGTCCTTGACATGGAGAAGACTTACGCCACATTGTCTGTAATTTTGCGTGAAACCTATAGTGCATTACAGCATCTAAGTGAAATGAAAGAAGGTAAAGGCTATGCAAACAAAACCACAGACTTTCAAATGGTCTTAGAAGACTAGTAACTACACTTGTTTGCTAAGGTAAATAGAAAGAAAATACAGTAGTCGTGAAAGATGTCTGAGATAAATGGCCAAATCCTCTTTCAGTGATCATAAGATCACATAAAATTAAATATGAAACATAGCTTCAGCCCAAGAAGAAATTTAAAACATAATAAAAACCCAGGAAATGCGACTGTGAAAGCAAGGGGACTCTATGAGAGGAAAACCTGTGTGACTGTACTACTCTCAGTCAGAGTTTTGATGCAGCAGCATATATAAATCCAAATCCAAGTGCATAAACAACTGCCATGCTGCCTAACAAAGAAAGGATCACGATAACAAGGATGGATGTGGGTAGCACACGCTGCAAACTCCAAATCAGGTCAGAAAACACATGCCGATATTGAACCTATGAAACTGCCACCAAAGTGAGCTAGGCAGCATAGCAAACAATGATATATGCCCAAAGTCTGTGCACTTGTGCTCTGGAGGCTGATATTTAAACAGAAGGGCTGTGTAAGGCTGGAAGGGATGATACAGAGTGTTCTAATAGCTACATTTCTTTTGCTACAGCAAGAAAGCTAATAACTGAGTATCAGTAAAGAAGGCTTTCATTATTATTTTGGGGGGTACTGGGACTTATAATGGTCTGGTTTTAGCTGAAATTTTGAATTACTTAAGTACTTACTTTTTAGCTGTTGCTAAGACTGTTTCTCAAATGTTAGGATAATACGAAATTAGATAAATGGATGTATTATGTGGTGATTCAGGGTATTTCAGAAAAGTGTTTTTGTAATGGTCATATACATTGCTTGAAAAGTCTCAAAATTACACTGCCTTGTGTTACAAAAAAGCTTATTCTTTCCATTATGGTAGCTTGAAAGCATGTGGGTGGAATGAGTGGTTCCCAGGGCATTAGAAAAGAACTGATATAAAATATTTTTGTTTTCTGTAGTTGTCCATTATATCTTGAGATAAAAGAGCTATTGAATTGTATGCACAAAAAAAAAAAAATCAAGAAATTGTAATTCACATTTTTGCCATTACTCATTAATACCACACACAGTCACTTGTTGAACCACAAGCAACATTGGGCACATCTTTTGCACTTAATACACCACATAATGTGTCTGGGACTAAATGGTATTTCTGTTTTTCTGAGAAGCCCATGCGAGCAACCCAGCAAACAGATTCAGAATGCCTCTTCTCAGAGAATCACAATGTGTATAGAGTTGGAAGGTATCTCTGGAGGTTGTCTAGTCAATCTCCCTGCTCAAAGCACGGTCAGCTGCAGCAGGTTGTATCTCAGGACTCTTGATATGACAGCTACTCCAAGCCCTTAACCTTAATCTCTGTGGCACTATTTTGAACATGCTTCAATATGTCCGTGTATCTCTGCACTGGGAAACACAGAACCAGACCAAGTGCCTAGATGTATCTTTAACCCAGTGCTACAAGTTCAATTTGGTGTCCACCAGGAAACCCAGGTCTTCTGCCAAGATGCTTTTCAGACAGTTGGCCACCAGTGGATGTTGGTGCCTAGGGTAATTCCACCAGAAGTTCATGCCTTTGCTATTCTCTTCGTTGAAATTAATGACGTTTCTGTGGGCCTCTTTCTCCAGCATTTTGAGCTTCCTCTAAATGGCAGCACAGCCACCTGAACGGGTCAGTTCCCCCAGTTTTATATCTTCTGCAAGCTTGCTGAGGATGCTGTCCATCCCACCAGCCAGGTCGCTAACGATGTGGTTAAATAGGAGTGGCCTAGAATCAGGCCTGAGGGTATCCCACTAGGACTGGGCTGCATATCCCACTAGGACTGGACTTCGTGCCACTGCTCACAAATCTTTGAGCCCAGCAGCTCAGCCAGTTTGCTATCCACCTCCTTGCCTGATTATCTAACCCATACGTCATCATTTTGTCAACGAGAATGTGATGGAAGACAGTGTCAAAAGACTTGCTGAAGGTGAGATAAACAATATCCACTGCTACCCTCATCCATTAAACTAGACATTTCATTGTAGAAAGCTATTGGGTTGGTCAGGCATGATTTTCCCATTGTAAAGCTATGGTGATTACTCTCAATCACCTTCCTTAAGTTTCTGAGCCGTTTACTCTGAAAAGCACATAAAGGTTTATGAACTTGACCTGCATAATTGGGATTAGTTTACAGCTGTTATGACACGGTAATTGTAAAATTCTTATACGTGCCAATCTCAGCATTAAAGGCATGATCCTGATGTAAGTATGGAGTCTGTGGTTAACAAAAAAAAATGAGAGTAAGGTGAGGTCCAGACACAATTTATACCAAAAGATGGGTTCAGAAAAGCTGTTTGGAAGCCAGTTGTCTATCTTTTCATGCTGGCCAGATATAAGAAATGTTTTATTTCTCCCCTTTGCTGTAGAAGTTAAATGATTAGCATGATGCGTTTGGCTGCAGCTCAGCAACTGAATCAGTGAAAGATTATGATCTCTTCATAGCATTGCTTCTCTAATCTGTCTAATCAATGTGGCAGTATTCCTGTAAGATTCTCTCTGGGCTAGCAGCTGAACACTTGAGCAATGTGTGATTGTGAGCTTGCAGCAGCACAGAAAGTTACATTGCAAAGAAAAAAATAAATATTTTCAAATTAAGATAAATCTTGTTTATACACCATGGGAAAAGGTTTGGTTAGTTCAGATAGTTCAGTTATTTGAGTTATCTAGAACAGGCTGTACACCCATTCTATAAAAACATTGTCATATTTTTCCTCTCTCCTTACCGTTTAAAATAGAACAATAAAACTATCATGATGTTTCTTTCTTTGACTATCTCTAACTGTGTACAATATATTTACAGACTGACTGCCAACTGTAAATCAACAGTTTGGTGTAAAGCTCTGCTCTCCCTTGTATTTGCTGACTTCTGAGGAGTCTGTTTTCCAAAACAAATTTCCTTTTCCCCTGTATTTGCTGCATTATTGGAAATCTGTTTGCCAATACAGCCCAATGTTTGTAAGTACACTGTTTGGGGTTCATAATTCAAATGTTCCCATTATTTTTAAGCTGAATTAGCAGCAGTTTCTTAGCCAAAGAAGAGTTTCCATAATCACCCTTAAATATGGTTTCTTTTCTTTTGAGCACACACAATATTTGGACAAGAGTAAGTTTTCTGTAATAACAGAAACATTGAATATTACTGGATTTGGATTCCACTTCTTTAGTCTTGAAGCACCAATCAAGATGATTTTTCACTATCAATACTTTCTTTTGAGAACTAGTTCATGATACAAGTTTAAATATGGTCTAGATAGCATGGTTTGCAATTGCTTGAAAAAATCCTGTTCAAACAAAATTATAAATGTTTAAGTCCCTATTTTTATTCTGAGAGTCCCAAGGTTTGAAATTTTGTCTTATAAATGAGGTAATATTTTTTTCATGACAAGGAATATGCAACTTGCTTTGCCTAGGGAATTTTTTCATGTGAGTTAGAGTGTCCCTCTGAGATTTTGTATCACAGATTTGTTATTAAAATTTCAAGTATCTTTGCAAAAGAGTGCCACTGTTTTGGTGAACTGAGTGTGCTACTGTCATCTTCCTCATATAGCTTCCACCTGCTGTGGGAATTGATGGTTCAATATTAAAATACTACCTTTTCCTTAGTGACATCCATCATTTTATGTATTGCTTCTGATAACATTGGCAACAATGTGTAAGATATCACAAAATATTGCATTACAACTTTTCTTGGAAATTGTGTGTTGTAAAGGGTTTGAGAAGTTCCAAAGAAAAGGGAGCTCACCCTCAACCTTTGACATGTGGACATCCCTCGAGCTGTTGGACACACAAAGCAGTAAGCAGATGATCTCTTATGCAATGGTTGTGAAAATTTTCTAACTGCAGCTTTCAGCCCATGTCTATCACATTTCTTCTGATTTGGTGAAGTGTGACATCATGCAGGAGGAAAAAAAAAGCTGACATTCACCACTGCACTGCAATTCTTTACTAAGAAACAGAGTGTTAATAAGAAACTACTCTTGAGGCAGTGTAGTCATCCTTATTACTGAGCTGAATAAGTATGAAAATAGTCTACCACCTGATATTCTTTCATTGTTCCACAAGATCTGTCTATATATTATCATTCTCTAGGACCAGAATAGGTGCTATCAATACCAACTGAGGACAATTTTAATTTTGTCTTCCATTGCCCGCTTGGGTGGCTACAGGCTTTGCTGGAAGAAGAGCTACTTTTGGATCCAGAGTAAATGTGGGTGAGATAAATTCATAGAGAGGCACTGACATGTGAGCTCTAAAGCTGTGCACGTTCAGCAGAGCTGTTAAGTTGGGGATTACCAGGGATGGAGACCGGGCAGGGCAGTGCAGGAGCCATGGCAGACAGCAAGGCAGGTGGCACCATGCCTATTCCCAAAGGATGCAGGCAGCAGGAGCTCAGGCAGGGGTCGGGTGTGCTTGGGGCACTGGCATTTTTCTGCCCACAGGCACGACTCCCTCATGGGTGAGTACAGCATGCACCTCCCAGGGGAGACAGAGCCAGAGGTGACAACCCAGGGTAGCGTTTGAAAAGTTCTTTTATATATATATATATACTCATCCTGCACTGATTTTAAGAAAACTAAAACTACACATTAGCAGAAATAGACCAGTTAATGCCTCGTTTTATTAAAGGTTAGGTCTCCTATTGGAGAAAGGTCATCATCTGTCTGTTACTCTGTAAGATAAGCACACTGACTACAGAGGGCATTTACATAGGTCTCCTAAATTCCAAGCTCTCACTGCAACCACCAGTGTATGCAAGACGTGTGAAAATCTTGTTTCTTTTCTGTAGAAAAATGCCTACAGTAATGTATCTCTATAAAATTTTCAACCTTGAGCAAAATTCATATTAATTTTTGCCAGACAATATTTAGCTTGGTTTAAAAAATGTGCGTATGCATACTTGTGGTTAGCTTTCATAGAACAATAAATAAATAAACACAATAAGGCCAGATTTTCTACATTAAATGCCATTTCCTACAGTTCCTTTAATGGACAAACCTTTTGCACATGAGGAGGAATTCAGTCATTGTAGTTAGGCGGAGAGCAGAATCTTAAACTGATCTTCACTGAGCAGCAAACAGACATATTTTCTTGTCATATGGCTCATTCCAATATTTTATTTTTTCATCAATGAACAAAACAAACAATACCCAAAACCCAAACATCAATCACCAAAAAAAAAAAAAAAAAAAAAAAAAAAAAAAAAAAAAAAAAAAAAAAAAAAAAAAAAAAAAAAAAAAAAAAATCATCAAAAAAGCCCAAGATTCATGTTGTGTTGCATTGTTATTTTCACTTGTAATCAGAGTTATTTTTTTGTTCTTTAGTAACACTGTCAACATTTTGTGTTGTCTCTCTAAGCAGTAAAGGAGGCCTTGGAGATATTAATGCATGAAAGGTGAAACAGCTGTTATAACGGAAAGTTACTAAAATGTAATGTGTAAGTAAAACTTTAAAATAAATTATAATTGGTGTGATAGGGAGGGAACACTAAACATCAGACACTTGTTAATCATCAGTAATTCAGAGCTACAACTCGGGCTGGGGTGGGATACTAATAGTCATTTGCCACAATATCCCTACATTCAAATAGGGAAACAAAAAAGGAGTTGGGGACAGAGGGAAAAAGTTCTAAAGCATCAGTCCATAGTTCCCCTGAAGAGAAAAAGTAATTACACCTGATTTTTTCATGTGTGACATTTTCTTAAATTCTGCTAGCTTCCAGTGACAAAATTTCATTTTATTTTCTCAAAGAAATATAAATTTCCTTATTTACCCAGAAAGTCTTGTAATTAACAGAAGGTAACTCAATTTGGCTCTCAATCTGCTTGTGAATTTGTGAACTTAAAACTAGCTACTGCTTAGATTTCTTTATCATGACCTTACAGCGTTTACTTATGACAAGAAAACACATCACCAACCACTATTGTGTATTTTTGGGTCCAGTTCTTCAAGATTTAAAGCAATGGACAAGGGAAGTAAATTTTAAATGGAATTTTATTCTGTTGTTCCCAGCTCTCAAAACATAGCTGTTAACAGAGCGATATCAATCATCTGCTGTTTCTGCTAGGAGACAAATTCTTGGTCCAAAAATGTTTTTATGAGCAAATCTGAATTTTGATAACATGTCTTTCCTGCAACAAATTTCAGATGGGATAAGGATTGGTCTATCAATAAACAATAAAGAGATTTTTTTTTAAATTTTTTTCCGAAAAGAACCTGACCTGAATCAGCTGTTTAAACAGCTGTGGTCCCACTCAGATATGCTACAGCTGATGCGTATGAGGACAGTGACTGCAGTGTGTTACTGTGGGGTAGGAAACCTGCTGGAAAGCACTGTCTCTGGGAGTGCTTTGGGGTAGGTGATGACAACACACAGTGCTGAGATCAGGAAGGCCAAGGCCAAGTTACAGAATATAAAGGGAGTAAAAGGGTGTGAGCGTCACCTAGGTCTGAGCATCTAGCCTCTCATGAGGACATTCAATTCCTTGAGGAGAAAGGTGACTTATTTGTTTTATATATGCAGCTACCTTGAGCCAGAGGCCTCATGCAAAAAGAGCAAATTTTTAGTCTGGGTGAGGAAAGTGTAACAACTTTCAATGGCTGGAACTAGGCAATTAAAAAATGTTGGCATTTGTCACCAAGAAATCAGGTGAAAAATTAGTATCAAGAAGCTTGGAGTCAGTTTGCTCTGAAATTATCTAGATGTGAATTTTAATCTTTTTCCAAGAGAAAGTCTATAAATTTTCTGTAAATATTTACCTTATAAATAAGGTAAGTAGTGTTAGTTGCTCCTTCCCAATTTGGTATCTTTGAATGTCTTATCTTTTGTCTTGAAAATATTCTTTTATTGGCCTTTGTTATATTGCTTTCAGCCACATCATGGAGCTTCCTGCCATGCACTGAGCAAAATGTCCGTATTTTTAAGACAACTAACCAAATGGTCAGGATCACTTTTATTAGTTTTCGTTTTCTCCCATACTGTGTAGTTGACCAGAAGGCTTTTGGCATCCTTTTCTGTCTTTTCCTCTCCTCGTGGAGTAAACAGGCGGGTGGAAGTACAACCACTGGAGAAAATACAACATAGATGTTCTGACTCTTTCTTGTATTTAGTACTAAAATGACCACAATTTTTGACTGTGAAGGAATGCTTCCAGCACGTTAATTGATACAGTTTGGTAGGGCTTGTCTGTGTAGGAATATTATGCTTGGTGATACTTATGAAGCCTCCTCGTTTATGAACATTAATGGGATTGGTTTTCCCTTTTTTTCCTCTCAGTGGTCAAGAGACATGAAGATCCCAAAACCCGTAAATAATTATTCTGTCATTATTTGACTCATTATGGAATCACCTATAAGTTAAAGTGAAGGAAAATCTATGATATTCAGAAAATAAGGCTGGATAACCTCACCTAGAACTGCATGTACTTATTATGAATGTTATTTTATATTTTCCATCAAGAATCTTAAAAATAAGCTGTAAAGATAAGAAGGTTATAAAATACTAATAATTTTCAAAGATGAATAGTGATAGAAAGAAATAAAGACACTTCTTGTGGATGAATTCTTCCTGTTCAGAGAGGACCTACTCCAGGAGAAATCTTATGCATTTTGACAGTTACTTTAAAATCCAGACACTATATTTAATGAGAGGTTGGGTATTCTAATAAGATCTGATACATTATTTAGGGTCTTTAAATAATATAAAATGCTTATCTTAATTAATACAATTCCTTTTAAAAAGTATCAATATTCACATATGTTCAATTAAACACATGAAAAAAGTCGCCATCTTCAAAACATTCTCAGCAATGACAACGTGAATAGCTCTTTGACTCTCCTACCTGCTCTACTTCTCATGTTCATGTTAAATTTAGAGAGAGAATTTCAGATGTATGTGGCAAGGCTTACCAGTCCAAGTAATAGCTGATTAGGATAACAGTAAATCTTTGTGGAAATCAGGTATAACTATTTGCTGTAGGCAAGAGAAAAATACATGATGCAAGAAGGTTTCACTTTACACAATATTTGCAACTAGGCCGAAACAAGAAGTGGTTTTCAAATATAAAAAAATATAAGCATTAATAAGAGGCTTTGGAATTCATAAAGGATTATTTGTTGGTTTCCCCCACCCTCTGATATTCTTTCTGCTTTTTTTTCCTGCCATCTACCTTATGTTCAAATCAATACCATCTGGTCTTTAGAAACACAGACTTGTAGAAATCCTGACTAATTTTCCTTCACAAGTGGGTGAAACTCAAAATAAAACTGTCTTTAAATCCATAAAAGGAGACCACATTAGGTTTATACAGGGGAAAAAAAAATCTATTTTGAGCCTCTTTAAAGGATTCTTTATCCTTACAGTCGCTGCTCAGAAGTAGCTATGGGAGTTACTTCTCACATAACTTTCTCCACTGCAGGATAGCCAGTTGACTGCGTTGCCTGTGACTTCCTTTGTTTTAAAACTGCAAGTGTGATACTTCATCATCACCATTTGGAAGGTTTTACAAAAAGGCATATTTTTAGAACAATTAGCTTCCTGTGATGTAATGGGCATTTGAGTAGTGTCATGTTTTGGCTGTTTCTCTAACTTAAAAACAAAACACTCAGTAGATGATTTATGGCTGTAGGATTTCCTTTACTCTCCAGAACACGATAGTCTCCCCATTTGTTCACTGAAGGTTGGAATTTATGATTTATAGTTAGTTTATTTCAATTTTAATTTTTGTCTCAAAAATGAGAGTTGCCAAGAGGGACATTGTTTCTCCCCCAGCTCTGTCAGGGAAAGAGCACTGAAATTACTCTGGCGTGTTGCAGTCATTCAGTGAAAGAGTAGCATGTTTCCATGAACTAATGCCCCCATACCCCTAACAGTGACCTAACAAATTTCAGCTCTTCTTTAATGGTGAACCACATATCTGTCACACCTGGAATCACTGCTCTTTGGAAATACACATAATATTGTTTCTCCTGGACATAATCAAGGGCACACACTTTCTTTAAAAATTAAACAAAAAACATATTAGGAAGGGCTGCAATGTCAACATCTCAGTGTTCCCTGTGCAGGTTGCTCCATCATTCTAATTTTCTGTCCTTTATAATTACATCAAGTTATTTAGAATAACGTGATCTAGGGGGGTTTTTTTTGTTTGGGTTTTGGGGTGGTTTTTTTGTTTTGTTGTTTTTTTGTGGGCTTTTTCGTTTGTTTTGGTTTGGGGTTTTTTTGTTTGGTTTTTCGTGATGTTTTGTTGGTTGGTAGGTTTGGGGTGGTTTTTTCTTGTTTTTTTTGTTTGGTTGGTTTTCTAATATTGTAAGTAAACCAGTGTATTTTCCCTTAGTCTTCAGAAATAGAGTTTTTGGGGGTTTGTACAGTGGATGCACACACATACCCAGCAACACACTTCTGGCTGTGGCTGCAAGTTTGTGCCTGTAATTTATGAAATATCAAACGATAAATGTCAAGAGTCTGTAAAATCATGCTATTTCATGTGTATCTGTCAGAGCACAAGGCTGGTGCCACCGGTACCGTCTCAGCCACAAAGTTCAGCACCTTTCAGTCACAGGCCTGTGAGTCGCAATAAGTAGCAGAGGAATCAGAGAAACCTTGGATGTGCTGTGGTCATGAGCTGTAAAACTGACACCCGTAACAAATTTAAGACTGGAAAAAAGACTTCTGAATCCAAACCTGGAAATTATTTCAATTGAACCTGAACAGAAGTGATAAATTTCAGTGTTAGCAAGACCCCCACCAAACATTATCTCTTCTCATAGCTGATCTCAAAAGCATCAGAGGAAACAAACTCACCCATGTTTCCCTCCCTGGGCATACATCTAAAGCATAAGGGTGTTCACAGCCCCATGGACAGCCAGCAGAAGCTCTAAAATTATATGAATATTTTGAATAATATCAGTGTAGCACATGCCAGACAGCAAGTTCCTGCTTCGTTTTGCATTCTCTGACATAATCCAATACATCACAGGCATTAGAATTCACCTTACAATTTCATGTTGCATCTTCAAGAATTTGCTTCTAACATGCAATTCTTCCTGTAAGCTTGGCTATCCCTTCATTTGTAGCAGACAATACATAGTTTAGCTACAATTTTTTTCCATTGCATATATTCACCTAGAATTTCTTGCTAATTTTGGAAAACAGAATTTGAATTGAGTTGAAGTAAATTTTGTTAGAAAAATTATGAGATCCTTTTCTTCCATGTTGGTCCTTTCAATATTTCTTTCATATTGTTATTGCACTTTGACCTTAGTGTTCTATTAGTAGAACATGCTTTTTTAAATTATTGGTCTCATACACTTTTAAGAATTGAAAGGTCGTACCAAACTGGCACTGATTTGAGATTTTTTTCCCTGAGGAAAACTTTTGGAATGTGTGGTAATTTTCAAGATGACCTGGAAAGGAATTTAAGGCAAAGAAATACAACTTATCTCCTTAAGTGATTACAGAGCTCCTTCTGAATAATATATGATGTCTATAATGATACCATCACATTCCAGAGGCTGGAGCAGTTGGTGGCTTGAAGTGTCCAGGGTTACGTAGGATTAGCAATGTTTGATTTTGAGATGCATGGTAAACTTTATATTTTTGTAATTTATATGTTGTAATTTCATTTTTTTCAAGACCATAAGCTCTATAGATAGGCAGAGTGTTCATGATCTTAAATCATACAATACACTTATGGTGGTTATGTACTTAGAACATAGGAAATTTACAAATATTACAAGCATAATTTCTAGCATACTGAGTCGTGTAAAAACTTCTTCTGTGTGGGGCTGATCAGCAATAATCCTGGATAGCTAGGTTGCTTTTGTGGCATAGTCCTATACATAGGCACCCACTTTAAGTCAAACATGTTTTGTAATTTTAACACAATTGCAAACACAGTTTTGCTGTGATTTCATTTAACTCTAGCATCTGTGTTTGGTTGACTTAAATCATACTCATGTTTCTCAGGAAAAACCACTAGCTAACCAAAGCCAGTTTATTAAAAGGTTTGTGCCCTTCTATAAGTTTCTAAGTAACTTACAGAACACAGCTTGGAAATTAGGTGGGGTTTCAAGCCAGGATTACTACAGGGAGCAAACAAAGATTGCTCCTGTGTGGTTGCAAATGTTCATAAAAATTCCCTCAGAAAATGCTTGAAAATACTTGAAGGTCTTGCATCTTCTCATCTCAGTGCTATGGAATGTGCTGCACCTTGCTGAAACTGTCTTTTGAAGATTGTGATTTGGTTCCTAGGCTGCTTTGACACCTACAAAAACTTTATTGAAAGGTTAATACAAGAATGGCTTGTTACAACATGGTGAAAAAGTGATTAGAGATTGTGATATTCTCTTTGAAAAGAGTTTGTTCTGAGTTCAGCAGGTGTACTAGAGTTTGGAGGAATTATTTGGGGAGTATTTGCATTGATTTTGGTATTTGTTTTTTAGAGGTTTTGGTTTTTTTAATGCATTGCTTATATTGTGTAGTTTGTGTTTCTGGCTACACGAATGGCTGCATCAGTAATGTTTATCTAGGCAAAGAATCACAGCCCAGGCAAAGGTAAGAGAAGCAGGAGAGAGAAAGAGTTATTTCACAAGATTTTGCTGTCACGACTCAGTTTTGTAAACTGCCTACCTATTGCTTATTGCTCTTGTACACCATTTCTATTCTCCTGTACAGTCACTGATACTTTAGAATTTAAAAGCCTGCAAGGGACCACTATAATTTTCTTCTATCTGATCTTGGTTTCAAGATCTTGCACAGCAGCAGACCAGCATTTTTCTGATTGTTGTACTGATTAATCGAAGTCTTTGCTACTATACTTCTTCCAACCTGAATTTGACTAGCACATCTCTTACAGCCATTGGATTTTTTTATGCCTTCTTATGCTATTGAGTCATTTATAATCAGATATCACTTTTCTTTTTCAACACCTTGTCACAAGCAAAACAGAATTGGATTTTGCTATGCCTTCTTATGCTATAGAGCCACTTTGAATCAGGTATCACTTTTCCTTTTTGACATGTTGTCACAAGCAAAGCAGCCTTCAGTTGGAGAAACATATTTGACTCATTGTCAGTAAGCATAAAGTTCCAACCATTGATTTGAATGTTGGAAGTGGGGGAAAAGAACACCAGAAGCATTTATACAAGTATTTAGATAAACATCTATTCTTCCCTTTTCTCAGCCTAGATGTTTCATGTTTTCTCCAAATGATGCTTAGTCCATCCAAGTTCACCCAACGAGGTGGAGGTGGTATAGGAAGCTGAGATGCTTTGTCCAGGGACTTTCCCTTGTTCTGTGTCCCATGGTTTCTTTCTGCTGGCTGATGCTTCACAGATTTCTGACACTCCATGAGTAACTGTGTCTGCAACTCTTGTTTGTGCTCCAGTGCCAGTCACCCATGGGCTGCAGGTCCTTCAGGGATGTACCTACCCCATTTTGGCGGGAAAGCTACCCCAAGAGCACATATCCCACTGTTTCTCCACATTGTCTGAGTAGGACACCACTTGCTGTTGAGGTTGGTCATACTTTAGCATGCAGTTCTAAAGTTTTTGGTTTTTTCCACTGGCGCTCAAAGAGATTTCAGCACTAACTGCAATGGCTTCCATCGGTCCTTCCAAGACGTCACAACTGTGACCCCCTGCTCCTTAAACCTTTGAATTCTGTCCTTTATACAATATATAAAATAATATACAATAATAAACTATTGCTGCTTTTTCTGGATAAACGAATAGATTAAGCTAGTTAAGTGTCTCAAGATAAGGCCTGTCCTACAGAAAACAGATTTTAATTGTACTTTTTTTCACAGAATCACAGAATAGTCTGAGTTGGAAGGGACCCAGAAGGATCATCAAGTCCAGCTCTTTAGTGAATGGCCCATATGGGTTTCGCACCCACAATGTGGGTGTTATTAGCACCGTGCTTTAACCATTTTCAAGTCCTTTCTAAGTTTTAAAACCTCATTTTTAGAGAATTGACATGCTGGTATACTTCTATTTACCATGTGTACAAATGCCAGTCTCAGTATTCAGATTTAAAAGTGTGTAATACAAGCTGAGACTGATGTCCTGTGATTTACCTACAATTAGCACATTTTCCCTTTCTGAAGAAAAACAATACAGCACTCTTGGGGTGTCCTGTAGAAATTCTTTATTCCTACTGTTTTGTGTTTTGTCCTGCTTGATCTAGTAAGACTGATAATCCATTGCTTGAGGGCTTGCAGCCGGGGTAAAAACTGTCTTATCCTGCAAATTTGTTTGTGCAAATAAGTTGCAAGCAATGTCACTTCTATTTCACTTTTTGACAGTAAAACCAAGGTTTTTAAGAGTGTTTTGTACCAGTCTTATGGTTCAAACCAGAGCAGCTTTGCATAATATGAAGGTAATAATTCTCTCAAAGACCCCAGGAAATATTTGCTGGCCTTGAACTTCATTAGACAGCTTGCAGTGAACTCAGTTAGCATCAAGCACCAATTATGGATAATTATTTTTCAGATTTAGGAAGAAAAGCTATCTGAATTGTGCTTCAGCTTGGCTTCACAGGACCACTTTTAAGTTCAATGCCTCTAGCTTAAACCTAGCAATATAACTGCTAGCTTGTGACTTCCATGAGCCATAGCTTGCTGGAGGTTGGTGGAGCATTTCTGTCACTGTAGACTTGCTTCCTGCTGCTGCATTGCCCGGGCACATGCCTCAGGGGATAGGCTCCTGGTGTAGATGCTGAAAAGCTCTGGTAGAGAAATTTTTCAGCTTTCTGCAGCATTCTGTGAGAACTCTGTGGTTCTCATGAAAGCTATGATAAACACTGCTATGGGTTTTTGTAAACTAGTATTTTATCTGTGCACCTGGGATCTGTTTTTCAGAGTTGTTATGGTACACAGTGAAATAATAGTTTGAAGTAGGTGTTGCGAGCTTTAGTCAATGGGACGGGGGTGGCTGGTCCAAGAACCAATAACCTCCTGTCATCTTTGGGAACCAAGTTATATAAACCAAATTATAATTAATTAAATAACTACTTTCTTCCTGAACTATGATTGTGTCATTACTCGCCGTTCTCGGTACTTAACAGCGACATCCTGGGATGGCAGGAGATCACTCCATTCCCACACCCTTCATTCTTGCTGGCAGGGCAGAGGTGTTGGAAGGGCTGACACTGCTATTCAGGTCTCTAGATTGGAAGGAAAATAATTAAAATGTAGGATGTCAGTGAGCATTTTTTTTTTATTCTCCCTATTACTTAATTTTTCCTGTTTTCAGTCATCTCAGTACTCTCAGGGTAGGAGAAACTTGTTTTGCTATTGCTGTTCCAGTTAAAACTAAAGACATTAAAAAGTTCCTTCCAGTGACCTGCTGCCCAGCCTCCTGTAACCGCCTAATTGGCCTCCTATAATTATTGCCCTAGTTGAAATATATTTACTGTTAGATGGGAGGTTTATGTAGGTCATTTGGTTTTCTGGAAAAGTTGGACTGTACTCAGGCATGAAACCAATCTACCTTATCACTGATCTTTCTGATTTGCTAACATTTTATCTCTGCCACAACAAATCTGATTTAAAGGAAAGTATATCTTTTGAACACGGATGTCAATAAAGTAGGAGAAACTAATTTTAACATATTCAGAGCTTTAATGGACAATGCTGTGTGAAATAACAGTCTTCCTCTGCATGTTCATTCCGGGCAGCTGTTGATATAGGTACAGTCATGCATGTGCCTATGAAAGTTTGACATCCTCTGGGAAAGTATAGCCTCAAGTTGCAAGTCAAGACCGCATGTAATAGCTTGTGTGGGCATACACTTGCATTAAATGTATGTAAATGTGGAAAATAAATGTTGTCTTGCTTCTAGACTTCGACTTTCAGCTTTTTGGTTTATTGTTCAAGATCATACTGCTTTCCTGTTTCCTCTCTGGACAGAGTTATACATCTCAGATTATAATTATGCCATAGTTTAATTGTGTTAAAAATAAAATTAGGTTTATCATTCACCTTTTTTGAGATTAACTGGATGTGTAAAGAAATTTCAAGTTCTGCAGGTTCTTGAGCATCTTATTAACAGAATTCCTTTGAAATACGAGGGCCAATTCTTCCATTGTCTCCTAAGACTATTAACATCTAATCATTTTGTTTGCTTTTGTTTGGGGAGAAAAAAAAGTCCTTACCAATAAGAAAAACTGTTCAGCTAATTGTTTTCTATTTTTATTTTCTCCAGTTAGCTTTTAGTCCATTTTTTACCTTTGACTGTAGAAACATTTCACTGGGGTGGAATTATCATAGAAGCACAGAACTTGCTGAGTTGGAAGGGACCCACCAGGATCACAGAATCCAGCTCCTGGCCCTGCACAGGACCATCCCCAAGAGTCACACCGTGTGCCCAAGAGCACTGTCCAAATGTCTCTTGAACTCTGTCAGGCTGGTGCTGTGACCACTTCCCTGGGGAGCCTGTTCCAGTGCCCAAAAACCCTCTGGGTTTTCTAATAGCCAGCCTAAACCTTCCCTGACACAACTTCAGGCCATTCCCTCAGGTCCTGTCACTGGTCACCAGAGAGGAGAAATCAGTGTCTGCCCCTCCTGTCCCCCTCACAAGGAAGTTGTAACTGCAGTGAGGTCTCCCCTCAGCCACCTCCAGGCTGAACAGACCAAATCACCTCAGCTGCACCCCACAAGACTTCCTCTTCTGAGGCTTCACCATCCTCGTGTCCCATCTTTGGATGCTCTCCTAGGCTTGCCTGGAAAAGGACTCCATTGGTTTTTATTATGTGTCAGAGAAGCACTAGAAGCCCCTTTCCTTCATTGGCAGTTTGAGAGCTAAAGGGCTGAGAACCTGCACAATTATGGGTGCAAAATTAATGCATCAAAGCAGGGCTCATTGGAAACCTACATGTATGGTTAGTTGGGCCACACAATATTCTACCTATCGTACACAGCAATTTACAAATTTCCTTCTGTGCCAAGGTACCAGCCAGAAGCCTTGTATGCACACATCAGGATCCCAGTAAATTACACTGAGAGCAATCAGATAATGTTGTTAATATGACTCACTTCAGTGCAATTTCTTTGCTCCTCCCTGTATGATTAATTACAACCAAATTGATGTTGCCAGCAATGATTAATTTACAAGTTCAGATGCAGAGTAAATGAGCTCAGCAAAGCTGAGTTGGCATTGGCCCTCATTTAAGAAACTGCACAAGGGATCACAATTCACAGCTAACCTTGTGACCCATTTCTGTATTTGCATAAGAATTGGCAATGTTGAATAGATGCAAACTTACAATTTATTATTTTGTGATAGCTGTTTAGAAAAAAATATTTAGTTTAGCTAAATCAGAAAACAAGGAGCATCAATCAGGCTTCTGCCAAGAGTTTTCTGTGTAATTCAAATTCATGATCAGATAATATGGATACACCAAGCCTTTGATAGTGAACTGAAGATGAGGATCATATTCTTGATGAAATCCCTGAATTTCTTCGTGAAAAAAAAAAGTCCATACAAAACCATGAAGGAATAAATATATAAATAACTAAATATATTTAATAACCACTTTTCCTTTAGTGATAATAAATCTATCCTCTAGGAACTACAATTATTTCCCACGCTACACGTAAGTCAGAATTATTGTCCTGTATTGAGGTGAATGCTAGAGACTTACATTGCTGTGCATCACCGAGTCTTTGAGCATCTTCCACGTATAACACGTATAATCAAGAGAAGTAGTAGATTTGAGGGGCTTGCAGAGACTCTTACTCTATGAAAATCACATTTTTAAAAATCAGTTTCCTTGTGGTGCGTATAGTGTTCATTATGTAGAGGTGAAATTCAAAATTTAGTCCTTCTCATGAAGAAATTTCATCTGATGGCAAGTATTTCTGACGAAGGAGAGAAGTGACTGACAGCCTACTTTAGGCTCTTTCTCCACTACTTTAACTTTTTTTTTTTTTTTNGTGTTTTTCCCCCTGTTTTATTTTTTTTTTTTTTTTTTTTTTGACAGAGATGCTGACTGTAAAATTAAGTACACCTTTACCCATAGCTATTTGCAGATACATAGCAGGGGAGCTCTTGAGGCTTTGAAATCAAGTGTTGAAGAGAGGTAAGATCTGGAGTGAGAGCTTTTGCTCAGTATGTGCTTTTCGGAGAGAAAAGCTTTTCGTGCCACCTGGCACAAACCAGCTCAAAGGAAAACTCACTTCTGACTATGGAGGCCTCACAAACCAGTGCACTGGAGGCAGCACCAGTTGTCAGCACCCTTGCAGGTTCTATCCTTGAAGTTTCTGGTTCAGTACCTGCCTTGATGCCTGACAGCTGTTTTCTAGGTGACCACTGATGCTTTTGAGTGTTCTGTGGCAGTCTTAAGGTAAAGGGAGCAATGTTAAGCTGAGCACCAGCAGAATGGATTAAAGATTCAAACGCATGGTTAAAAAGAAAAATAGCAAAAAGCTTTGGAGACAGCTAAGACAACGTCCATGTGTGCTAGTCAACTCTTGCTTCTCTTGCACCCCATTTTTGAAACAGTTTGCCCAGATAAACAGTCAGTCTTTGGACCAAGAACTGCTGTGTCCTATGAGAAACTCCTAACCCCTGTGCTGAGCAGCTGATGTCTCCCTGGCCCAGAGGATACGCACCTTCTTATCCAAAGGAGAACAGCTCCGGTAGGCAACATAAAGAGACACTCACAAGAAAACAGCTATTGTTTAGTGCTAGTCAGACAAAGGAACTGGCCTTGTATGTTTTATATGTCACCAAATATGTAAACTCAGTCTGTTGACTCTTTGGGGCTAGATGGGTTGCACATACAGGCTTTCCTCCCTCCCTCTCTCTCTGACACACCCAAATGCACACTGTTTTGAAATGCCTGGGATTTGTCCCAGCACAGAAGGGAAAAACTTAAATTTCAACCATTGTGTGGGAGGGAGAGGCTATTTTCCCATCTATCTCTAAATGTAATGCCAAAAAGGATGCAAATATCATTAACTATAAGCAAATCAACCTTCTGCATGTAGTGATCAGAAAGCAGACATTCATAATTCTTTTTAGAATTATGATATTCTTAGATTAGATATTCTTTTCTAAATAGCTTATTCTATTGAATACAGAAGGACATAGTACCTTGCGAAGCTCCTCTGAAGCCATCAGTTATACAGAACACAAATTCTGATTGAAGATTATTTGGATGTTGACAGCACATGTAGCCTACCTTAAATTTTCAAGTTCTTATTGGTACTGTTGAAAAAACCTAGCTTTTTTTTTCCCTTTTGCCCCTTTTTTTCTGCAAAGCAGAGAGTCCAAGCAGTGTTACATTTTGTAATGACAGAAAATGTTAGCTCATTGAAATGAAATGTTCTCAGAAAGCACAACACACATGGTAGAAACCAGAGGTATATGCTGGCAGTACATGACTCTGGTAGACCCTTCATGCTAGTGTGTGTTCCAGGGATAGAGAACTGCTGAATGAATTCTTATCTGTTGATGCTGGTTTCTAGATTTTGGAGTTAAGCATAATGTCATTAAAAATAGACAGTCTTTTGTGTTACATCAGATTAAATTACTGGCACTTCCTAGCAGAGTGATGAGCTAGAGAAAAATGGCTGAGTTCAAAAACATCTGCGTGATTTTAATAACAGATTTCAAGAAAACATACATGTCGGGTATTGTCGCCTGCATGTAGGAGAGAAATTTGTATGCCTGTCTTTAAATTCCTCCAGGTCACATAGAACAATGAACAATTGGATTGAGTTTACTGAAATTCAAGTCCTTGTTCAAAGCCTAACTGTGTTTTCTGTGTCATTTTATGATATCCATGTAGCAGTTTGGACTTTGCTGACCTCCTAATGCTATTGCAGAGGCCACCTCTGCAGGTTCCCTGAGGGACAGGCTCTGCTGCAAGCACAAAGCTCCTGGAATGCCTCTCTCTTTCCAAACCCTAGTGCCCTTTTTAAACAGGATAAAAGTGAAACCCTTTCCTATCAAATGTAGGGGGTTTTACTGTTTTCCAACACAAGACATTTACCACTTTCAAATTAGGTATATGTTTGTATTTCCCAAGTCTCTCTACGTTCTGAATCTGAGGTGGGTTGATATAAGGTGCTCTCTGCACACACCATGTAGTCTCAGTAGGAATGCAACAACAGAGAGAGAAAAATTGGATCTGTACTAGCATCACATTAACGTTTCTTCTGAAATAATATGGTATTAATAATTAATCTCCTTCACTATAGTAGTGTCTACCTCTCACAAAAGAAACATCACCACAAATGGCTTCTAGTTCCTGATTCTTTGGTACACCTTGCAAAAAGCCAAAAGATTAAGTTCATAATAAATATACATTCTCATATGGGCAGTCAAGATTGAGATAAGGAACTTTCATTTCCTTATCACTTCTGCCAGAATCATAGCTCTGGATGTCAAGTGAAAGGCTGCTCCAGGGCCTGCCATCTTTGCTGAGATTACTGTAACCTGTTCTGCATGGACATGGAGTTCCATTCCAAAGTGTTATCAATTTGGATCTATTCAAAGCCTTTAAATCCTATTTAAATTAATAAAGATTACCCGTATTTCTCCTGATGTGCATGTAAGATGTAGACAGAAAAGAATGAACACCCCTTTTGGATTTAAAATCCAGCACACAACAATGATCTCTTCTTGTGAGCTCAAGAAATTTGAGAACATGTTGGAGTTATGCCATTGATGATTTTTTTCTCTCTTCTTGTTTATAATGCAAAAACACAACACACATTTTAGTAATCACAGGAATACAGAAACAAATCCATAGAATAACTGTGTAAGCAAACTGCTGAGTTTGAAGAGAGGGACACTCTAAACCTCCATGTATGGATGGCCCATAATGCACGTTTTCTTCTAGAGGAAGGAGGCTTCCCACCTGGATTATTAATTCCTGAGAGAAAATGCAATGTATGTCATTTTGTCCTGTCTCTCAGAGGAAAGGTTTATGTGTTTACAACCCCAGCAGCAGTAGGAAAGTTGCCTTTGTGTGCGTTTCTAATAATAATCCAATTATATGGCTATTTTAGAGAGCACAAAACTGCAAATGTAAAGCAAGGGCTACTTGAAACAGTCCTTTTGAAAAACACTCCTGAAAGTTTGCAATTATTGCTCAAAAAAATTATTGTTATGTTTTATACCAAACCATTCAGATTGGAGCAATAGTTCTGAAACAACATTTTGTTTCAACTTCTGTATTCAAATAGCAATAGTACCATGATCCAATATCCACAGGTCGCATTACAGTGGTCTTTCCACTCTTTGTGCAGGATTTAAATATTATATATCTCCAACAACTCATATGTGAATAAGATGTGAACATCTGAGATCTTTCTATACTAATTTTGATAAAGATTGGGGTTTTTTTCAGACAGAGAAAGAATTTATACCATTAAAATAATATGAATACTACTCTTACCAGAAACTGACTCAAAAAACTAGGGTGGCTACATACACAGCAAATTCTACTTTGCTTTTGTCCCTATTTATCACCAAAATCAAGTGTCGTATCAATCTCCTTGGGTTGTTGTAATCTGGATGTAACAGGGAAATTTTTATGCGAAAAATAGTTCAATATGACTAAATAAAACTAAGTTTAAAATAAATCTCTGCATTAAATTAGTAGTATGTTTATAGTGCACAATTGAAAATTAAGCAACTTCAACAATTTTCTTTAAAAGTGTTAAATGACCCCATTTCTCTCATTTAAAATAGATACTTTTTGCCCCCTGTTGAAAGTACTGTATCAAATTGATTTGCAAACAAGTAGTCTTTTTTTTTTTTTTTTTTTAAACTATGGTGTTCAGTAGGAAGGTCAAAATCTTTCATTTGTTTCTAAATTCAGGTTGAGGTTTTAACAAAGAGACTGAAGAAACCATCTCCTTTCTGTTACCTTATGTGACAAAGCCTTTCCTTTCAGGTTCAGTGCTAGTTCAAGTGAAGTTTCAGGTTATATTCCTGCAGTGCTATACTTTTTTTCCCTTGGTTCAACCCCAAACAAAAATGTGCTCACACAGCCCTAACTGTGAGATTGTGTAAACACAGAAAAGATAACAGTAAACATGTGGGTATTGAGAAATGCAACAAGATACTTGATATGGTGAGCTGTGCAGCAATACAACCCTTGAGGCCTGGAAAAGCTAAAGATCTTGCAGTACTTTTATTGAGGGTCTTTCAAGATCGCTATATATTAGACCATTTAGGTCTCTACTGTAGTAAACCACTTAATACAATATACAAATGTGTGGCTTTTCTGTATTCTCTTGGCTGACATAAATATTAATTTTAGATAAAGAATTATGGTCATAACCTTTGGACCCTAAGACAGATTCGGTCTTTTCTGGGAAGCTATAAAGATGTAGCTTTGAAATCAACTTGCACCAAACTAACTGGGGTTTTAAAAACCTTTTTTAAAATTATGTCCACTGACAACAGTCTTGATTTCATATTTAAAATACTAATATTGAAAACATGGAGAAATTTTTCCAGATTATTCGTGCGGAACTTTTTCGTCTCGTATGAAATTTCATCACCCCTGCTGGGCTTGTTATATCTGACATTCAAGTCCTTACTGAAGCTAATGAACCTTATATTTTATTGATTAGGTTACTTATCTGTCTTAGAAGTTTTTGGAGGTATAATTTCTACTCATGCAAATTTGTTTTTTCTCAGATAAATGGATGTAAATTGTGTTAAAGTAGACATTGAAGTACATATCCATCAATCTATATTGCTCAACTAACTTTTCCAACAGGATTGGAAAGTATGCATTCCCTTATTGCACAAAAAACTGAAAGAGGATGGACTGAAGGATTCCCATTTGAAATAAATAAAGGTGAAAGGGGTTTTTTTAATAGAAATTCCTTAAACCTCTGCCTGCAGGAATAAAAAGAAGCATTTCAAGTAATCTATTTTTTTTACACAGGTTGCTTTATTGAAGTTATAACTTACCATCTTAAAGTGTGCTTTCTTCTGCCATCCTTAGCAGCCGACTGAGAATTCTCCTTTTTTAGAAAGTTATTCTTTATTGTAGCCTGTTTATACCCAGGCTTTACTTATTTCTCTCAGCCCTGACTTCACTGTTTATGAAACTACCCTCTTCCCACCTCTGTTTAAATGGCTTCAAAAATGATCAGATGAATCACAAAAGAAAATTCTTTGGAAGATCAGTTAATACTAGGCTGCACAACCGAACTCCAAAAAAGTCCTTGAGCCCTCAGCTGCTGATAATGGGTGAAAAATGCCACAGGAAGAATGTCTGCCACCCTCGTTTTTCCAGTCTCACCAGTTTCAGAGTCTGTCAAGACAGAGAGCAATGGGCTGGACCCAGGCTTAGAACACTGCATCTTTTAGCTGTTAAATACTTTACCTGCTTTTTGTATTAAATGCTCATTCTTTCAGTTTTAGAGGTCCTGTGTTAAGTACAGCATCTATTTACCTCCCAGAGGGGGCAAATCTAGCTCTTGATGGCTCGGGCATAATTATTCCCTCTTAGTATAGATTTCCACCTTAGGAGGCCTTGTAGAGATGCAGTAAGCTAAAGTCTTCCTTGTGCATGTGTGAGGAGTTTATTGCACTTGTGTTTCAGCAGGATGGGCAAAAACTGGGAATCAAGTGAGACCACCTGTACTTTGATTAGAAACCAAAGTGGGTATCATCACTGTCTTCTTTGGCAGCAGAACAAGGCCAGCACGAATAATGTGTACTTCTAATACTCTCATGGTGCCTAATTAGTCATTAGCCCTGCATGTCTACAGTACTGGGGACTTTCTTGAGTGGTGGAGAATAGGCGTGCTTCAAAGTCAGGTGTATGGTTTTGTGCTTCTTTATGTTTCTTCTTCCTCCTTCTGCTCTTTCTCGGTAGAAGAAAAAACCAAATTGACCAAAGGACAAATATCACATTTCAAGATCTTTTTAAATGCGGCTACCAAGACAGTCTAGAGGAAAGAATGAAAAACACATGTTTAACCTTCTCCATTTCTTGTGAAAGTAATAAAAAAGTAAAATGATATGTCTTTTCTAGTGTTTTGTTCAGTCTTGTGAATTTTGAACTTAGCTATGGTGGTCTTGACATAATTCACTTTAATGAGAGGCTTTTTTGCGTTTTATTTTATATGCTTAGACCAAAGGCACACTTCCCATGATTAAACAAATATCATCATCCTTCCAACCCAGCCATTCTACAAACCTGTGCATTTCTCTTAGGGCAGCACTATGACACCTGTACATGTAGAAGTTAAATGAAACTCTTCCTCATGTATGAAAGGCTTGGGGTTTAGTGTATGGAGTGTAGTTTACCATTAATGTATTGGTGAGAATAAAGAAAATTAGATCTCATTGTTTCTATTGCCTTAACTGAGAGTATTTAAGGAACCAGCAGCCCTTGATGAAGTGTGGCTCATACACTTAGCCAGCATCCTGTAAATGCCAGAAGATGGAGGTTTAAGAATGAATAGTACACAAGCAAAGCTAAAGTCATGAAAGAAACCAAGGGCTAAAAGTCAAGCAAATTGCAAGTTAGGTATCCTAATCTATTGAACTCTGTCTTTGAGAGGAGAAAATGATAAATGATAAATGATAAAATGATAAAATGATATTTTTAAACAAGGACAACAGAAATGTATAGACAAAGAATAAAGGATTTTCATCTTGGTGTTTCAGATCACTATCTCCACACTAACACAATTTTAGCACCTGACTGAGCTGTGGACTGCCCCAAAGCCAGTGATGTGGCAACTTGACAGCCCTTGGCACTGTCTAAGACTCTTCAGTGAATGTGACCCAGCTAAGCCTGGCAAGCAGCACTGAGTTTAATTTCACACGGAATGTATAGTGGAGGATCTGTGAGTAGTCTCTTTTCTAGGAAAATGATTTTATGATTTGACGTCCTTTAGTATATATGATGAGCAACAGGAACACAACATTAATAAGCAGGCATCTGTCATCATCTAAAAATTTTTACTGTGTCTTCTGCAGAGCTCCTTTTTGTTTTCTTCAAGACAATATTTAAATCTAATAGTAGCAACTAATGGTTGTAAAAAGATGAATGTAAGGAATTTTGCTAGGACTGTGGAGAAGCGAAAGGAATGAAAGAAAGACAGACCATATGTGTAGTATATTTGTTGTTACAGCTTGCACTCATTAAAACCGTGTTTGTCGTATTATACATCATTGTACTGTAGTTGTAGTAAATGTTCCTTGTAATGCACTTTCAAGTACAAAAATTGCCTCAGAAAAGGGCGTTTAGGAAACTAATTCTATTGAAACCAATGAAGTGTTGACACATTGCCTGATGTGGATTTGTTTAAGGAGGCATATTTTAGGTTATAAAAGTACAGTCCTTAAGGCAAAAAATCAGTGACTGCTTGGTATAGTGACTGAGAGAACACTGCAACAGTATGTTCAGCAAGAAACCCCTCATTAATCCTTTCCTGTAATTCTACCCTATTCACCTTCCCCCTCGCCTGACTCAATAGAATTTAAAACCTGCTGTCAGCACAGTAACTAACCCAGAACCCATTCATTACTCAGTTAAGGCATTTGAAATGTTTGCTGATTTGTCCATGAATGGGAACACAGTGTAAATCTGGACTGAGGAGAGGTTTTTTTCCCCTTGTCAGTTTAATTGCTCCTGTGTGATGTGTTCAAGTGTTAGGAATCATCAGGGGCTTTGACACCCTTGTCTGTTTGAACAGCCATAGCATTTCACTGTATCCAGCCCCCAAGAAAATCCAAATGTTTGCAGCTGAGAGGAAATATGCATCATTTACTAAAATCTGTTTATTTGCGTCAAACCAGAGATCTATCACTCTCAGCAAACTTCTGGTGCCAGAAGCCTCTTTTAGAATCAAACATAAAAAACGAAGCATCCTCTTGCATTCTAAAAAGTGCTCTAATGTGACAGAATTAAGCAGTGTAATGATTAGAGGAGCAGACAATTAATTCAGTGACTCAACTGCTGTTAAGGGACTTGTGTTGAATGGACAAAATAAGCAAACAGCAATTTGTAGACTATTTACATGGTCCCAATTAATTCCTGTCTCAGTGAATGGCCTCTCTAGACTCAACAACCAGAAAAGCAGTTGCAAGTAAGGTGCTCAACTGGACTGCTAGAAATTGTATATATATCAGTTGTTTGCTTGATGTACTAGCACCATTTGGTGATGATATATCAGAAAGGCTGCAGGGGACACTTGGACATCTGTGACGAAGCTTGGAGGGCTGCTCCTTTTGGCAACACCATGACAGCTTTTTGTATATATCCTGCCTCACAAGTAGCAGTCTTTGTCATCTGGTGGAGTCTCTTGCTGTTTGTTACTTTGCCATCAGCAATAGGGAGCAGAGAGGGCAGGTAAGTTACCGTTTCTATTTTCAGTCAAATAATTAGCTCATTCAAGGGAACTTTCCCTTCCTGGGCCCCACCACTTCTTTACTCTCCCTCTTAAAAATATCTATATTTTTTTATAATACAACTGCCTCTCTGAAAGCCTGTCTTTACACTCTGTACAACATCACCGGCTTTGCTCCTTACGTTACAATGACGTTCACACACACATACTCACACAGCGCCAGCTGCAATATCGGCATTGTCCAGCATCAGTTGCTCACACAAACCGTGTGGCAACAATGGATCACCGAGACGAGCCAACAAATGCAGCCCTGCCAACGGACAAAATAAGTCATGGGGGCAAATTCTTGCATCTCAGGAGAACTTCTCCCAGGTTGAACGTGACTCAAAATCTAAGTGTTCTGCATATGTAGCTTCAAGATTGGTAGTGCTGCATTACCTTTCACCTCATTTGCCCTGAAGTGGGTGTTTTGGACTGTAGGGATGCTTGTCCCTGTTGAGCCTGGGGTTCTGATGCTGCTTCCATAAATCTCTCCCTCTCAGGCAACTGCAAAATAAATTTCTGATGAGTCTGTTCAGCTAATACCTTCCTAACTTCCAGTATAAAAGAGGCAGTACTTGCATTAATTATTGTCAAGGCCCACGCTGAGGAGTTTTTGCACTGCAGTTTAGGGTTTCATGCTGATCCAGTTGACATAGCTTGGATCAATTTGACCCGCTACTGCAGTTGTTTTCCTTTGATCCAGAGCGGTTTGTAATTTGACCCATTCAGATGACTTTCTTATAATAGCCCGAGCAAGACAAAACCAAATCAACTCCATTTATCTTAATGGGCTTTTTTTCAGACATGAGGCCTTGCCGATCTTTTGTACAGAAGAAAAAGGAATCTGTGTATCTGATGGGCTTTGAAATGCCATCTGGTGTTTAATGTTATTGTGCTCTGTTCTCAAAGTGCCTGTGCTGAATCATATCTTAAAAGTTCAACAAGCATTCAGTCACAGCCACCATTCAATACGATTGTGTCATTATCAAAGATTTGGATTTATCGAACGCAGCCTGCAAACAAAGCAGATTTTACAGACCCTTCTCCCTGAGGCTCCCGTGACAGAAGTCTTCAAGTATGAAACCTGTGTGCCTTACATCTTTAGCTGCCGTTCAGATGTACAACAATCCTCTTTAACCTCCAAAATTATTTTTTGAGACATGATCATACGTGTTATAAGAACAGGAAAGGCTTTTATTAGGGTTGTGTTAATCTCCTAGAGGCTGAGCTTCGGAGATCCTACCTATTTAGATGTAACTAAACTAGATTTCCAAACACTCTGCACCCGTCCCCTTGAAATGATGCTTCAGATTTTTTCAATACTTCTCTATTCATTCAGTATTTCAACGACGTTAAAAAAATACAAGAATGTTTCCTTTTCTTACTGGAAAAGCTTGTATTATAGATAGAAAACAGAAAAACAGCTCTTCCCCTCCCAGACAAGATCATTCACCAACAGGTAACCTACATGAGATAGACAGCTTATCAGCATAAGTGTATTTAAATACTGTCCTCTGCTCCTGCCTTTACTACTACTACTATTATTATTATTATTATTACTATTATTATTATTATTAATATTATACTCTGGGTGGAATCTTGACATCCTTGAAACTAGCAGCACAATGCCCAGTGACTTCAATAGGGTCAGGATTTCACATTCTGTGTATTTAGTTTTCCACACTGTTTACTCTGAACTGCACGTTGCATTGCTTTTATATTTTTGGGGTGGGATTGTATCTGTGACTTCTATCTGCTTCCGTCATTTTTTCTTCCACTTCACCCATTTTTACTGAAGCACAGTGTGAACCAAAGGACTTCTTGGATGAACTTACAACCTGTCATTTCAAATAAGTTATTTCACAAGATAGAAACTCAAAATTCTAATACCTATTTTTAGTAAAAATATATACTTATCATTATTCTGTCTTTGTACAGAAACATGATCTCCCTACACTTATATTTTTCCATGTAAATAGACATAGGTGCATATTAATATTTTTTTCCTTAAATTAGAATATAAGTTAATCAAGCAAATAATTTTTTTTCACATTTAGCTAAACTAATAAATGTACAAATGCTAAAGCTCCTTTATACAAATAGTTGTCAATTTTTCCTTTAAAGGTACTTCAATTCCTGGTCTTGTGCTTAGAGCTTTTAGAAAAACAATGTAGTATTCTGTTTTTATTTAATAATGTTTGGAATGCTTTTGTATGAGACGCAACTGTGGAGCATTTTTTGCATAATATTCATGAACTATTTCCCCTGAAATGCATTTTTGTTTTTATACCTCAGCGAACAGCTCTGTTTGAGTAAATGATCCATCCTTGACTCATTGTGTATACAGAGAGAAGATATGTCTTTGATTGTTGTTTTAATAAACTGGAAGTCTGCCAATGTTCTCTGGTAAGAGGAAGAGAGCATTAATGATACCACTGTGAAGCTTGTCCTTGTTTGGTCTTATACTAGATTTAACCCCCACTGATCCTTTTTTCATACTGAAATGGCTGTTCAGGCTAGTCAAAAAGCACAGAGTAGTAACTGCTGTGATTTGAAAGCAAGAAACTTTTACAAGTGCCAAAGGTAGCACATTTTAAATTCTTCTTATAGCACTTAGAGGACAGTGATTAATGAGTTTGTTATCTATCAAAAAGCTTCAGCTCGTGTTATCTATCAAAATGCGTCTCTCTTGCTGCTTGGTGCAGGACAGGATTTATGGTAAAGAAAAACCTGCCATCCATCCATAGTATCTAAATTTATCAACTCCACACATTCATGCAAATAATGTTAAATGATAGATCTGTAGCTATCTGTATTTAAAAACAAAACAAAACTAAAACCAAACCAAAACAAAAAAACAAACAAAAAACCAAACAAAAGCACCCAAAAAACCCCAACAAAAAATAACCCACCAAAAAAAATCAAACCGAAAAAACAAAACAAACCCAACTGAAAAGAAAAGAGAGACATTTTGAACTGCCAAATCAGTGATCTTAAAAAATAAGTGAAGTTATTTCCTTCCAGCAGCCTGAGCAATAGAGTGTTCTCCTCATGCCACCAAATGCTTATTAAAACTAAAATATGAAATTGCCAGTGATCAAGAGACTTTGTCAGTAATGCGCAGTAATATTTCTGAATGCTTTATTTTATTCTGTAGTTCTCTAGAAGTCGTCTTTAATATATCTGATAAGGGTCATAGATTTTTATACAGAGAACTCATAATTGCTTTGCTTTGTTCTCCAGCTCTTAAGCTTTCACAGAGAAAACCGCCTGCACCTTGCATAAAGTACACTTCGCTCCATCTGTCAGGCAGGGAATTCTCTGTATGAGAGCAGCAAATGCAGAAAGAGGAGAGGAACATATGGCCTGTCTTAGTCCTCCCACCCCTCCCCCTGTTACCTTGTGATTGCTCTCTCTCGTGCATTTACATTTTTAAATCAGTTCGTATAATGGTTTACCAACCACAGAACGCTAGCCAGGGATTGCAGACATGCCAGTTTCTGCCACGTAGTGTATATTACTTCATGGCGTTTGCCCAAAAGGGTGGGACCTGCTTCATGTCTCCCTACCTGGTACAGAAACCATCAGGCTTATTTCTTTTGTTTCACAATTAATTTAAACTTTGTGCCTTTGAGATTTTGAGAGCATGAAACAGGCACAGTGGGAGATTTTTCGAGCCCCTATTTTACATATTTACATGAGATTTCTGAGGTAAGAACATGCTTTTTTTCACAAAAATTCGTTTGTCACTTGCTATTATATCTGTTCAATTTCCCACTCATGTAAAAAGCTGGCTAACATATCATGCTGTAATCTCAAGTTCATAAACGATCAGCATCAGTGACTTGGTAAATTTGTGTCCTTCTTACCCTTTGCAATGCTCTACTCACATCATAGCCAAGTTATCAACCAACACCCACAAAAAATTTTGATATTGAATACACAACTTGATTTTTTTTTTTTTTGCTGCACTAAGTGAGAACACAAGCAGCAGCTGTCTCCAGAAGACAAAATTGTGTTTCTTTTTTCCAGGCTTATTGGATGTAATCAAATTCAGTGAAATTATGTCCTCTGACCTAATTGCAAGCAACCATTGGTGCAGATGCTTCAGCCATTTTTAAGGTCAGTGTGAGTTCCATGTTTGAAGTTCCGTGCAATTAAGGCTCAGGTTGACCACCAGAAATTTCATGTCTTTTTTTTTAATCTATTCATTATTCTTGTTATTCAGTAGAATTAAATAATTATGTTGCTAAAATCTCTTCACTTTCATGAATTCCAGAAAGCTTGTGCAGGGTAATGGGAAAAACTTTCTGACTTGAATCCTAGATGTGCCACCAAGGTTGGTGTGCTCCTGAATGTGCTGCTCACAGACATGAAGGAACTGGTTGGTGCTTTTTTCTTAAGGATTTTTGGCAGGGAAGGTGGTTACTTCTTTGTTTAAAAAATTACATATTTAACAATAACTCGGCATATTCGCTTGCGGAAATATTAAATTGCTTAACTATAGCAACAAAAGTCATCAAATGTAAGGAATTAATCAAGCATGAAAATAAAGGGGGAATGGCAATATTATTTCATGTACCTTTCAATCCTGACCATTCCATGTTCTTGGAAACATCTGAAAAACAAAAGCCGAAGCTTAGTAACAAGAGATTTTTGTTCAATCCACCTGTAAATTAGTTAGTGAAACTTGACATATAAAGTGCCCTAATGGGTGTAATTAAGTCTAACTAGTCTTGGCTACTTTCTCACAAGTGTAACATGAACAGTGAAATAACATCCCGAGATGTACTTGTTTTGTAAGGTGAAAGCTAGGGAAGTGCAGAGAGATGAATTACACTATGATAGCAGTATTTTTATTGAAGTAGATTTATGTGCTGTTGCTGTTCTCTCCCATGCCCTAGTGATAGAAGTCACATTCCCTTCCTGCATTCCTCCTCCTCCACTTTTCATATTCAGTCATTATCAAATGCCTCCATCTTGTTTAAATAACGTGGTACTTAACCCTTGCTTGATGTTGGGAATGTAAGGTTGCTGAAATTACAACTAGAAGGATATGAGAGTGTGTATGGATATATATTCACAACCTTCAACTTTGGAGTTATTCACCAACTAACGGAGTTGGAAGCTGTTATACATATCAAATGTTTTGCTCAGAAACTCTGACTAAATTAACAATAGTTGACCTAATATATTAGAAATTATGCACATAATGTTACTACATGGGGTTTTTTTAGGGTTACATGATGTCTAAAATATGGGATCTTTCCTGGCTAGGTGTGTGTCTAGATCTTATAGATTAATTTTAAATTGGGTGTTTCTTTGTGTACATAGCCGGTAGGCAAAGAACAGGAAGATGAGAATAAGTATAGACATCTTTGACTGAGCACCATGGGGTGTTTGGCAACTAATCTGGAAAGCATTGCTCCTTGACTTCCATTGTCCCTCGAAGGGGACTATTCAGATGTTTTGTGAGGGGGAAATGAGGTTTGCTGCTAAACAAAGCTGAGATTGCAGTACCCTGTGGATGCAGAGCACCAGGAGCAACTGTTAAGGCAGAGGGGTGAATTTTCCTTCTAAGTACCTTTTCTGTCATATCTCCCTTGTCTTCTGCCTGTTGCAGAAGTGACATGATGTCACAAGAAGCCTGAGTTTAGACCTTGAATGTTATGAAGGGTAGGACAGAAATTAAAAAATCCAATCACATGGTCAGGAGAGCCAAAGGAAAAGAAACTTCCTCCCTTCTAAGAGGGAATCAATAAAACACCTGAACTACACGACAGAGATGAAGGTTGCTTTGCATCATACTTTAGTTAAAATGGGTTCTGCTTTATGCAAAGTGTGATACTTGTGACTTCCATTTTTATCCAGTACATATTTTTAATTAAAAATGAAAAAGCAAGAAAAAATAGAGTAAAATTCATTTTGAAAAGCAGATTTTGTGAAGTTTTTGTTTTGCAAATACAAAGAAAGCTTAATAACAGGTTGCAACTGCTTTTCACAAGCCTGTAAAGCCACAGCTTGTCATACAAACAACCAAAATATTTCACAACGTAAGCAATAAGGAGGTTCTGGAATCCATCAGAAACAACATCCTGACAGCAACAAGAAAAGGTGGGTGCTGTGCTGAACCTCATACACTCCAACAGGAAACAGTTCCTTGGGTCTGTGAAGGTCAAAGGCAGTGACCATAAGGTGGAATTCAGGTTCCTAAGAAGAGGGAATATTAAAGGTCAAAATATTCAAGGTCAGCTTGAATGGTGGTGTAAGCAACCTGATCTAGTTGAAGATATTCCTGTTTCTTGCAGGTGGTTTGGATTAGGTGTTGTCTGGGGATTGTTTCCTATCCCAATCATTCTAATATTTGATACCATGGAAGGTTGGTGGAGACAATCTAGGTTTGGTGGTGCCCAGTGATAGGATAAGAAGCAGTGGGCACAAAATAAAACACGTGAGGTTTCTGCTGAATATCACAAAACACTTTTTCACTCCTTAGGTAACCAAGTACTGGAGCAGACTACCCAGAAAATTCGTGGGGTCTCTATCCTTAGAGATCTTCAAAAGTTACCTGATATGGTCCTGGGCAACTGGATCTAGGTGGCCCTGCTTGAGTGGGAAGGTTGGATAAAATGACTTTCAGAGGTCTCTCCCAACTCCAAACACTCTATAATTCTATAAATGCAGCAGCTGTAACTATTTTTTTTTTTCAGAAGATCACTTATTTGCAAGTTAGGACAGCTAATTTAATAGAAATGGTTGTAACATTACAAGTGGCATAGACCAGTAATTTTGCAAGGAGGTATGGAAATTTTGCTCCATATGTGTATGTAGCAAGCAGCAGACATGCAATCAAACATGGCATGAGAAAGATTTTTCCATTTTATGGCTTGCTATTTATACTGAGCTATCTCAAAATTCTAAATTCAAGCTTAATATGTAAGATAGTTTAAATAATTGATAATGTACTTAAATAATTAATCACTGGAAAGATACTTTTTCAGAGAGAGGGTGCATCTGTTTACATTCCACAGTGCTTGAGAAAAGATGGTGGTTGCCTTTGAATTACTAGAGTAATTGTCTGTGGTGACATGCAGGAAGCTTCACAAAAGCAAATAGCATTAAAAGGTGCCTCCCACTGATTTAGTGTGAGTGAGTGACATGGATCACCATGTCAGAAAGAGTTAAAATACATCTATTAGGGCATAGACACTACAGATGCACCTCTTTTCCCAGTCCACTGACGGAGCAAAGAACTGGGGAGATGGAAGAAGGGAGGCGTTGTCTGACCTTACTCACCCCCATCCTCAGCTTGGAAATACTCTTACTCATAAATGGTCTTCCTATTTTTCAGGTGCTGAAGTTGATGGCAAGAGCTCTCCGAGGGAGTTTACAGCTGTGATGGTGTTTGGGTTACGCTGGGTTCCCTGGGGAGATGTAGCTGGGCACTCAGTGTTGATGCCCAGAGGAAAATGAAAACTGGAATTTCGCTTTGCATGTAAGATGACTTTTGAATCTTGAAATCTGATTTCTCGTCAGGTCACCTCTGCAGTATCAAAAAGACAAATAGATTTCCGGAAGTGTTTTAGGGTGTGAGGGTTTATGATGAGAAATTACTTATCTCACACAAACTTTGCCACAGCACAGTGAAAATGCTGCCTCTTACAACCCATCCTATGCCAGTTATTTATGCATTTATTTCTTCCCCCCAAAGGAGTGCATCTGATAAACTACCACATTCACTGTAAGTGAAGCAAAGATTGTCTTCAAATTCCTATTTCATTCAAGAAAATGAGGAAATAGAAGATCTATGCATGGCAGCTTTGGTTAAGTCAGATGTTTGTGACCCTGTTACATTTGTAAGTTTCTATTGATACTACACCATAGGATGAGCTAATGCAGTCTGCATGCAAGGTAGCATTAAGCTCAGAAATAAGTTTCTCCAGTTCAGGGTATGCATGTATTAAGCACCCAAACCTTTTGATTTATTACTGGTTCCCTAAACACCTCTTGAGGTAACAGCACACCAAAATGTTTTTCATTTCACCAATGAGATGTGAAAACATAGAAATATTCTCCTTTAGGCTAATTTTTATTCTGCTCTGTCAGTTTATTTCTGTAGCTGTTGGAATTAATTGTCTACTTCCCTTATTTTTTACTATTTTCAGAAATAGATCTGAATTAGTTCACATAAATAAAAGTGCTTGCAGACTGATTTTTACATGAGTTCCAAAAGTCACACACAAAAAAATGTTCATACAAAATAAAGGTACTGGAGACTGTTATTGTGCCACACATTCTATAATATTTTCCTATTTTAGTGATGCTTCTCTTCTTTCACAAACCCTTATCAGGTGTCCTTTCCTTAAGAAATTGTTAAAAATTCCAAGAAAGTATCTCATTGTTCGTTACGGTAAAACTTAGAAGGAAAAAGACTTTTTTTATTTTATAATTTCTATCAGGATTCTAAAATATCTTCAGTTTATACCAGCTCTTCACTCAGCCATAACAGCAGGGAACTCACATGCATGCTTGTGTTAATTATTTTGGACTGCATTGGTTTTGGGTT
The DNA here is from genome assembly GCA_013397865.1 of Struthidea cinerea. Classification (NCBI taxonomy): domain Eukaryota; kingdom Metazoa; phylum Chordata; class Aves; order Passeriformes; family Corcoracidae; genus Struthidea; species Struthidea cinerea. The sequence goes on from VZTI01005129.1 coordinate 83,440, forward strand.
TTGGTCAGTATGTGGTTCACTATATGTTGGCAACAACATTCAGCAAGATGAGCCAGAAGTACAGATTCATGGAAAATAAAAAGTGAAGTTACATTCTGAATCTAAAACAAAACCAAACCAAAGCAAAACCCTAAAAAAACCTCGACCAAAAAAATATAATGTGGTTGTATGGAATTCAATTGTTTCAGATATTTGTGTTGCTCTTCCAGTGCTGAATTGTGGCTCTATCCTGAAGAGACATCAGTCCAGTACTCCCAAGGAGTTTCAAAATTAATCCTATCTTACTGGAAGTTTCTTTCATCACATTACCCATAATTTGAAACATCCACTCCTGCATAATGTATACATGCTTGTGATTTACTGTAGCCTTAAAGATACAGTCCTATAGTGTAGGAAATACACTATCAGTTGTCTTAGCATCAGACATGTTTCAAATAAATATATTATTTGCTGCCTTTTATCATCTGTTTTACAAGAAGAGCTGAAGATGACTGCTTAAAAAGAATGATCAGCTGCATTTTTGATCTTAAATCAGCTGGTTTCCTCACAATGACAATAATGTCTGTGTTGAAGGTGTTGGACCTTGACTGTTGACCTGATATAAGGATAATAGGCATGTTTTTAATCATCACTTGTCTTCTCCAGATGAATAGACTCTAAACTGATGTGTCAATATTATGTGCGATAAGGACAGAATTGACTCTACCTTCCTTTGTAGTCTTACACTCCTAAAAAATAAACCACCTGATTTTTGTCACTATTTTAGGCAGTAACTATATATTCCTTGTACATGCAAAGTACAAATTCAAATGTTCTTCTGTCTATTAGAACACTTACAGAGGGAGCTTGGAAGTCTGCCAAATTCCTAGTAATTGGGAAAGGAGGCAAACCTTCTCAAACTCAGATGGGTGATGGAAGGTAACTTCCATGCCCTTTACCTATAAATATTTATGAAATTGTCTTGCAAGAAGAGAGGTGAGAGTGGGGGGAGAAAGAAGTCCTCATAGTTTATAAGAATTATTTTGAAGCTTGAAAAGCAGAGCCCCTGTTATGCCATACCCCAGCATTCATGCCCCTGTTGAAAATGATATTAGGGTGCAACACACAATTTCTACAGCATTCTGTTGGATGCAATTCACAACAGTCTAGAAACACCCTATAAATCCTGCCATTAAAGCCAGCTGGGATGTGTTAGAAGACCAGTTGTGAGTGAGAATTCACCTTCAATAAGGATGAAAGAAGAATTGTCAGGATTGTCTACAGGATGTGCCTACATAAACCTAAGCTTGTATGAAATTTCTCCACCCTATCTCTTTTCCCTTTTCCATCTCAATAATACTGAAGTACTGAAAAATGGGCTATATACAAAAAAAAAAAAAAGAAAAAAGGTAAAAAAAAAAAAAAAAAAAAAAAAAAAAAAGAAGGGAGGTGGGGGGAAGGGAGGAAAACCCCAAAGAACAAAACAATATAAAGGGTCACACAGAAAAAACCATTCTGGACATTCTATCTATATTTTATATTCTATATTTTCCTGTCTAAACTTAGCCAATGACAGAATATATTACAGCAAGTGAATTTTCATAAACATAGATGCTGTTTGTAGAGGCATGTCCCTAAAAAACAAACAAATTCAACTTGTTATTAGCTATTTCTAGATCAAAAATATAGACATTTTGGTGATTTTCAGCTGTGTAAAATGCAGTTGAAAGGAGATCAGTTTTCGTCAATGTGCATTTACAAACAAATTTAAAGCTGGTTTTCTGAACCTCTAAGATCTACACATTTCAGCAGATGGTCTCTTGTGTGGCATTTTTCCCAGGAGAGTCCAGGTGCATTCTACTATAGTGTATAGTATCAAATGAACAACTGCTTTCATGGCTGAGTAAGTACTTTCTAAAAAGAAAGACTGCTTTTCTCACAGATCTGATCTGTGTTTGTGAAATAAGACACTACGATCAGTTTCAGAACAGAGGAAAACCCACAGAAGCACGCAAACTCAAACATGATAAACAGCAGATCTTAATCCTAATCCTATTCCCAATCAGTAAAGCACTTCTGACCTGCAGTTGAACTGAGATTTTCAGTTGAGGCAGAAAACCCCATTTCCTCACTTCTATTATTTTCTTCTAGAGAGAGGCTGTTTAGAAGGGTTTTTCTACCACTCATGATAACCTGCTGTTGTGAAACACAGGTTATGAATCCTTTAAACTGGAGTGGAAATTGTCATGTTGTGCCTTTTGGAAATGAGAGGGGATGTGTTTGGAGGGATAAGATGTAGCAATTAATGCCAATCAGCAGTTCTGGCATAACTTGGAGAGAGGTGTGATAGAATCTCTTCACTCTGTAGGTGATGACCTGGGGTGTTTCCAGAACTTCTTCACAAGAGAGCAGATACATGTACACACACGTATATGAAAAGCTTGTCCTGACACACATACTGTCACAATTCCCAGATAAGGGAGGGTCTAATGATTAAAAAAAAAATGTTACTGCTACTGCCATATAATATCTGAGTAAGAGCTGATGGATATATTATGAAGTAACCATGCTGGCAATTAAAAAACAAAGAGTAACTACCAGTGATGTGAAGATGAGGGGGTTTTTTTCACATTCATTTTTGCCTGTCATCTGTGGGCATAGATTATACATTTCTGAAGAAACTCACCGGATTTACAGAGAATGGTGTTCTTAAACTGCTGCAGGCACACCATCTCTAAAATAACTGCAAGTTTGTGAAGGTGGAAATAGGGGCTGGGCTGTGGATGCTCTGTTGTGACTGAAATAGCCAAGCAGATTGTCTTCAGTTACACAGGGAACAGGTCTGCTGATTGGTGAGGGGAAGCACAGACCAGAGCAAACTGAATAGAGGGAAAGAGAAAATTGCCATCTGGAGACTGAGCAGCCTATCAGATAAGTGGAGAGCTATTTAGAAATACAGAGAGCCCTTATAAAATTACCCTGCTTGGAAATCCGACTGAATAGCTAAATTCTCCCTGTTCAGACATGCTGAGCAGTTAGTGGTTTTAGAGATCTACAAAAGGCTTGTTTCTTTTGTTCTTGGTTTGTTCCTTATGTTTAAACCAAACAATACTTTGCTTTGAAAAAGTTGATTAATCACAGCTGTTAAATACTATGTATTGAAGAAAGAAATACACCAAAGAACAGCTGAATAGTAGATTTCAAGGGAGAGCCTGAAAAAATGGTACTCAGAAAGATCACCAAGGGTCAAAGATGTAGCTGGGGCAGCTGGTGAGCAACTAAAGCTTTTCAGCACAACTTAGAGTAAAACAATTTTTTGTGTTTGGCAAAAAAATCATAATTCATTTTCATTTCTCAGAGTTATGTGTCTTGTTTTTTCCTTCTTTTTCTTTCTTTTTTTTTTTTAAGTGACAGAGAATTGTGCATGCTTGTTCTGTGTATCCAGCTGGCTATGCGAAAGATATGCAACCGTGTCCCTTCTCAAAATCAGGCAGAGGCTAAATGGGGCAGACTCAGAATGCACCCCAAATCAAACCATCAACTCCACCTTGTTGTAAAAAGTCTGTTGTAAGCAGGAAGTCTTTCCTAGAGCTGAAGATGCCACACAGAGACAGCTTTGCTAAACCAGTGAGTTCCTGGAACCAGTTTTTTGTACTTGCTATGTTCTGGAAAACGTTTCACCAACAGTATTCATCTGGGCCAAGCAGTGAACTCCTCCAAGAAGGAGTCCTTTGAAGAAGACATACTATTTCCTTGGGGAGTTCTGTGGGCAGAGGGGAAGACCCTTGTTTCTTTCAAAACTAATGTAACTGTGATTTTGCGCGCGCGCGTGTGTGTGTGTGTGTATGTGCATACACAGAATCCAAAGGTTTGCCCTTTCTATGAGATTGAAAATAAGCTCCCTTGTCTTGAAATCTATTTATGGTTCCTACATAAATAGCATGAAGCCTCTTTACTTATAGATGACTTATAGTTATGTGCTGTAAATTGCATTTTTGTGATGATAAAGCGAGTTTGTAGCTGTTGGTGTACTGCAGAAAAAGTCTTGTAAAAAAAAATCTAAAATTGTAAATATTCTGGATTGACTTCATCCTTTTTGCCTTTGATTTATTTGGAGAATGAAGTAATGAACTATAGGTAACTCTAATTTTGCCTCAGGAATTATTCTGTCCATCATAAATTAGTGTTGTTGTACATTAGGCACAAATACAGCTCTAATTTTTTCAGCCAATTTTACTGTCATCCTTCACAAGGAAACAAGATTGAGAATTTCTAGTTTTTACCCACTGCTCTTTCAGTCAATTTTGCTTTTCTTGTTGTCCATAATGCTTGCTCTCAAATCAGTGACTGTGTTGATTTATTGACAAACCACAGTTTACAGTAAATGTCATCCTAGGGTAACATTATCTGAAACACAGGTACTGAGTGACTGAGTAGGAGTTGTCACAATGGATTATTCATACCATACTTTCCAAAATCTGCATGGGTCTCGAAAAGACCAAACCAAGGAGGAAGATTTCAAATTTTTTTTTCCGAATACTTATCAGCTATCATGTAGGCCCAAAAGAAGGAAATTAGAAAGGTTAGTGACACTGTAAATTAATATTTTACTGCACAGAATGCCTCCAGGATTAGACAAGCACAAAGATGATCTTTGCAATTGTTCTTTCTAACCTATATTCTATCAGAATCTGTCTTTGCATATGCTTGTGCAATTATATTATACTGTCTTTGCTTGATAATTGAAGCATCTAATGTGGATTAGGTCCTGCTTCCGCTTGAGTCCAAATAGTCATACCAACTCCAATCTGCCTAAGCTTCAAATTTCCATGTATTACTTTCAAATATTGACACATTTATACATCCTTGCAAAGAAGGAAGTAAAAGAGTTCCTTAACCCTTAGCAAAAGTGATTGCTTTTCTTTATCCCAACAAAACAAGTCTTATGCCTAATAACTGGATTTTTGCTCCTTGGCTGTTTCTCGACGGTTTTTAGCTACAGATGCATCAGAGAGAGAGTGCAGCATGAGCTTGTTTTGTAAACCAAGCAACCTTTCTTCTAACCATGGCAGTTATATGAGAGGAATTTTAAACAAAAGCATTTCCAGCAGCTAGATAAGCAAGTGTCTTGTTGAGAAAGATGGAAGGCTAATGGTAATTCTTCTGCCAGAAAGCATTGGAAAATAAGAGCTGTCATCTAGAAAATGACAAAGCCATTTCTAGTCCCTGTAGACTAGCACTCTATCTTTTGCTGAACAAATATGCTGTTAAAGGTGTTGGCCTGCAAACCAAACACAGAAAAATGTCACACTGGTATCACAGTGAAACTATTAATCTGTGTTCGAAATGTATTAGAATTATTAAATTGTTTGCATTAGGAGTGAGCATTCCTAGAAAGTCTCTTCTTAAAGAGATGTGCGAAACACTAAACTGCCATAAGAAAAATGCTTCTTTTCCAAAGAGCTTGTGAACAAAAACATTATAAGGTGGCCCAGGAGGCGTGAAGAATCTTGACCTGGTGTTGATTAGGTCAGTGACAGAACCAGAGATAAAGCAAAAATTTCCCCATCTAGTGACCTGTTCACTTGACCACATAGACTGATAAGCGATGACAGAATCACATGCAAAACTGTTTGAAATATCCTCTCTATCTTCTCTGAATCTTTTACTAGTACAGCTTTTTACCCCTGAAAATCTGTATGCTTCTGACTGGGTAACACTTTATCACTGCCCTTCTAACTTTTCCTCTCATTTACCTGCTAAGCTGGTTATTAAACAGAATGTTGTATGCAGCCAGTCTAAGAGATCAGCTGCCTATGTAGGTTTTTTGAGTGATTCCCCTGCTCCTTCCTCCCATCTTTTGGTCAAAAATACAGTTTCTATCTGATTATGGCTGGCCTCTGCTCAACCTTTTGTACAGGGCTGATTTAGATTTTCCAGCTCAGTCACAGCAGGAAATATAAACCCTGAACCACATGATGATGTTGGCAGTGTCAGACAGTGGAAATGAAGTCTCCAGGGGATACCAATTGACATTTCAACACTTTGCCTGCCAAAGAACAGGCTTGCACACATTAAAAAAAAAAAGTTACAGAGCGGAAAAAAACCCCATTAAAAGTCTTGAAAGTCGAAAGCACATTTATGTGTCTTTACACAGCAGATGGATATTGACCTTAGATACTTCCTGCCCTCCAAAAATATACCACTCTAAATTCCTAGGAGTTATAAGTAACTCAGACATACTTTAAGTGGAGAATTATATTTAAATTGGGATTATGATTGTTTTGTTCCTGTAGGAATTACCATGATTCCGAGGTCCCTTACAAATTTAATTCTTCTGTGATTTTTGCAATGCAGTAGGCTTACATTTTTTTCTGCATTACACCCAACTTATACCACCACAGCTTGATGGCCTCTGTTAGCTCCAATTCTCACAAGCAGCAAACAAGAATCTTCCTGAATTGTTTTTGACAGAGAGAGGCTTTTTCTCATCTGTCTCCTGCATTTTAATTTTTCTTCAAGCTTTAAGTTACATTTTTTTCCTAATTAGAAAAAAAAAAAAGTGTGAGAAAAGAGAAGAGCATATTCAAATCATACTAAAACCTCTGATTTCTCCCACCCCCTTTTCTCTTTCTTCTTTCTTTTCAAAGACATTTCCTATGATGAGCACTCAGAAAGAATAGCTATTGCCTCTCTTGTCAGTTTTGTTTTGTCAGCTCTGAATGCTGGGTCTTGCTTTGCCATTTTCAAGGTCTCTTTCAATCCCTTGAACACAGCTGGTGCTTCAATCAAGAGCTCACACCGTGAAGAAGCTGGCAGTTGATCCCCAACCAACTATGTGGAAGATACATAATATATTTCACAGTACACAGTGGAATACCCTTTTCATTTCATCACTGAGAGAGACTGCTTCACTCAGGAGTTCTTCTATACAAAAATATTAATAATGTCCCATTCTCCTCAGGGATGTGAACATTTGAGGGTTGAACTTCAGTGACCCCTGCTTGTCAGGTTGATGTGACTTTAACAAATTCAGTAAAGGAAGCCTTTTTGAGCTTCAGTTTATGGTTTTGTTAACTTCACATTTCAGAATGGATTTTTTTAATCACCTCTTGGAAGGAGTTGTGGGAATTGAAGGCTGTGAAGCAAGCCTGTGGATACCCAAACATCACAGTTTGATGTTTGCATAATGCACAGTTTGCATAATTGAACTATTCTATAGAAGTAATGCTGAAAGATATTAATAATCTCTTAATTATCAAAAACACAACTGAAAACTCTTGCTTTAGCTTTTGTTAATTGTTTACTCTTTAGTAATGGTTAATTGTTTACTCATTAGTTGATGCAGTTAGAAGTTGTCACAGACAATCTCCACTCGTTTAAGTAAGGACTGCAATGTAAGTGTGAAATTAGGAATGCTGTGAGAATTTTTGCACCAAATCCTGCCTCCAGAGGGTAAAAATCGGCTGTCAGTGAAGTGTGATGAGCCGGACTCACACCAAGCAGGGCTTTTGTACAAGGATGGCTCATGAACCAGTGCCTTTTGCAAACCATTGTTTTGATTATGGAAGAAGGGATAGCAAAGGCCAGTGTGTGCACAGGAAACCTGACAAGAGGTCTCTCTCTTTTTTGAAGCTGGAGAGGATCTCGGTGTTACTCCTACTCGCTGTGTTAGTCTGGTCCTGCAAAACACGTGATTCTCTAAAATGATTGAGAGTCTTTAGTTCCTGTTAGCCTTGTTGAACCTTATTGCTTAGCACTCAAGCAAGAGAATTCATTCAGCTCTGTTTTCTTCTTATGCAGTGAGTTAAAGGGGTTTCACGAAGCACTTTCTTTCTTGATTTACACGTACAATCAAAAGTGATGTGCTCATTAGCATATTTGCTTTTAAAATGTGCACACTTTAAAGTAAGTTGGAATATGTTAGAAATGCTCCTAAAAGGGAAACATTCAGACTCTTTTTACATAGGGTGTAAGTATTCATTGTTACAATTCTTTATTTTAGGATAGGGGAAAACAAAGACATTGGGGGCTCTTAGAATTTAGAAGAATATATTGAAAAGAAAAAAATCCATCTAAGTGTGAAAAATCTGAAGCCTATTTAGGAATGAGTTTGGGGAACAATGTATTTTTGCTTCAAACACAAAAAACCTGCCAGATGGGGTCCGTTTCCATCAACACCCAGAGTGAGTGAAAGGTACAATATTTACAGAAAATGGGTTGCTTTAATGGTTTGATGTGCTCGTAGGACACTTTTTTCTTCTTTTTAATTTTTTATATTTTCTCCATTTCTCCACTCCCTCATTCCCTTGCATGAAATGACAGCCGTGGCTAGTTTAGCAAGTTAAGATGTCAGTGTGGGTTTCCTTTACTACAAAGGAGACATGCCACTGTTAGCCACTGATCTAACAACTGGCACACTGGCTTGATATTTGAAAGCTGTTCAAGCTGTCCTTGAGCTTTTCTCCTTCTTCTTCAGCTCTTCAGAATAATCCTACCTTGTCTGGGGAAAGGCTTTTCCCCTTATCTTAACACCCTGATGCTCATCGCAAACAAATTGCTTTTCTCTTAGACAATTCAATTTGTAAATTTTCCCAACACTAGTTCCAAATATTAGTTCAATATTAGGTGAAGCATTCTGTACACACGCTACAAAGGCTTAAAATCAGCACTCTAGACAACATTTGTAAGGGTAAGATGCACTATCACCATAGTGAGATTTGGTCAGTCTGGGAATGCTTTCAATAAAGCTAATGAATTGACATGAATAATTTTGCAATTACTTGACCTGAGGGAAGACAGTTCCCATCTTTAATTTCTCTAATTTTATTTTGAACATAACAATTTGCCTAGTGTATTCAGTTATGTATTTAATTAATACAGAAAAGATACACTATGTATATTTAAACAATTCGATATCTTTGTATGAAACAAATATTTTGGTTGTTACAGAAATTTGTGGTGAATCATAATAAATTAAGATAAATGGTCCACTTTTTCTAATTGTGTACGCACAGCTGATACAAACGGAAAATTCTGACAGAGTCGGAATTGCTGATGCCTCATTTCCAGGCATTTTAAACTTCAGTTTTTAAACAGCCAATAGCTGAAACACATTATCTTAAAAATAATAGCTTTCCTAAGAATTTAATTAGGTCATCTACAGGGGTTATCTTTGGCACTCTGAAATTAGCTTTGTTGCAGACACTTGGGAGGACAATTAGGACCCGTCTTATTAGCACTGAAGGTTAAAACTCCAGTACTGTCTTGTATCAGGACATAATCTTTCATGCTTCGCAGCTTTAGTTCTCACAATGAGTTGCACTGGAAACAGTAGAGGGGGGAAGGGAAAAGGGCAGACTTGAAAGAGCTAAATAAATATCCAGTTTAAGGAAGAGCCTACAGACTTTTTATTCAATGAACCTGATAACTATGACTCAGAAGAAGAAGCAAGGCTGACAGGGATTGGTGAGCTACAGTTAGATCCAACAAATTCTCTTAATCGAATTCCTAAAATTATGTTCAAAGAACAGGGTATTTATGTGACATTGAAGTACTTTCTTTTTTTTCTTTTTTTTTTCTTTTTTTTTTTTTGGTGAAGGAATGTTAACTATAAACTGCATTTAGAATTCTTGTGGTAATCAGATATATTTGCTCAGAATGAAACAGTTTCATTTTAATTTTGCTTGGGAAATGCCATGCTTTGACAGCTGTACTGATATTAAACACGAAAGTCATGACAATGAGTTTGTGCTCACATGATAACTATGGAAAAAAATTCACATCTCATAATGCCTACTTTAAAATACACACTATATTAAGCAGTTGTTGAACACGGCCTCTTTCTAGATTTAACATAATCATTTATTCGTAAAGACATTTGCTTCAGGGAAATAAGTATTTTATGAAGCTGCATTTTTCTGGGATAAAAGGAAGTTGTATCTTGCTTGCTGGCTATGCACAGCCTTTTCATAGGAAAGCTTCCCACGTGCATTGTGCAGTAACAAGTAAAATGACCCTCCAGGGTCATGGGATAACACTCATGCTTTGCCGCCTGCTTTTTTTTTTTTTTTTTTAGTGGCACCTGCTGTGTGGTTCTCAATATAAATAGGGACTGCTTGCAGCAAATCACAGATGTTTTACACACTGGAAAAATGGGCAGGAAGCAATCACTATAGGAAAAGCAGAGGCAGTGAGGAGGACAAAGGAGGAAAGAAAAGCAACTTTGCTTTACATTTTCTTGGTATTTTCTTACTTAACAGTGATCAGGCGCTCGTCTGCTGCTAGTTTTTAGTTAAAAACTTGCTTAGCACATGCAGAATGAGTTTGCTGTTGTAATCTTTCTTCATGAATGTCTACACATCTACACAGTGGGTAATTGGAGATTTGGGAAACAGGCAATGTTTATTTGGTTTTCTTTTTAATCTATAAATAAATAGAAAATACAACAATACAATGAAAATTGCTCATATTTCTAATTTATTTTGTGGTTCTTAAACCCGTCCACATACAGTTTTATCTGATTGAATTATACATGTGTAGAATTAAAAAAAATAGAAGGCTGTGGAAATTTATTTGAAAGGCAACTAACAGCCCTGTTGAGAAAGAGAAAATATTTTTTGAGATGCCTTTTCAGACATTATATTGTTTTGATTTTGTGTAAAACCTTCTCTTCTCACCAGTCTCTCCATGTTCTTCCATACAAAGGCAGTGTATTTCAGCTTTGGATATGGGATGGTACTGAATAACAGCTCCAAGACTAGAAGAAATAAGAAAGCTTGAATTAAAAGCAAAAACATTTTAAAAATTTTGTGGTTTATGGTGCACTGAAAGCTGCAGACACATGGATATACCTTCTGATCCTGTAGGACAGAACTTCTCATCAAACAGTTTTTCCACTCATCATAGGATCTTGCTAGCTATATTAACTTTGTTAAGGAATTCCAGAAACTGATAATTAGGAACAGAAAACCAAATACAACAGAAATAGCATCTAAACATAAAACAAGCTTTATTTGTGAGTGGTTTTTGTTTGTTAGGACGGCCTGCTTATTTATTCCTTGGCTTTTCTACCTCACATTCTAAACTTTGCATTGTCTTTTAAGGATTACTGAACCATAAATTCTCTGAGTCTTCGCACAGGGCTACTTATGTGGGGATCCTGTGCCTTGGTCAAGCCATCAGGACACATTCCATACACAGATGTTGTCTCAGTCTCACTGTCAGCAGGTACCCCAGAAGGCTGTGAGCACAAGGCTGTGACTATAACCACCTCACAGCAATGACCTGATGAATAGGTCTGGAGGATCATTGCCTCTGGGATGACTGTTTCAGTACGTTTTTAGCAGGAATGTCTTGTGACAGCACGAATTGGTGTTTGCTTGGAAGCAAGCTGAGAAGCTGATACAAACTTCAGTATGGTTTAGGACATGGACATAATATCAGGTTATCTCAGGGTTAGTAAAAAAAACATGCCAGAAACATCTAATCTCTAGTTCCCAAAGGCTAAAGATCTGGATGGGTTTACTTCAGTTTTTGCCCCTACATGGTTTAAGTGTAATTATTTCTTAAGTCTTCTATGACTGTTCCGTATTCCTATGGCTAAGTGAGCTAAAGTGATTTGCCTTAAGAAGGCCCTGAGGCAATATATTCTTTTCTTTTCCTTTGTCATGTCAGACATCAAACCATAATATGTCTGCTTGGCGGGCAGGACTGATGCAAATTGATAAGAGCACCATGGTAGGATAAAGTTGAACTATTTATGGAAAAATATGGAACAAATTTGCCACTGCTTTTGACTTTCAGTGTGGTTCCATGCAGTAAGACATATATGACCACTCAAGTCAGAGGACATCTCACCAGAAAATCTAATATCTCATATGTTGCAGCTGTGTAAAATGCTGTCTCCCTCAGATTTTTCTTAATCCAGATTAGATTATCTGCAGTGCTGGTTTCGTTCAAGGCAGAACTGGGAGCTGGATGCTTTGTACAGCAATAGTTAACTATCTTCTGAAGTTAAGCCTAATTGACTGGCTGGCTATAGGGGTTTCTGACAGCTGTGGTAAAATGTGTTTCTTTTCTCTGGAGTGAGCATCCTGGAAGAGCAAATCTGTGTAATGACCACTCAAGGGTCTTCCCTAATCTACTGGGTGAGATGTGACCTCCCTTCTCCAGGACCAGTTACCAGTGCCCTTCCCATCACATTGATGTTCATTAGCCCTTTCAACAGCAACGTACTTGTGCATACGGTATCTGTGGATATAATTTGCTAAGAATGAAAATTACTGCTAAGCATGAAGCAAAAATAAATATCTCTGTGAAGCAAAGCTCCACCATTTTTTCACACAGTATATTTTTCACACTGACTGGTTACTCCCTTCTAAAAATTCTCCCTGGTTTTCTTCAGCAAAAATAAATCAGATTTCATCAAGTTTCCAAGAACTGAGCTAGTAGACAGTTCTCTGTATTTGGAGAAAGTACTGAAAACACAAGGGCAAAATCAGAAAGCACTTTGCTCCAAGTAGCTGAGATTATGGCATTGAAAAAGTCTTCTGGGAAGGAGGTTTCAGGGAAAAAATGAAAATGTGACATCTTCAGCCACTTTCAATAGAGTACTCTCATAAAAGAAAATTACTGACTGTGCCCGTACAACTTGCTGCATTTCCAAGAATACACACTCAAACCAGTCAAAAGCTTTTCTGTAAGGTTAAGGAGGCAGATGACTGTGTTTTTATTGACTTGCATAACTCTGGCATTTAACAACACATGTAATCATGAAATAAAACTTCTTCAACCTCAACAACATATCTGTCAATATTTACCCATTTGAACAGTTGGACTGGTTACAGGTAAATATAAATATACAGGTAAATAAATATAATGGAGAGGGAATAATATTATTGTGAAAGAAGAGTCCTAAAAGGAAGAGGCCTTAAATTTGTACAGCCTACAGTAAACCTTTTGCTACATACAGAGGATGCATGTCTTTGTCCTATCTTTTAAAATTGCTAATCTTGGGTAGGGAGTGTATAAATTGTATATCAGAAATATTGAATTATGCTTTTTCCAAGACTGTAAAATTCTTAATTTTAGTGTGGGAAAAGTATATGCGTGCTTTGATTAAAGATACTAGTTGTCATTACTTGCATTTTTTGAAATTTGATATTGAAATTGAGGTTTTTTCCTGTAAACCCTTTCTATGCGCCTTTTTATGTAGTATGACTAGCCAATTTATTTCCCAACTTTACACAAGAATTTTAATATGCTTTGCAAAAGATTTTCATTCTTATCAATTTTAAGTGAGAATGAGCTGATTTTTGTGTGCTAAGAAGTGACAAAGGGTGGTTTTGTCAGACTATGTCTTCACAGCTGAAAGCAGGCAAAAAAGAACTCTTTCCAAACCAAGTAGACCTGAACTTGGTCCAGACTAGAAGCTGTGTAACCACATTAGCATGGCACTGAGCCCAAGCTAATAAGCCCTACTAAGAGGCACTAAAGCAGTTACACAATTTTTAGATCAGAGCTGGCTTGCCTCCAGCTGTCTTGGACAGTAACCAGGATGATCTCAGGTTTGTCAGGAAAAGGCAGTACAGACAGAGTCTCAGGCCCCTGAAACAAGCAGGCTTAACCTGTTCTCTAAACTTGGTTTGTAGCTTAAGGTAAGAAAGAAGTGTGGAACAAGCATGTGTGAGAACAGCATAGTTTAGAAAGGGATTTAGGGTAGGAAATAAAACAGTACTTGTATAGTCTTTAGTTGCTATTTATATAGTTGCTATTCTTTCAACTTGTTCCATTAACAGATCAGTTTGGCAGATGGTTTTCACATAGCACTTGAAGGAAAGGCACAAAAGATATGTTCATAAGACTTAGGCAAAATTAGTAGAAAAACCCATGTTGTTCAGGTCTTTCATTTTCTTTTGTCATATGTATAAAATACATACTTTTTAGCTTTGTTCAAAGCCACTCTTCTTCATTGACTCCTGTCACTTTTCCTGAATGTCAAAATTCATTCCCATATTAAATGCATCTATTTTTGTGGCTAGATCTTGGGATGAATTTCTACTAGCTTCATAAAATAACTTTTGGTCAGCTTGCTTGCCTTTCTTAACTTCTTTTCTTTTTTCTTTCTATCTGGCAGAGAGACTCAATTTCTTGAGGCCTCCTTCTCTTTTGACATTGTTGGTGTGGAGTGGTGCTAGAGAGAGAGAGAGTCATCAAACCTAGAAAGCCCTAAGCCTTGGGAGTGTAATTATGAGTATTCAGTCTCTAGACACCCGAATGGTGATGTAGTGTTATTCAGATGGCCATAGAAAGGTTTTGGAAAGACTGATTCTCTAGAAGGATACCAGCAGAGCAGAGCATCAAGTTCCTCTGTTTGTCTGTCATCCAGTGTGACTTCTAATGTATTTTAATTTAAGTCTTATTTGGTCTTCTATAAAGCAAATTCTTTAATAACTTGTTCTTCACTTAAATCACATTAACAATATACCCCTAAAAGTATTCTCCTGAGTAGTCCCATTTTTTAAAAAAATGACAGTTTCTCTATAGAGAGGAAAGAGCATTTGAAATAATGTTGGGTATTTTGCCAAGTCTGTCAAAAGAGTAGCACTTCCACTTTCTCAGCTCTGTCTCATTAAAATTGTATTCTAATTCTGTCTCAACTTGGTCTCTTTGCTTCATAAGTCATTGCCTGCTCATTACTTGTAGTGTGAGAGATGAAATTTATTCAAACCTGATAGCAGGGATAAAGAATTGAAAGGCAGGCAGCTGGGAGAAATGAAATTAGCTTATTCTAATGCTTTTTTGACAGGATTTTTTTCATTGCCATGGGTTACTATAAGTGTCAGTTTGGATTTGTGGTACTGTCTTTGTTAGGTTTGTGGGGGATTTTTTAAAACAGTCTTAACTGCTAAACTATGCTTTCCTTTGTCACATCCATTGAAATAATGTTCTGTGTCTGTGTTGATAACATGGTCAAATATTACTTGCTGCAGTAGTCTGTAATTGTTTTATCATTAAGTTATCTAACAAAGACTAAATTTTTGCAATTCTTTTATACGAGATTCTTCAGCCCAGTATTTAAATAAATAGGATACATTCAGCAAGGTCTGGAAAAAGGATAGACAATGCAATATAAGTTACATGAAATTTAATGTGGAATACAGAGGGGAACTGACTTTTCTAACCCAAATATTTTTTTTCAAGCTTTGAATGTCAAAAGAATACACCTAGGAATTTCTAATTTTGAATATAGAAGAATATTAGAAGCAAATTGACTTAAAGCACAGCACTTTTCCATTATAAAATTGAGTTGTTAAGAAATTATATGGTCTAATTACTGAACTTGGTATTTTTGACTACTTGGATTATGAACAGATATTGTCATTATCTAGCTAATTAAATTGACTGCAATAACAAGCCATAATTTAGAAATATGTTCTAAATTAGTTTTTATATGAAAGCAAAGTCTTTGTTGATCTGTGCATGTGATTAATGTCAAGTGTCATGAATTAGCTCAGGGATCTCTGGTGCAGGAAGGGCATTATAAAGAGAAGTATCTGCGTATTTGGCAGAAACAGATGCAGTCAGAAGAGCAATTTCTATTTGATTAAAATTTTGAATTAGAAAATGTTAATAAGTATGCATACATGTATTTTCTGGAAGCATACAACGTAATGGCTCGGTACAGAGTGAATTATATTCTTCTCGCAAAAAGCAGAACATGACTTCAACTGCGGTGCGACTGATTCTCTTACTCCAAAATCTTCATGCTTGCATTATTTTAATATTCTGCTACTCAGAAGAAAAAAGCATTGTATTCTTAATCTTTATATACTTATATACTATAAACATCTTTAAGGAAGTTGGCTGTTAATATATAAAATGGCCTCTTAATTAGGCATGGTGTCTTAAAAGCTCTTAAGAATATAAACATGAAATGCCCTATGTATTGTGTTTGGATTTACAGTTCTGTCTTGGTTAGGTTTGTTTACTGTTGTTCTCAAATGCACACGGACTTAAATGCTAAAATGTACTTTCCTCTAGCACATTATTTGAAGTAATGTTCAGTATCTATGTTCAAAATATTCACTGGGAGTACCCCAGACATACTTCTAAGCAGAGCAGCTTGACCGGGATACTCTGCAGAAAATATATGTTACAGCACCTACAAGGCAGATCAGCGAGGGGTGGGGGAGGAGTGGGGAGGGGGCAGGTCTTTATTCTAAGTTTTCTTTTCTTTTCCTGTGCAATATTCATGGCACAATACTTCTGAACTCTCGTTTCCTGTTTAGGTGTTAGACTCTTTAGACAAAATGATTTATACAGGGAAGTAATTGTAAAAGCATGAAAGTTGCAGTCATAATAGAGGAAAAGTGAGCTATTATAGATCTTCAGGGGGAAATACATTATAGATGTTCCCATATAATAAGTCACCTGAACTGATTTCTAAACAATATTTGACACCAATGAGATAACAGGAGATGAATCTCAGAGGATTGATGAACTCAGTCTGCAGCAGTCCAAGCATCACCATTCTCAGTAATTTCATCTAGGGAGAGAAAAAAAAGTCATCTCAGATATCAGTCCTCCTTTTAGTAATAAAATCCTACAGGGAGACAAGGGAGTGGTAGAACTAGATTTTCTTTTTTAGTCACTTATCTTTGTAGAAACAGAGAGGTACTTGGCAGTTTAAGAATTCTAGAGTCAATTAAGGCAGGGATGTAAGCTTTCTCTTTCAAAGATCATCTTAAAATATTTTTAACAGAAAACCTGAAATTCTAAAAATCCTTTTATATTATGCAGCTATGTATGCTCACACTCACATAGAATAATTTGGGCAGTGAATTATAAAGATAATCTTATTTGTCTTGCACTGATAGAGAAGAACCAGATTTTACATTTAACTGGTTCAAATGAAACATCAGTGAATAATTGATTCTTCAGTTTGATCATGAAAAATCAAAACATGTGTATCTGGTCTCAACTAAAATGGAAATAATTTTCCGTAGGAAGCTATTTTCTCAAAAATACTTGAGTTGAAAAAAACGTTTCACTTCATCACATGGAAGAAAATCTCGCAGCTATCAGAGTGGACTACATCTTGACCCTTGTACTTCTGAAGGTAAAGAGACTGAATACTCTCCACCATGATTCTTACAGATTCTCACTAGGAAGCTGCAACTCCATTACTACACGGGTTTTTTTTAATGTCTTAGCCAACTTGAGGGATGGCTGGCACATAAAATGCAAATAAAAGACTAATATTTAAGAAGGAGAACATTAAGACAAGAATTAATTTAAAAAACTTGAAAAGTTTTAGAACAAATTCTGGAGGAAGGAATAGATTGAGGGAGAAAAGTAGGAGAAGTAATTTCAGTTGGGATTTTAAAGTTATTTCCTGCTGGATTAAGAAGTATCTCTGTTTAGAAAATTGTATGTATTACCAAAGGATGGATAATCTTACCTATCGTGGCTATTAGTTTGCCAAGGTGATATAATCATCCAACACCAGTTTTAGGAGCAAGAACTTTAAACAGATTGATAAATTTGAAAGGAAGGAACCAAAGTAGAGGACAAAATACAATGGTACCTGGTTGGATTTGATGACCTGGGAGGAGATAATGTCATCACGTGTTCCTTAGTAGAAGGATTTGCAAGAAATTCTAAACAGTTCTCTAACAAACTCCTGGAGAGTTTCATGGGTATTCACACACCCTGAATTTTTCACAGTACTTGCCCAGAGTGGCGTTTGTGAACAGGGGAGGATAGCACAAGGCAATTTCTTCAAGAAACTGGGGAATTTAACAAGAGCATTACAAAGTAGCAGCAAAATAGCCGGATAGCAGCAAGGGATGTCATGTCTGAATCGCTTTAATATTACATGCGTGGGTATCTGTTCTTTTGACAAATTAACTCCAAATGCTTCTTGAAGTTTGAGTACAATGCCATAGCACCATGCTCTAGTTGAGGAGGAGGGGGATTGGCAATTGTTTATGATTGTGAACAACTATATACATTGCAGACAGAAATCAGCTGAGGTGCGAACAGACCAGAAACTTCAGGAAGATGCATTACAGAAAATTGTCAGAAAATTGGACAAGTGGTTGCTAAAATAACCAACAAAGAAACTATTCAACATGAAATCATACTTCAATTTTAATGCAGAAAATACAATTCTTGCATGGGTAGGAACCTACAGCTTTTTTTGGTTACATTTTTAAAGCTATGTATCCAACTGAGTGCCAAGCAGTACCCTTTTTTTTTTTTTTTTTTAAATCACATGAATCCTGATCCAGGTTTTCAGAACTGCATAAAATAACCCACCAGGGTGGTTCATTTTGAGCAGGCCTGTATGGTACAAGTGAAACTCTTGAAACTGCTCAAAATAAGCAGTGGATAGAGAACAATGAAGTTTTCGGGTCATCCATAAATCAGGTTCAAGATATTTGAATTGAAGAGGAGAAGTTACTTCTTACCAGTAGACTCCTTACAGATATTTTTATATAGTTCATTAAGTAGGCAGGAAATAACATTTTCAGTCACAATCAGCTCGTCATGAAATTCCAGGTGAATAGTTTGATGCAGCATTAATAAATGCCTCCATTCTGCCATTCTCTTTGCTATTTTAGTTCAAATACAGGACACCAAGCTTTTACTCAGTAGAGAGACTATAAGTTCAGGAAAGCAGCAGTAGCATCAAAGGTCTCCCCCAACACTACTTACTGTGACAATATTTTTCCTCATATTCTTTGGTGGGATTACCCAGCCATTTGATTTTGAGCAGAAAAGTCCACACACTGCTAGTGCTGCTGTCTTCAGAGCAATGAGGACTTAACATAAAAAGAGTCTTGAACATTAACTTTTTTTTTTAGAATTACCTTCTAGAGAAATAAAACAAAAGAAATGTTGTTAAAAGACTTTCTGTTAAAAGCCAGACATCTGGTTCTATGGAAAGATGGTAGGGCATCTTCATGTTTTGCACTAAAGGAGAAATGCATTGATTACGGGTCCTACCTGATCTTCTTGTCATTTGACTAAGGTCATTCCCAAATTTTCCTCATCAGCTAGTCACAGGATCCTGCTAGCAATCGGCAACTCATTACTGTTCAACCCATGGGCTCATGGGTTGAACAGTAACCCATGAGTTAACCCAACAGTCAACACCTCACAAGGAAGACAGGACTTACTATACGACCTGATCATGGTCTAAAGGGTGCAAATGCAAGTTCTCCGACCCTACAGCCTTCCTGAGGACAGTTGGCTTATTTCTGTTTGTGCCCACGATGTTGTGCATGTTTACCCACTCTCTGACCATGTACGATAGGAAGTGCAAAGTAAACAGGTTTCAGGTGACTGAGTAGCTGAGCAGCTGCACAGGTCATTGTGGCAAAAGTTGGTCTAAAACAAAGAAGTGCTTCTGCAAGCAGAAAGGTGTTTTAAACCACAGACAGTAATTATTGATAGCCCTGTGTATGAAGGAAAATATCCTGTCATCTGTCAGGGGAGCGAGGTGTCACCGTTACCTCTCTCTCCTATCTCACCTGTGTCTTTTAAATCGACTGCATTCCTTTGTGATTGATGTGCTGAGTGATATTTGGTTTCAGAAAAGGAAAGAAAAAGAACAAGTGTGCAGGTACTCACTTTACCATATAACCTAGGGATGACCTTCAAGGTCCCCACCTTGTCCTATGATTCAGAGAAGACAGAGAGAATTTAAGATACCTCTATATTTCATGCCTGTGCCACAGGCAACACCTGTTTCTAGAAAGGTTTGATCCCTTTCAGAACTTTTTCCTGTTGCTTGAGGAACTGGTAATCTCTTGCCTTTGCTGAGATTGCAACATGTTTGCCTGTCAGTCTTCTGGACATCTTGAGAAGGACAACTCTCCTCTGCTCTGAAACAATATCACTAAGCTTTCTTGGCTTTGCTGACCCCTTGTCAGTTTATCTTGACTAAATGGACTTATATAGTATTGGTTCCTTGCATATTTTCCAAAGGTTCTTGTAGGTGTAAATCTTGCCACAATGCCCGAGCCAAATATCATTCATCTGGAATGACAGCCACACATTTGCTCTAGCTGTCATTCTGTCATTCAAGTCAGCTGCTGTTGCACTTGAAGGCCACCAGCAACAAGCTGCTACTCCGCTGTTGAGGAGGTAGCCAAGCCTCGCTCACTCTTCCTCCCTCTGAGTCCTTCTGCTAGCTCCTCTGCGGCCGTTCTGCATTTCAGTGTAGCAGTATAGCAAGACATGTGGTGGAGCTGCCCGTTGCCAGCCCCATGTTTTGTTCCTCATTCTGTCTCTGACTTGGAACATGATCTCTGTGCCTCAGCTTTTACAGAGCATTTTACAACATCCTTTGAGATCTACAGATGCAACAGATTACTCAGATACAACCTAGAAATTCTATGTTTTCAATTAAGATATAAATGACAGACATACATTCTAATATTATTTCTGGAAACCCTTATAAAATGTCTATGGAATGTAATTTGTGGCCCTGTGAAAACTGACACTTGGTTTTAAAAGCAGCTTTTGCGTTTGTCTCTTTAAGTGAAACAGTTTGTGTTGACGCAGTTATTTAGGGAAATAAATGCAACTTTGTACGAGCTAAGCTAATGGAGCTTTAACATGAAGTGAAAGAATTATAGCACATTGGGAATTTTGGTAGGAGCAGAGATACAAAGAAGTTGCCACATTTGCTTAAAGTGTGGTTATTACTCTGGTTTGGGAAAAGACAAAAGGGTAGAATTGGATAGTTTATGAATGTGGGCGTAACAGAGAAAGTTCATTGGTCTCGTAGGTCTGTGTTAGATTCCCACAGCCCTGAACAAACAGCTCTCAGCCTTATATTTTCTAAGCCTTTGTCTTCCCACTTTGGAATTCTGACTACGGGCACATTACCAAGCCAACTGGATTCACTACAAAGCTCCAGTGTAGCTCTTTTTATCACAAAGATCAAGACAACAATTGTGTGCCTACAAGAAAAGAACAACTAAAACCATCGAGCAAACATTAAAAGAACAATTCTAGAGATAGTTGCCTTTGAACTGCAATAATGGGCAACATTCAGTCCTGAGATTTGAATTCAGAGTTAAAGGAATTCATTACTAGCTGCCTTTCCTTGTAATTATCCAAACTGCTGGACGCGTATATTTTCAGCAGCATTAATTTTGTGCAACGTAATATTTTGTAATTGTGCTGAACCCCACACAAAGGCAGCATTGTAAATCTGCTTTATGGAGTTAGTTTTGTTTATTATAGAGTTCATATATGAAAAAGGAAGAAATCTAAATTTTGTGTTGGCTTCTCCCCAAACCACAGAAAATGGAGTATTGTTTTACAAGAGCTGTTCTGAAATATCACTTCCCGACTGTAAAAGAAGTATGGTGAATACAGATGCATTCCACAAGCATGCAGAATGTCCAGCTGCAAAAATATAGTAGGAGCTGACCTTTTTTTTTCTTGACAGAGTAGCCATTTCACACTTTTGGGAGAGCCAAGGAGTGTGGGGAGATAACTACAATTTTAAAATATGCTTCATTTTGCAATGCCCCAAAAGTAACTTGAGTTGAAATCTACCAGACACCAGTAATTCAGAATAAACATTCTGTCTGAGGATCCTTGACCACTGGTATTTTAGTTCTGGTACCAAAAACCTAAACCATAGAAATAGTTTCAATAAATCATCCTGCACTCTTATTATTCTCTCCCCACCTCTGACCTGCCTTTTTAATAGATTAGCTTTGGAGTCACTGTTAATCAGATGCCTGAACCTTTATTTTTTTCTTTGAAGAGTGTTACATGATTTTAAAAGTTCTTCCCAGATATTTTGGTCTTAATAGAAATATTACGGAATATGAAGTGACCTGGAACCCCCCAATTTTAAGTTGGTAATTTTGGCCATTGCATGAAGAGATGATGAAGCATGTATGTGATGTGCAATTTAAGCAAATTGAATGTCATTTGTGACCCAAAACTGATGAAGAGGACAAAATTTTTCACTTCTGTCCATTGAAGTGTGGATAGACGTGCAGTGTCTCTTTGGCATCTTCACCTCCTCTGATCTCAAGAGGAATGCAGAGATGCAATGGCAGCAACTTCTATGGTTCTGTGGAGAAACAATTAGCTGAATGATCATTTCCACGCTAAATATGTGTCAGACCACTTGGTTTCTCATTCTCACAGTGAAAAGGTTACAGGAATTCAGAATGGCTATACATTTAAAGAGTTTTCTTTACTGACTTTCTTCAGGAAGTTTGGTACACACATAGTGAAATTTCCATCTGATTAATCTAGGAATCTGATGAAGAAATCACTTCTCTTTGACCACTTCTGGCACAACATCAATCTAATATAAGGGAGTTCTTTAATGATTGAATAAAAGAAACATTAGTGTCCTGGAAAGCTGACGTACAGGAGAACAAATTGTATATTTCACAATACTGGGTGCCCTGGATCATTTCAGGGAAGTTGTTCAGTGTGACTAAAGTGAAATTTGGGTTGTATTTTGCATGTCACACTACACGATCTAAAACCTCCTTTTTGGAGAGCTTTTTTATTTTTGGATGTATTTTTAAATTAGAACTACCCTTTACTTGTACATGTTTACTAAAAAGAATGTATATAGCATCTAGAAAATATGAACTATAAATAAGTTGTTCATAAGTTTCAAGTGCGAAGCTTGAGAGTAGATATCCTCATTTTCTCAATTCTGCTCTGGCCAGGCCTTATAAATCATGCTGATGTGTTGAGGCATCAGAAAACAAACCTTCTTTTGATCTGATGCTGCAATTAGTCTACATTTGTGGTGTCCTCTAACTTTGGTGCAGCTCACATCTAGCATTGCCAAAAGCCATGGTACTTTAATTAATAGCAGGAAAAAGTATATCCTGGCACTGAAAAGGATCTCTGGTACACACTTTTAGCAAGGACTATTCTGCTCTACTTCTACTAAACTGTTCTCTTTCAAAGTTGGATTGTTTTCCAGTACAGTCCAAGAACTACTTTTCTTGGTGTTAAGCACCTCAGGTGTGTGTTCTGAAACCTGGTTCATTAGTGTTGATAGAAAACAAAAAAAAGTTCTGAGAAAAGCTAAAATGAAAAAACAGTTACAATAAACCGAATGTTTATTTTTCCAATCTACTATTTGAAGTTCTACAAATCCCATGTATCAAGAAACAATTGGAAAAAAAAACCCAAACCCAGCTCTTTTCAGGCAGTTAGCACACTGTCCACGAGATCATACTAAGAATTCAGTTATAACCTGTCATATTTTTGCATTACAAGAAACATCTACATCACAAGTTTGTATTTTATTTCAATTTTTCTCTGAAGGTAAGGGTTTCTTCAGAGCTATACAACCTAGGAACTAAATTTCGGGATTCCACTTTAGCTGGAACTTTAATTCCACCCTGATATGAATGTCCCCATGATGATGGGGTATCTAGCTTCTTTGAAAACAGTACTGAGGCTCTCCTCTGTTTTTAAAATTATTTTCATTGGTAAATTACCACAAGTCCAGCCATTTCAGCAAAGAATTTTAGTATTTTTTGCAAGCACTATGAGATGGTAATGCAAGCACATTAAATGTCCATCAAGTGCAGTTCAGTAAAGGCAAACGAATTTAAATAAGGTAAAATGAAAAGAAGTGGTGAAACCACTTCTTATATCACCACCATTAGCTTTTTAGCAGATATGTCAAGTTACTTGTTTTAAATTATCTGATGTTAATAGGAAGTCGCAAATTTGGGCATGCCTACAAAAGCATCTCAATTATGGTCTAGCAAGAAAATTAAATATTATTCATATATGTATGTGTGAGAGAAAAAAAAAATCTTCACTATGCAGCTGTAAGATGGGGAATTGCCATTAGAAAGTGATCATATAATCATGCATTATTTATACAGTTATAAGAGACACATTTAGTATCCTGAGGTTTACAGTATTATTGTATTATTTACCTTAAACTGCAAGTCTTCAGCTTATTAAACATAAAAGCATAGACTGTCGTTTTAAAAGAATATTGTCTTAAGAACATATACTTTTGGAATAGCTTTCAAAGTTTTAAAAACTCAAAAGGCAGATATAATTCCCTCAGCGTTAATTGCTGTTTTACTAAATGAACCGTTCTCATTGGTTTTAAAACCTCCAATCAGAAATCCTATTAAAATAGTACTCAGCCTCTATTTTGAAAGTAAGGAGGGGGTGCTTCTGGGAATAAAAAGGAATAGTTGTCTACATTTTCCACTACATTTTGGAGCTATATTGTACTTAACTCGTTAATGAAACTATGAGAGCTAAAATGTTACAAATTAGTTTAATTTCCTCATTAGTTTTGCTTTATGTTTATCAAAGTGCTTCTAGTACTGGACATTATTAAATATGGGCTATAGTTTAGACTTACATGTTTTTAATTGGACAGAATTTATACCAGATTAGTCAATGAAAAACAACATCTGTACATATCAAGCTGTAAAATTTCAGTTTAGAAAGACAAAAAAATAAAATAAGGTTAAAATGTGTAGAAGGTGTTAAACACCTTCATATCATTATTTTGTGCCTTTATGCCTTGACAGCATTTTTTTATGTATATACATTGCTGACCTGGAAATCCAAAACTTAATTACATCAGGCCTTCAATGGGATCTGTTTAAATAAAAGGATATCTCTCAACACAGTTTTTGGCAAGCGATAATCGGTTTGAAGTGGAGGTGTTAGAAGTATGGGAAGAAACGGCTCCTTGTTGACAGCAGAACAAAGCCAACTGTCTGCCATTTAATCCATTTGTGTCTTTGGGTGTTTTCTTAGCAACATGTGTGAAAATTTTATTTAAAAGCTGACGTGGAAGTGGGGGTAATTTTTTTCCTTTTAGCATGCAGGGTAAGTGACCTGAGAAGACTCTGGTCTCAGTGCTAGAGAGAACTGAAGGCTGGGGCCAAGTCCACACAGAGACAGATGAGAAGGAGACTTGTTTAATAACCTTTCCTTCATCACTAATCAAAGTAGCAGTAACAGAAGAAAAGAGAACTGCTGTGAAAACTTCTTCAGCTCCCAATGTAAGGCCCAGGTGCAAAAAGTGGTAAGTGTCACGTAGTCCCCTCCATTCACCTTCAATCCTGGATGAGCTGCACTGTCTGTAGTCAGGTTAGAAACGACAGTCAGTCACTATGAGATACACAGGCACCACCTGCCAAATGATGGTGTGTGTTCATGTGAGACTGTTGAAGCTTTCTTTCTCCTTTCCATTAAAAAAATCGCTTTCAGTTCGTAAGTTTGTGCAAAGTAAGGGGTTAGTATACCGCATTTAAGAGATGACTACCAAAGATCAGTATGGAACATTCAATGCATGTGTGTATATCTCCTGTTAATTGGAAATCCACAGCAAGTGGTACCTTCTGGGCTGCTTTAAGAGGAGTTGCCAGCGTGTCAAGGCAGGTGATCCTTCTCCCCTGCTCAGTACTGTGGAGAAACACCTGGAGTCCTGGGCTTCCCAGTGCAAGACACATGGACAGACTGGAGTCACTCCAGCAAACAGCAGCAAAGTTAATTAAGGGCTCAGAGTATACGACATGTGAGGAGAGGCCAAGAGAGCTGGGATTGGTTGGCTTGGAAAAGAAAACACTCAGGGGAATCTCATCCATGTGAACAAACACTGGGGAGCAAGGGGAGCTTATGAGGGTGGAACAACGATGCCCAGTGACGCTCTTCACAGTGGTGCCCAGTGACTGGACAAAAGATATTGGGTGCAAACTGAAACTCAGAAAATTCCAATCAAGTTGTTTGGTTTGTTGTTTTTTCTAATGTGAGAATGATCAGACAGTGCAACAGGTTGCCTGGGGTGGTTGCGAAGCCTCCATCTTTGGAGATATCCAAAGCCCTGAGCAACCTGGTCCAGCTGATCCTGGTTTGAGCAGATGATTTCAATTGGGTGATATTCAGAGGTCCCTTCCAGACTCAAACCTTCTGCAAATCTGTGACTTGCCAAGAGTTATTGCACTGTGACACAATATGCTGGGCGAAATTTTTTTCTTCTTTTTTTTTAATATCTAATAATAATATGAAAACTACTGGTTTTGTCATTAAACTCAGAAGTATACAAATCTTCATATTGGCCCTTTTTTTGAACAATAGTCTCACAAGACTTCATTTCTTCTGCTTAATTTCAGGGTCTTTTTGTTTTGTTCCTGTGTTTATTACAGGTGAAAGACTTGGTTCAAGCAGCTGACCTTTCTCCTTTCCAGGAGAGTGTCAGACACAACTGAAAGAAAAATAGAGCAAACTTTTTTCTTCCATTTTTTTAATCCCTGTGTGGGTCTACCATTGTTAAGAAATAGCATGACATGGCTTTGAGGTATGAGATGCAAAGAGAAATAGTAGACTCCTCTGCCTGCACTATGTGAGCAAAATTACCTAGCTAAGTGCAGACTAACCACGGGAGCAGGAGCTGGCACCTTGGGGAGGACAAAAGCCCACTTTTCTCCCCTCCCAGCTTGTAAACCGATGCATGCTAAAGGAACCCGGATATTCAAGGCCAACACTGATCATAAAGGAATGAACCAATTTTACCTAGATGCTTGTTGTGTCACTTGGAGCTCCCTACTCTGTGTGCTCAGTGCTAATTGACAACATCTCCATTCTAAAAACCAGTAACAGTGCTCGAAGACAGTTATTTCTGGAATGCCAGTGTGTATGTACACTGTCTGTATAAATTTATCCAAACTACATGTGGTGAAGTGACATTGTTAATTAGCATAATGTTTTGCTTTACTGTGTGGACCCAGAGAAAGTATCTAATTAATGTTTTGCCTTTTTTTTTAACTTTTTTTCTTTCAAAAATTATCACTCTCAGAAATAATTAGCAGTACTGTGGTGATCAGGGGGATGTGGTAGTTCAGCAGGATCTCAAGCAGAGTATCACTGAGCTGGAGCCCTGTGAGGAGCTGTTGGATAACCAGAGCTGGCGAGGGGGCTCTAGGGACAGCTCCGAAGCTCTCACCGTACAAATATTAAATCCTGATTCTGTGGTTCTAAAACCCTGAGACTGATGAATAAGAAGCCTTTCTGAAGGTAGAAGTAAAAAAAGCAAACTTTTGTTTGTCCTTTAAAATCATAAACCATTTTTTCTACACTAATGATATCCCATAATAAAGCACATCAGATGGAAAAGGTGCAGTGTCATGATGTCAAGCAGAGCCAGAAACACAGAATGTTTATAAATTCTTTTTTTATCAACCATTTTTCATGATTCTTTTTTTAAGAAGAGGTTTCCTATTCACTTCAGAAAAAAAAGTTTACGCCAGTGATTCTCATGACCACTACCCAGATCTTTGCTTTCAATTAACATTCCTGAAAATGAAACAAACAAAACAAAAAAAAAATTACTTGTATAAATGTTTATGGAAAATAAATAAAAATATTGCTGAACACCATCAAAGTAGATATTTTATTTTTACTCCAGCATATGTTTATGAATACTTTCTTGATGTATTCTGCCAGCTCTAGTCTTGAATTTGGACTCTAAAAAGCATTTCCAAAATTCCTTTCCACTTCCCTCTGAACTGCCATGTTTATTCACTCGCACTGGTTTGTGTTTTCCATATGTTATCTCTAAAAAACAGGATTCCACAAAGCTATGAATGCAGTAAATCTTGAGGCAAAGAGGTATTTGACATGTTTTCCTTATTAAAATCTTGTGATATCCTTCAGATATATAAAGCCTAAGCCCAAAAAGCACTGACCAAAACTGTGCAATTACTGGATCGCCAGTTACATAAAACAGTCCACCACCATTTTAATGGTTACCAAGACGCTTGCTGCGTACGGAGTCTTAATGTTAACACTGATCTGTCTGGGATTCACGCTGATTTTGAAAGGCAGTTCCTGTCTCCTGACCACGTCAGTGCAGTGTGGTATCTTTCCTTTTCACAAGAAAAACTATGTACAGCATTAATAATTTATACTCAGAAAGTAGCAAGGATGATAAAGCTCTGACTGTCAGACTTCCACAACTGCACAAGTATCTTTGCACGTGCCTTGCTTCTGAAAGGAAACCCTTGGCAGGAACATGCAGACTGGGTGTTAGTACACAAGCATAGGCAGTGAGCCACCTATAGAGATATTTACATTACAAATCCTGCTTTACGTGCTCTCGAAAGATGACTGTCTGCCTAAATTGTGTTCATATACTCTGGCTTCTACCATCCTTTAAGGCCAGATTTGAGCATTTGAATTGGGAAGGTTCTTTTACTTGTGCTGGTACTGGGCTTGTTTGCTTCGGGAACGTAAAAAAAATGTATTTGATTAACAGCTGCATTGTTCTTATCAACATCATATCTGCTAAACACTTTTGTTGTGTTTAAATATGTGCTTAAATTATGCTGCTGTTGTTGCAGTTGGTGCTGTGGTTGGTCACGGTACCACTCCAAGCAAAGTGCAGAGGATTTTTACTATCGTATGGTGTACACCAATGTCATTATCAGGATAAGACCATCTGTAAAAAGGAGACACAAAGAACAAAAAAAAATTACCTTAGGCTCATACATAACTGAATTTTGGAAGACACACTAAGTATCTGTACAAAATTGTCATTTTCCAAAGGGCATATTCTGTTTGTATTATTATAATATCCCAAAAAATACAGTTCTGGGTGGTTTTTTTTAACTATACTGTAGATAACAATACAACGTTGGTGGTCTTTATTGTGTTTTGGGGGCGGGGGAGGCTATTTACTTGAAAGCTGTTCTAAAAAAATAATAGGATTATTCTCATCTTTCATTTAGTTTAATAATACACTACATACATTTGTCAATCAAATTAGAATTACTGTCAGACCATAATAATGCATTTTAGTTTAGCCAATATCAGTCAGACCTGATTTATTTGCTTAATACAAATCTAATTGACTTTCAGGCTGCTTGTCTCTTTTCAGCTGTTAACAGACCAAGTACATCTTTAATTTCCAAGACCGATGGTTTGGTAGCAGTTGAGAGGAAGAATGATTTGCATAAGGCCCCAGAAGGGTGCCAAAACTCTTCACGCTTTAAACAACAGCCTTTATTATTCTGTAAGTGGATGTGTTGAATTTTCATGCTTTTGTTTCCAGTTCAGCCCTGACAGAAAGAATAAAGTAGATTTTGCCAGCACCCCTGCTGTGCCCTGAGGGAGAAATTCAATGTGCCTCATTTGTCTTAATTGGAGAACCGCCCTTAGCACCAGCTTTTTCTATGAATATATTAGCATAACAGACAGAAAAGTCTAAGACCTTTTTTTTTTTTTTTTTTTTTNNNNTTTTTTGGTAGGAGTATTTTTTTTTTATTTCTAAGAAAAATAAAAACTGAAAAGAAGAAAAATATATGCATCATCTTCCAGTCTTCTTCCTATTATTTTTGCTGTAAACCACACTATATAGGAAAAATGCGTCCAGCCTACTTTATATCCTCAGCGTTTTTAGGAGCTGGGTAGAGAAAAATGTGATAAATATCATCCAGGAGAGAGAGCTGAAAGCTGCTCTTTACTCTTCATAATGTACTAATCCTGTATATTTGTTCTTTGGCTGCTTGTGTTGCTATTTTTTCTGATGGAGGAGATAGTTTTACAGAGAGACGGATGGGCACTAACTAGGAAGGGATCTAAGGAAAAAAACTACAACCTTACAAAAGTGAATTTATTAGCGCTGAAACAAAATGCAGTTACCTCTGTCAAAGGAAGATTTCAAGCCCCATGCCTATTCATTTGAGAAATATTAAATTCATATTCACGTTTTTCATTTCCTAAAAGAACTCTAAGTCTGGACAAACAATCTGTGCAGTGTAAATCATTTTTAAATCAGGTCTCTTTCAGTGTCAGATTGAACTAATGAGATTTAAAGGGCAGATTTTAAAGAAGAGGTATTTAGTTTACATGTTTTTATGACTAATATTAATCCTTATAGCTGTTAAATCAACCACCTATTGCTTGTACATGAAAAACGTGGGAAAAAGGTAATTTTTGCTAGAGTGTGATATATACATTTTCTTGGAAATGTGGCTGCTTTTTAGAAACCGATGAATCCATATTTAGTCTTGATATTTTTCCCTTAAGGCTCCAGTACCCTGCATCAGTCACATAGCCACTTAAATAGAAGCTTTCCACGTATGTTAGAATAAAGGTTTGGTTGTTTGTGGGGGTTTTAGGCATCTCACAGACATTATGAAAAATTAAAGTATTCTTTGGGGCAGGAATTTTTTCAGTCAGTCAACTGGATGAGTTAATGGCTTAGAGGTTTGATTCCAGCAAGAGCTGGGGTGGGGTTGTTAGCACAGCCCCTGGAGAAACAGGAGACTCTTAATTCTGGTACTTACTCTTGCCTGTTCTATGTGGTAATTTATCAAAGCCAGCCACCACTGTAGTCTTTAGAAGACTTTCACACATCTTCCTTCTCCTATTACTCAGTACTGAAGCATTTTTCTCCTACAAGCATACCCTTCCTAAAACATGTTCAGCAGCTCTTGGCTCGAATTTTTTTATGTCTGTGAGAGTGGTAATGGAAATGCTTTTTGCATTCTTGTGCAAATGGATATGAAGAATAACGATTTAGCATGACGTACTTCTGAAAATATGAAGGTGTCTTGTTTTGATTGGAATAAGAGTTAATTTGTTTAGGAGAAAATGGTGGTTAGACCAGTGACAGTAGGCATCCCATTCTGAGTGGTTTCATTGCAAAATGGCAATAATTTATAGTAGTTCATGTGATAAGTCAAACTGTTCCACTGAGCAAACAACCCAGTGAATCAGAAAGACAAGCTTGCACTCATCGTGTCTCTTTGCTTGCTTACTCTACATCTCCAGCGTTCTTTGCTTTGGTTTCCAACTGGAGGCTGTTCAGACCTGCCTAGGTTAGAAGGGATAACTTTCTTGGATACTCTTCGGAATAATTAAAGGGAATATCCTCTTTGTCTATGTATTTCCAGGAAATTTCCTGGGGTATTTATTTCTAATATGGTTTGTTCCATAGGAAAGAATTTAAAATCTCCCAGTGCAACATAAACAGGCTGACAGTAATATGTGCCACTTCTAAGTAATGAGATGGTGAAGGAAAATGCCTTATCTCCACACCGTGATCTGTAAATTTCCTGGTTTAAGCAAATTGCAACAAATAATTTGCATGGAAAAAAATTGTAGTATAGGTAGAAGGACACATTGCTGGCTTATATCATTGTTATTTGTTATGGTGTTTGGAAGCTTCTATGAATAGCATCCTTTTGATGGATCAAAGCATCCTCTCATTTTTCATAGCACTAAAACCTGTTCTGAACAAACAGATGGTCACAAACCAAGGAATGTACACTTTAAATAACTCTTTGCTGATTATTTGCATGTGTACCACACTGCACACTCACAACAAACCCTTGTTCTGTCATGTCTGTCTGTGTTTTGAAAAGTGTTTGATTTCTAGAGTTTCGTAGGATTATGTGGTCCCCGGTGAATCAGATCTATTGTCAGACAGGCTCTGGAGAGCAGTAGTGGGTCCTTCACAAGTAATTTTTTTCAAGCCTCTGAGTGACTGATTCTTAACCCAAGGACTCTGCTGTCATATTTATCCATCCTGTCCCAGTAGATGGGTGCACTTTCCATCCTTCTTCTTGAACAAAATAATGTGGAATAGCACATGCCTCACCTAAGAGCCCTTGGGATGGAGTCCATACATGACAGCATTTGAAAAGCTTTCCAGGGAGGAATAGTCACTGGGTTCCATACAAAGTGAGACCATCTGAGGAATGGTAAACTGCTTTCCACAGATGGCAAATATATGATAAAAGACTATGTGGATTTATGTGGGAAAAGTAAGTGGTGTTTGATGGAGACAAGAAAATATCCACAGCTGGCTGATAAGAGGGACTATATACAGAGTTAAAAAAATATCTCCTCTCATAGTAATCCTTTGCTTGGGAACCATAAGCTCAGCTCAGTATTAATGGCTAGGTTCTGCACATGTTTATTCACACAACCACCCAGGTGGGTGAATAACTGTAAAAAGGAACATGTATTCAGCTCAGACTTTTTCTTCTCCTAATTCAAAAGGGTACCCACTTTAAAAAAATAGCTCTCTGCTAAGCTTTAGTGTGCACAAGCACCTAATCATCTGTTTCCAGTTATACCACTCCATTTCTGAACTTTTGTGGATTCATGAGGCTGTCTGCATGTGCAGTGGCTTTAAACATTCTCTATTCATTATGGAAATGAATAAAAGTGCCATTTGTGATGTTCACAAGACTATCCCACACTGGTAGCCATTAACTTCAATATTACCCTCCCAGAGTACTGAAGGAGGTAAGGATATGTTATGTGTTCCAGTGGGTGCACAACCAAAAAGAGGCATTCACATCTTAAACACACAAACTGTAACTATTCATATGTAACATAAATAATGTTCTTTTCCAGAATATGGTTTTCAAGACATACCTGACTGAGGGTGAGATGGTGTCATTTTCACTGTTTATGAATAGGGCAGTGTGCAAATCCACAAGCCACATACCTTATGTGTAGCATCTGTGTCCTAAGAAAAGTTCTCTCTGTCTCCATGTCACACAAGGGCCACCATCGTTAAACACTTATTCCTATTCAAACTGATGAGTAAATAGGCAAATAAAATGCGTGCAGCGTTTTGCCATATTCTGAGCTGTTTATTCCACAGATCTGTAGTTAATGCAACATGAGATTTTATTAAAATGTCTGAAATATTTGCAACCTCCTGTTTTAATCCCATTTTAGATCTCTTTTTTCACTGATGCTTGTTGGTAGTTTTGTGGGTTTTTTCAGTTTGGTTTGGTTTGTTTTTTTTAAAGAAGTATATGTTTCAACAGGACCAAACAAAGAGTTTTAATGTATGGTTGTGCTGGGTCTGTGGCAATGAGTTACATAAATAAATTCTACATGGAGAGATAAAAGCCCTTTCTAAATATTTTTGAAAGATTAAAGGCTAGAACATTTCCATTGGCACGTGCATAACCTAATTAACTCCTGTGAACACCTTCCTAATGTTCAAAGGATGATTTAGCGGAGAAAAGGTTATGCTTTCTTTCATATAGTTTTTATTATTCGGGAGCTGGAGAGATATCAGTGCCCACCTGATGTCTGCTTCTCAATGGTACACAAATAGAGCACTGAATTGAAAACTTAGTGTAAGATTAATTTTTAAACACTGACTGAATTACGTGAAAGAAACTACAGTGATTGCATATTCTTCATTTATTAATAGAATTACAGAGTATGTATAAATATTGGTGCTACACAGTAGACTGCAAGGACAGTTCTCTGCAGATGTGTCTTGTGACAAAATTACTGCTGTCATCAAAAAGGATCTGGAACTCAGATCCCTCTATAGTGACTCATGTATTCAGCTTTCTCACGGATATTTGATCCAGCAAGTTACTGGCCTGCCAGAAAGCCATCAAAAGACATTTGTCACTGGATCAAAATCAAATATGTACCCTGGCTGTTAAGAAGGGCTTTGTTGGACTAAATGACTGTACCGTTTTAGACAGTGCTGCAAGATTAATGATGACACTGGTTGTCCAATTTTCACCCTTGAGGCAGTATTACAGAGATGTGCCCTTTCTGTGCACCTGATGTTATGCATATCAAATGCATCATTCCTTCTGCTGTGAGTCTTAGTAATGGTCCACATTTCCTGCTCCCCCTCCACAGAGGAAAATTAACATGGTGTGGTTGCAATTTATCTTGGGGAGGGGGTTGCTGCATGGAAGTGTACTTGCTGGAGTTATATTACAAGGGTTAATCACCTAATCGCAGATAACACTTAGCAAGGGCACGCCTAGGACAGAATGAGGCCTCCGGCGCATACTTTTGAGCCAATGCAAATGAACTGCTCCTCCCCATCATCATTCTTCAGTTGTAAATCGTATTGGTGAGCAACTTGTCTTCAATAAGCCTTATATTCTTTGACCTACTCCAAAGCCCTTGCCTCCTGCCTTTATTTTGTGGGGCCCTAATAGTAAATGTAAGCATAATTTCACAAAAGAATTCAGAAAATAATGTGCTTTATGAGGGCATTTTGACCCATCCATACACTAGAAGAGGGATGAATAAGCAGTATGGCTGGCACCATTCAGTATCTGTGCAGTGTTTTTCTCCTAGGTCGTACGCTGAGCCACTCTCCAGTGTTTCCATTTGCCCTGATAATGACTTTACACGCAACTTCCAGCTTCACAATTTTCTTTTCACACGGTACTGAGCAGCTTGTTCTCTCCTGCTGCTCATGTCAGAGGCAGTTGAACTTGGAGGTCAGCATGAAGAGAAAAGAGCAATATAATTGCATACCACAGAGGCCAGATGTTTAGTAAAATCATGGGGAATCTTGTCAGGAAGTGCCATTGAAGTTCCTGGGAGATTCACCACTTTCCCAAAGGAAACTGGAAAATTGTATTCCAAAGTTGTTCCTTAGCAGTAGAATGCCAAGGGAAACAACATGTCCCTATTTTCCCTATTTATTCTGTTATACATCTTATCTCTCCTTTCTCCTTCTTAATTTCTTTCTATTTCTTTGTGATCTGTCTATAGCACAAATTATACCTGACAAACCAGTAAGTGCTTTTAATTTGTGGAATGGTTTTTTTTCTCTTTGTTGTTATGACGCATAATGAAAATATCACAAAATTTTTAGACATTTATTAAACAAATGTATAGGAAGCCTCTCCTTTAGGCATGGTCCTCCAAAAATTTAACACAACTCATCAGAAAGTTTGATATGTTTTTGTCTTGGTTTAAAAGACAGGTGTCTGTGAAGGAAGGCAGGAGCCTCCCTTGAAATGGAAAATGTAACCCCCTTCCCTCCGAATTATTGTAATTTTTGAATTAAGGGACTTTCAGGCAAAGATATGAGGGGTAGGAATAACAGTTCTTTACTAATATATATATATGTATAACAAGACAAAAGAACAACAGTAACTCTGGCAGTAACAGCAAACAGAACCACAAACCCCGTGCCGGCCTCTCTCGGTGTCGGGCCCTTTCCCCGTGGGTGCAGTTCCGCTCACAGCCGGCAGGGGCGCTGGCGGCTCCCGGTGAGCGGGGCGGGTGCGATGGTTCCCCCGCGGCTGCAGGGGGCGCTCCGGAGCGGGCTCGGNTTGTGCACAGCAGCTAACAGAAGTTGTGAGGTCTGAGTTTGAAAAACCTGTATGAAATATAAAGCTAATAAAACTAGACATCAGCCTCTTGAATATCTGAACTTAACATTCACTTGTTATCATGTCAAAAGAAGCATCATGACTAGGAATGAAAATGTGTGTGAATAAATCCAAATTAACAACAGATGAGCAGTGACCAAACTTATGACCTCACAGAAATTTATTCACATCAAAAGTAATTTTTAAGTGGTTTCAATCAGAAATATATGTATGTGTATGCATGTATATAATCCCAATATTTTTGCCATCAAAGTGCATAAGAAAGAAGGTACTCATAATTTTACAGACTCAGATTTAAAACAGCTGCTGAAGCAGAAAGCCTGAGGTCAACACATACGTTTGGTACTTCATTAGTGAACTGGCCAAGTTCAACTTGTGAGATGGGAGTTAGAGTTTAGCAAGCACCAGCTGTCATCTTCATTGTTACAGAGGTACAAATTAGTGCACAAGAGGAACAGATTTTTGGTGCTGACCAGCTAACTTTCTGTGATAGGCACTAAGAGCAATTAAATGAAGCTAGGCTGGATGAAAGCTGGTATTTTCCTGCCTTTCCCACCTTGGTATAATTTCTTACTTTCCTTTCCCTGCTTTCTATTCACTTTATTACTTTAGCAGTGGTAGTCTGAAGAGGAACTGACTTTTTCAGGTAACTTTAGTATCTTACTTTCTTCCATTTTCATGATTGTGAAAACTTCCAGTGGGGGAAACTTGAAGGACAAGATTGTATGGACACTTTCTTCTAACTCAAGCAGCATTTAATTACTACTGGATGAAACTCTCACAAGTAGATGGATGTGATAAAATCTATATCTGCAAAACTGGTTTTCTTTCACTGTAATCTCCAGACACAGACATGCTTTTAAAGGCTTGTCTTCTGAGGCAATGCTAAAGCTGATATTCCTTGGGAGTCATCTATCAGATTTCTGCTCCCATCTTTACAAATTAATTAAAACTAAATTTCTTGTTTGGTCTGACCAGTCTTCAGTATATCTTCTGAATGGCTCATTTTATGAAAGCTAAATCATAACATACAAAACTTAGGAGTTTCTTTGTCTTGAAACAACACCAGTGCAAGTGTTGATTTTCCTAGAAATGTGTGCCAGGAATTTCTTCCGTGGAATAGAAGCTATTTAGAAGAAAAAATGTTGCAGAGTGGTATCTATGAGAACTCAGATATCTTTCTTGACACTATTGAATATGAAACTATTTTATCTTCCTGACCCCAACACTCAGATCAAGTAAATTCAGCTTTATGTTGTTGATTCCAGTAACAAATTAATCAATGGCAATCTCATCTCTATAACAGCTTATTTTGTCAAGCTCAAATTTTACTCATTTTGCTGACAGGACAAAGTTGTCCATTTCAAGGGGAGACAGAACTGAACTGTACTATTCACCCAAGAAGCCATTCCTCACCAAAGTTTGGATGAGTCATACACACTGCTAGCACAATAGTGGCTACTGCATGTGTTTGAATAGCTCTGTGCACTAAAATGTCCCTGTAATACCCTTTGTCACTGATGTTCAGTTACCACAAAAATCTACTGGCAATACTATGCTCTTCCTCAGTTGTCAGCTGCTGATAAGTTGGGCAGTTTCTGCCTTCACTGACTCTGGGTATGGGAGGATGTATCATTAGATTTTCTATGTAATGTAGATACGACAAGACTTTTCAAATAATTTTAGCCTCCACATAATTTAATATAAGTCTCTCATTTCCCACCTTGTAATTAGAATATATTAAACTGTTTCAGTGATCCTGAATATGAAAATGCACAGGCACTAAAGTATTTCTCACCCTAATGTTATCAGGTCTGTAATATTTTAACGGGGGGGGGGGGGGGGGGGCA